>JAMPIV010017635.1:412500-1012500 GCA_024509875.1 Oreohelix idahoensis
ACAAGTCATGTATTCTTCATCAGCGTGTATCGAACTTTGTCTTTAACCACTTCTGTAATATTCTAACAGGAATTTCTTTTTACTTGTACGAGCATAAACGTATATTTGGGGGTTGGAGTGGCTAAGAGGTAAGGCGTCCGCCTTGAAATCTAGAGGTACCAGGTTCGATTCCCAGTTGAGGGGAGTATATTTTATGGCAAATTTTTGGCCTAGCCTTCTCGGATAAGGGCTAAAAAATAGGAGGTCCCGTGTGCAAGTTGCGACCGTTAAAAATCCCACGGCAGTTGGAAATCGTAAAGAATAGGTTGTCGTGTGTGTGTGTGTGTGCGTGCGTGCGTGCGTGCGTGTGTGTGTGTGTGTGTGTGTGTGTGTGTGTGTGTGTGTGTGTGTGTGTGTGTGTGTGTGTGTGAATAGTGTAATAGTGACCTGGCCATCTTTGCTTTCCCCATCTTAGGTTTATAACTTTTGCTACGCAAAAAACATACAATTCACTGACTGTAGACTCACCTTTGAAGCCACGCCTATTTCTTCTACTTGCAGGCGCTGACAAGCGTTTACCTACGTTCGTACAGGCTAAGATAACAGCCAGCGAAAGAACGATTCGCTTAGCAAAAATTTTTCTTCTTCCTCTTCTTCCTCGTTCGTCCTGAGAAGGACGTTGGTTGCGTTGCGTCTGTTTACACCAGAGCTGCGATATCTGCGCCTTTCGGCCGACACATCCGACTTCAGCACGACATTTTTGGGACCAGATTTGCCTTCCCTCTTCGATCCCTACTCTTTCAGCCAGACTGCAGTGATGCAGCCTGTTTCCAGGACCACCACGTGGAGGTGGAGTAGGGTCTTGGTCAGCTCTTGTTCGCTGACCCTGACGCAAGCAGTCAAGCTATGGGTCGCTGACTGCATTCTCTATTGCTGCATCTTTGGGTCCCGCTTAGCATAAATTAACACACGAGCTGATTTGGGAATTATCATTGTTGACAGACAGCAGCGCGCGGATAGAAATTGGTTTCTTTAAAAGAGAGGAGACGGGCAGGAGTTTGACTTCTAACGTTTTGAAGTCCGACATTTTCAGGGGAATTAAGCATTTGATCTGAAATAAAGGGGTAGATAATAAGATTTACCGACCACATTCGTGTGTCCGCGGTCCCAGGGGAGATAATAATCCGATCTACAGCAGAAGAGACGGATCAAAGGCGGTCTGTTCGCTTAGCGATTCTGTGTTGTTGGTCGGCACCAGGGGGCAGGAAATCTTATATCGAGAAACGAACGTGTTGTTTCCCCTCATATGGACGAAGGCGCGATTTCTTGCACCAGTTAGTGAAAATAACAGTTTTCCGTATATATACTCCGTCCTACCGAAGTCAGTTTATCAGTATACTCAGGAATTTTTGGAAATATCTAGCTCGCCATTCTAGAGCCCTTGTAAAAAGAGGATTTATTAGATTCCGTGGAGATAGTTTCATTTTTCTGTTTTGCGGTAATATATTAGCATTTTTCGTGATTTCTTGTGTTAAGTTATCATTTAATAATTCACTTGGATTTTTCTGTCTGTTAATTGACTAGCGTATTAAATAACATATAGCTAATTTTTTTCAGCTGGAACGTAAAAATTAACCAATCGCTATCACCCAGAAAGAGATGTTTAATTGACTGATACATACACTAGGCGACTGACTATTGACGGAATATAAAATTACTTTTAATTCATGACGTGTAATTGTGTAACTGACTAATGAAATATCATGTGGCGAAACAAATAGCTAGTAATGACAAGCGATATTTGTAAAGCAGTCATAACTAAATTATCACTGATACAGTGCGCTGAGAGTTCACCGGGAAGGGGGAAAAAGGCGCATACCTTCAAACCCAACCCGTAACAGTTGAGAGAAGCGTGATAAGATAGGCTAAGACCTGTGTGCTTTTAATTAAATTAAATGACAGAGTGAATAAGAGATCTTAACCTTACGCGTGACCGGACAGGATATTTTATTGTGATTACATGTTTTGTTTTTCTTCCAAATCCAGTACTGATCACAAACCAGCTGCTAGCGGTCTAAATCTGAATAGTACTAGTAACATTCTTAATTATTATCGGGTCTTAAATGTTGACCTGTGCGGTCCTCTTGCTTCATGCAGGGAGAGAGAGAGTCCAAACGTATAAACATTGAGAATTAAAATTAACTGGACATACAAATTATCCAGATTTTTACATCAGTATCTTATCAGCCCGATGTGGCAAAATAAATATACATAACATTGTTCCCGACTATTGACCATTGTGTTGTCAAAAGGATTTATCCAGAAAGATTTACCCACCAGACATTTCCTTTAACTATTGGAAGTACTAACTACTGTCCACTGTGAACACTAGATCTTAATAATTATTTTACCACTTGAACTATCTGACGTGACATTTTTCATATCCAATAATCACCACCAAAGTAAGCGTTCCCCATTTGGAGGATTAATTATTCGTGGCGGAACTGGGGCTAACTTCGGCGAAGCCCAACATTGAAGTTTGTTATATGTACCCAGATGATTATGTTCAAGATGTTGTTAATCAACGAATAGGTAAGCGAGATTGAATGTGGCCACAGATTGACAGAGTGTGAGTAAAAAGGAGTGAATATTTTTTATTTGTATAATCATTGCACCCACTTCTTTTTTTTTTTTGTTCGCTAATATTGTTATTTTTACAGGATAGATTAATTAGGAACTCTGTTCTTTACTTTATCGTCTATTCTATACCCTAGTGTTAATCTTTGACCTCTTGGGGTTTATTTTAACTTCTTGCGGGATCTTTTTCTCAACAGAGGGGATTGCACTTATGGGGTTATTTTCTAAATTCTGTAACCTATGATTTTATTGATTTATATATGTTTGATGTTGTGAGCAGTTTATATGATCATAAACTTAACAAAACTTAATTACTTGTGTTCGTTAGCACAGCCCATACCCATACTCCATTTACAATAGTTTTCACGTTTGTGTGTCTTGTTGTCACATAACTGTGTGTGTGTGTGCGCGCGCGCGCGCGCGTGTGTGTGTGTGTGTGTGTGTGTAGTTAAATATATATATTCCATGTATGGAGATTAGGTCTATCTGTTAAAAACAATTACAGTCGTAAAGATAGGCTGGACTAGAGTATCTTCTCAATCCAATGACAGATTCTACTCTTAAACTATTCACTAGTGAAATCTATTTCTCTTACCTAAATTCTCACTTAGTTACCACTTTGCCTATTCTATTCAGAGGGACCTAATCTAACTTAAATACCTATCCAAATTTACGACATAGGTCTATCAGTAGAAACCTACCTACCACAAAAATATTTATAGAATGTGTGATTCCTATATACACACATTGGGATTCTCGCCGGTGCTACGGAGTTCGTGCACTGTGCTGAGATCCTTCTTGCGTGATCTAAGGGAGGAGATCAGAGCACTGATGGAGTAGTCCGTGTGCATTGAAGATAGTCCTTAAAACCAAACCAAACCAAGCGTATATTACGATGAATTTCTAGGAAGATTATTAAATTATCCACTTACTACCTTCTTTATCGTCTATTATGTATCCAAGGCCATCTTTTAGGCATTAAAGCCGCCATAGTAAGGTTATAGGTTAAATATGCTATCAAATTTCTTGAATATTTTCTACAACAATGCACACATAAGTAATGGTTTACTAAAATCCACATATATAGCTTTCTCAAAGAAAACATGAGCATCCAGCACAAACACTACCACACGACTGGCCGTATGTGCCCCATGACTAAATTTATGGTTATTAATTGTAACGAGAACGAGAGAATTAAAAAAAAAACAGAAATAGAGAGAGCTCTGGCAGCGAAACCGATGTATAAATGTGGGTTTGTGGGTTTTTTTTCCTTTCTATGTTTAGATGACAACAAAACGATTGACAAACATGAGGGAGATATAAGAAGTAGTAACACCAGGTCAGTTCACTACAGGCAGTGACATCATATTATCCTCTGATGAGATGCCAGGAATATAATTTGGGTAAATAAGTAGGGGTACCATAGCAGATACTGCCGTAGGGGAGTGAAGTGTTAGAGACTTCACTATACTAGGTGCAGCATCGAGAGGTGGGGTGAACGGTTCCCATCGTCGCTGCCATTTCCTTACCTAACGAAAGAGCAAAGCAGGGTACCCATTTACAGCTGGGGGGCCTGGTGCGTGTCGATACCGTGAATCGAACCTGGGCCTTTGCTGCGAGAGACCAGCGCTCTAACCACGCTGTCAGTCGAACGCTCTGGGCAGTATAGACAACTGTGATAATCAAAGTGCGATGTATAAAGTACTGTAAAGCGTTTCAAAAAGATCGGTCGACGATTGACTTCAAATATCTCCATATTCCTTGCACTGATAAACATGATTTTTTTCATATGGTCTTATATTTTCAATGTTCCAAAGTTTTTATAAAATACAATGTTGCAGGTAGTGTTTTTTTTTTTTTTTTTGCAACGGCTAATTCCTTTGATCTTTTTTAACGAAGTAATAATTTTGTCGTTAAAAAAAAAATAATTTACCGTAAATGAAGGAAGTTGCATATTTTCGGCATCAGCGTCTATACAATTCGAATGTTAGAGGGGTTTGTTAACTGATTACTACGTGAGGTCCTTGGTTTTTGGAACGTCAGAACTATGAATGAGGCAGGGAAGCTGAGACAAATCACAGCAGAGATGAGGAACTACAAGATACATATCCTGGGAATAAGCGAGAGCAGATGGACAGGTAGGGGAGAATAAAAACAGCTACAGGGGCAACAGTACTTTATTCTGGCAGAGAGGATGGTCAGCACAACGAAGGTGTAGCCATTATCCTAAACAAAGGAATGGAAAGGTCTTTACTGGAACGGAAACCCATCAACAACAGACTGATAAGAGCAAGACTAAGAGGGAGGTTCACCAACACCACAATTATACAATGCTATGCACCAACAAACGACAGCGATGAAGAGATCAAGGACGAGATCTCATTATAGTAATGGGAGACCTAAATGCGAAAGTGGGAGCACACAATAATTATAACGAAAGAGTAATGGGGAAATGCGGCAGTGGAACAGCAAATGAGAATGGGGACAAATTAATAAGCTTCTGCAGTATTAACAACCTGGTCATTGGAGGAACAGTGAATTAATATTAGACAAACATAAAGGTATGTTTTCAGGCACTCGTAAGAAATAAAGAAGTAGAACACTTGGACAACAGAAAAACAACAGACGTGAGTGGCTTACCCAGGGTTCGAACCCCGTACCTTCCGTACGACAACTCCGCCTAGCTATCAAGCGAATCACACTGACCCCACGGCCAGCTAGGCATCCCCAAAAAAGGATGCTTTACTGACTATTTATCAGTACGAAACACAAGATAACACCGGAAGTATACAGTGGGCAACTCAGCCCCTTAATGACGCAATCACTTCTGTTGTTCCCCTATTAACAGTATGTGTCAGTCCAAACAAGACAAAGACCTTGATACTGGGTCCAGTAAATAGTAGAAGACTTAAGGACAGTAGTATAGAACAGAGGGTAGGTTTCTGGTATTGTATAAACATAAATAACACATAAGGAAGGGAAACCCGAGGCCTGTAAACAGTAAATTAATATTAGACAAACATAAAGGTATGTTTTCAGGCACTCGTAAGAAATAAAGAAGTAGAACACTTGGACAACAGAAAAACAACAGACGTGAGTGGCTTACCCAGGGTTACCCTCTGTTCTATACTACTGTCCTTAAGTCTTCTACTATTTACTGGACCCAGTATCAAGGTCTTTGTCTTGTTTGGACTGACACATACTGTTAATAGGGGAACAACAGAAGTGATTGCGTCATTAAGGGGCTGAGTTGCCCACTGTATACTTCCGGTGTTATCTTGTGTTTCGTACTGATAAATAGTCAGTAAAGCATCCTTTTTTGGGGATGCCTAGCTGGCCGTGGGGTCAGTGTGATTCGCTTGATAGCTAGGCGGAGTTGTCGTACGGAAGGTACGGGGTTCGAACCCTGGGTAAGCCACTCACGTCTGTTGTTTTTCTGTTGTCCAAGTGTTCTACTTCTTTATTTCTTACGAGTGCCTGAAAACATACCTTTATGTTTGTCTAATATTAATTTACTGTTTACAGGCCTCGGGTTTCCCTTCCTTATGTGTCATTGGAGGAACACTTTTTCCACACAAGGAAGTGCACAAGTTAACATGGGAATCACCAAACGGACGAGACAGAAACCAGATAGATCACATAATGATCAATGGCAGATGGAGACATGCACTACAAGACGTGAAAGTAAGAAGAGGCGCAGATGTGGGAAGTGATCATCACCTAGTAGTAGCAAGACTGAAAGTGAAACTCAGAGCTGCTGGGCCAGTTGCAGTCAAACAGAAAAGATACAACATCACGAAACTGAAGGATCCCTCACCAGAAAAGCTTTCGTGCTCGACGTAAAGAGAAGATATGAGATTATCATAAGTCAGGAAAGAACAGAGACCGATGATGTTGACCAGAGATTCAACACCATCTCAACAATATACAAGGAAAGCAGCAAATCATGCTTGGGATTCCAGGAAAGAAAGAGCCAAGACTGGATAACACCAGATACGCTAAACACCATAGCAAAGAAAAAGGAAATGAAAAGAAAGAAAACTGAAGATAAGTCTCCCAGATTAAAGGCAATATATAGTGAACAGTACAGTCAGCTGGACAAGGAAGTTAAACGTCAAACCCGTGCTAACAAAAGGACATTTCTGGATGACTTTGCAAGACAGGCAGAAGAGGCAGCACTGAGAAATGAACAAAGCACAGTATACAAAATAACTAAAATCATCAGTGGAAAACGAGGTGCAAACAATATTACATTAGTAAGAGATAAGCAAGGAAATCTCATCACAACAGTAGAGGGACAGGAAACAAGATGGGCAGAGCATTTCAGAGAAACTCTGAATAAGGAACCACCACAGACACAATTGATCCCAGCAAAATACTAGGCAGGATAATTATACAGAGAATCTCAAATGCAGTAGATCACAAACTGAGGAAAGAACAAGCAGGATTTAAAAAGAACAGAAGATGTGTAGATCATATATTTACCTCAGGAACAATATAGAGCAGTGCTCAGAATGGCAAAGACAGTTGTACATTAATTTCGCTGATTTTGAAAAGGCTTTTGACAGTATACATAGGGACAGTTTATGAAAAATACTGAGGGCTTATGGAATTCCAAGCTGCATAGTGTCAATCATAAAAAGACTTTATGCCAACTTTACGTGCAGCATTGGGCAGAACAACCTAACCTTTGAAGTGAAGACAGGAGTACGACAGGGTTGCCCCTTATCAACCACTCTATTTTTAACAGTCATAGACTGGGTGATGCGCCAGACATCAGAAGGCAATCCAAGAGGAATAAGATGGACTACATTTTCTACATTGGAAGATCTGGAATATGCAGATGACATTGCACTGCTAGCACATTCACATCAACACATCCAGGAAAAACGGATAGACTTAATAAGTTTAGCCAGAAGGGGGCTTGAACATCAACCTAAAGAAGACAGAGGTCATGACGCTCAATGTGAGCAACCCTGAGCCCATATCAGTAAGGAATCAGCAACTGGAACAGACAGATGCCTTCACATACCTAGGATGCATAGTAACACCAGACGGCGTGAAGACAGGAGTACGACAGGGGTGCCCCTTATCAACCACTCTATTTTTAACAGTCATAGACTGGGTGATGCGCCAGACAACAGAGGGCAATCCAAGAGGAATAAGATGGACTACATTTTCTACATTGGAAGATCTGGAATATGCAGATGACATTGCACTGCTAGCACATTCACATCAACACATCCAGGAAAAAACGGATAGACTTAATAAGTATAGCCAGCAGGTGGGCTTGAACATCAACCTAAAGAAGACAGAGGTCATGACGCTCAATGTGAGCAACCCTGAGCCCATATCAGTAAGGAATCAGCAACTGGAACAGACAGATGCCTTCACATACCTAGGATGCATAGTAACACCAGACGGCGGAGCAAGCAAAGACATCAACAACAGAATGAAAAAGCAAGAACAGCCTTTTTTAGCCTAAACAACATCTGGAAGTCCTCACAGTACAGCACAAGCACAAAATTATGATTATATCAGAGCTGTGTGCTTTCTGTGCTTCTCTATTGCGCGGAGAGCTGGAGAGTTACGGAGAAGGAAATGTCGCACAACATGCCTAAGAAAAATTCTCCGAATCTTTTCGCCGAATATCATCACCAACCAAGATCTGCTTACTCGGAGCAAGCAAGAGGACATGCACACCATCATAGCTGGCAGACGCTGGAGCTGGATTGGCCATGTCCTCAGAAGAGACCCCGATGCCATCACAAGAACAGCTATGCTATGGACCCCTGAAGGAAAACGAAAGAGAGGCCGACCAAAAACAACTTGGCGGAGGACTGCGGAGGCTGAGATGCAAAGAATGAACCAGAGTTGGGGCACTGTACGAAGGATGGCCGCCGACCGAGTAAAGTGGATTCGATTTGTTGTTGCCCTACAAGACGCTACCAGGCGTAATGGCCACTGACTGCTTTGACGGTCGGCGGCTAAGGATCAAAGAAGAAGAAGATACTAAAACGTGAATGGATGCATGAAGAGATGAAAGTACTGTGTATGTTAAAAATAGTAGTGAAATCGCGGAGATAAAAAGGAAATGAATTGGTTTACATATACACATAGATGGAGGAGAAAACATATAAAACATATAAGATATTTACCCACTTATTCTGAGTCAGACGAGTGTAACATATTGATGACTATTCTCGGCTGAACGAACGACAGTCCATCTTTTTTCCAATAGTCATTGTCCTCTTTTAAGACATGGTCTTCACATTTACACCAATAATCTGTGTCTATCTGCGAGAGGGCGGCATATGTTAGTTCTTTCATATTGCATAGTTTGAAAGTTTTATTTTCAGCTGCCACCTTTCCTTTAACTTTTGCCCAAACGAGTTCAATTGGGTTTAAATGTGAATGATAAGGTGGCAGTCTCAAACACATAAGATCATGCTGTTGAATCAACTTGTCTATATAGAATATCTTGGTCTTTTGTGATTTCTTAACAAGGGACAGTAATTCAGGCTTCAGAAACCCCTCGTTAAATGGAATGTCTTCTTTTCTGAGCCACATCTTTATAGCATCTTTTGTACTCGAAGATGTCGGGATTTTGTCTTCTTCTGCCACAGCGTTGTGGTATGATGCGTTGTCCATTATCAGACAGTATGGTCTGTCTAGGGACGGAAGAAGAGTATTTTCAATCCACTCTCTAAATATGTCACCGTTCATCTCGGTATGATAGTCCCGGTTGTCCGTATAATTGGAAGTGAAAATAAGTTCAGCATTTTTCACTAGCCCATTATGTCTGCTGCCTGCATGTGCCATTATCAGACGTTGTCCTTTTCCACTGGGTACACATCTTTTAATCGATAAATCTGATAACTGCCATTCCTTTTCACTTGTGTGGTGAGCATGACCCACGTTTCATCCACATACGCATTTCCCATTGTATTACAGACCTAGAATACCGCAAGATACGCCTATGCACTGAACACACCGGAAGGGTCAATGTAATATTCAAAACAGTGCGGTAGTGAGCTGAAACACGGGGAAAATCACATGAAATACGTTCAAGATGTGAAATCGAAATAGCTCACAAATATAAAGGGGTAAGCCCTCTCAATACACGGTTGGACTAGGAGATGGTCGATTTTGTATACTTTAAATAAAGAAAATTTAAAACCATAAGTTTGTTAACGAGGAAAAAAGTGACCCCCTCGGGACATAGCGATCATTAGGTCATATGCAAAGTTGCAACAATTACGATCAAGTGGTTGCAGAGATATTGAATATTAAACAGCGGCAAACATTGTGAAACGCACTATAGTTTCCACTTTTTAGAGCATTGCTTCTTAGGTTTTAGAGGTCTCGCATCCCTTTACAGCATCTTAAGAAGCTTCGCACAACTTTAAAGCATCTAAGAAGCTTTGCACCCTATTATAGCATCTTAAGAAACCTAGCACCTCATAGTTTTCTAGCTCGCAAAAATATACCAGAAATGCGAAACAGAGATTAAAGTATGTTTTGAGAAAAAAAATTATTTATATAATGCCGCTAAGTCATTAATTCAAATTGACACTGTTCTATTTTGTGCTCATACATAACTCGAATGTGTATTATATAGTAGTTACGATGAGTCACCTTCTAAAATATCTAGGATGTCTCGCGCCCCAAGAAGGTTGGTCTCGCATCACCAGAAGGTGGGTGTCGCATCACCAGAAGGTGGGTCTCGCATCACCATAAGGTGGGTGTCGCATCACCAGAAGGTGGTTCTCGCATCACCAGGGTGTGTCTGTATTGCTGGTTAAGAAGCACTAGATTAACCAATACTAGGGAAGGTAAAGGTTATGCCCTTATTTTCTTGACCATCGACACACTAGGGGTCATATGATCAGCATCATGCCGGCCGCCTTAACCTCCCTAGAGTTGCCCTGACACTCAATTCATGAGGTTGGGTCGACTCCGGAGCCGTTTGCAGTCTAAAACATCCCACCTCAACTGGGGATCGAACCATGGATCACCGAGCTAGGAAACCAGTGCACTAACCACTGTGGTACCGCGGCTCCAATACTAGGAAAGCTATGCATAATTGTTGAGTTTAGAACACCATGAGTCAATATGTGAACTCTCAACATTTCCATTTGGTTTTGATTATGTTGTTATAGCTAGTCGACATAGCAGTACAATACACTAAGATAATATCGTACTAACAAAAAGTGAAAAAGAGCTACAGGAAATGGAGGAACGAACGGACGAACGAACTTTATTTAAAAAGGTTGAAAAGTGGGCACACAGGCCCGTCTATGACATTCTGCACTTTGTCTTAACTTTCAATCTGTATCCAGACACTCACTGAAGTGGTAGTTAAGGAATTTTTAAAAAAAGTAAAGATCGTGAACTCAGTGATAATAATATGTAAGACATTTTAATCCCCATGAAACAAAATTGTCGAGTATGTAGCATCAAAGTAAATGAGACACTTCTTAAAGCAGCATTAAATTACATAGGGCAGTTTTATAACGAGTCCATGGATTCAAATGTATGGGCACATTAATTACGCCACACGGAAGATGCGTCTGAGAAATAAATAAAAGATTAGTAAGCGCGTGCAAAATACTGCATTCCATAGAAAGAAAAGTAGCATATTCAACAAATTCTTTACAATGAATAAAAAAAAAACAACCGTTCTTCAGTATTACATACAGCCAGGGCCGGATGAAGGCCTTCCATGGCCATAAGCACTAAAGATATCATGATGTCTCTTCCCCCCCCCCCCTTTTTTTTCCCACACACACACACAATACGAATACATTAAGACAGAAAACATGTTTTGGTTGAAAGAACAGTCATATTTAATGTTTGATTTAAAATAGCTTCTTTCTTGATTTTCTGATCGCTAATGATAACGTTATCAAAAGTTATTCGACGAAGTATGTTCGCTTCAGTGCAAAGTGGACCAAGTCCTGACACGATGTTGTTCTCTGCTGGTTTTTCTTTCTTTGTAGCTGAGAAAAGGAACTTTCTGCAGAGCAGTTAGTAATCATCAATGTTAAGAAAATACACAGATTAATTTCTGAATTTGGAATTACACACTTAATTCAATCTTTCACAATTCAGCCAAGAAGATGATTGAATTTCTTCTTCCCTGCCTTTTATACTTTGTACTCGTACGTTTATAACACTGAGCCTGCCCTAGTTCACTAGAATGATTCGTGTTTAAGTCAATAAAATGTGATTCTACCAGATTTTGGCAGTCTTTTGTATATTGTTCATCAGACATGTTCATAATGGTGAAACAGGAAAACTAAAAACCAAACCCCTGCAGATCCAGGTAGAACAGTCCCAACTGAGAAGGTTTGGCCATGTCTGCAGAAGGGGAGAAGATCGGCTACCACAGCTAGCATGGGAAACTAAGAGCCAGGGATCCAGACCTCCAGGACGACCCAAATTCCGCTGGGAGAACATTACAATCTATGAAGGACCGAGGAGAGAATGGAACCAAGCCAGAAGGAAGACAACCGATAGAATAGTATGGCGCTCTCTCTTACAAACCTCTACACCACACGGTAGAAGAGGAACGACTAAGTAAGTAAGTAAGTAAGTAAGAAACAGGAGAACTTACTTGAAATTTTGGTTCTTCTTTTCATATGTGCTTTAAGTGTATCAATGACAACACTGTAAGTAGATATGCGAAACTTGCCTTTAAGGTTTAAATTTATTTCTTTCTATTTTTCATCATTTTGTTGTTGTCGGTATTAACTGGTTTGCTTTCGGGATTTGGCTTTTTTAAAGTCAGTATCAGGCTATTTTCGGTGAGATCGTTACATCTTTGGAACTCATTTTTTAGTGTGTGCAAGGCAAATGCCAATGATTGGTAGAGATCTGCACGTATCTTAAATCTAATTCTTATTGGAGAGATTTACTTGCGTGGTGAAAACTTTGTAAACTGTCATTCAACAAAAATTCCCAGCTCTAGATTTTGACTCTTGTTTGGTTTCTCCTTTGTGTATATGTGTGTGTGTATGTGTGTGTATGTGTGTGAATGTGAGTGACTGGTTGCAGTTTAAGGCAACTACAATCATTTAAAATTATTCCACAATTTCGCTTGTTGCCATCACATGTGGTTCCTGGTGAATATCGAGTATAAAGATTATCATCATCAAATACTCTAAAGGGGTGTATTTTAAGTCCAAATGGAACAAAATTGAAAATTAGGATGAAGCTATTTCTGATAATTGATATTCGCCTGAATCTAGCTTTGTCTAAATCATCTCTCAGAATACATTCTAATCTAGCTTTGTCTAAATCATCTCTCAGAACACATTCTAAGTACATGTATTTTCATTTTGCAAATTGTATTTCCGTAAGAAGACACGGCTACAGAGATGTTATATAAAGTACTTGGTAAAGTGTGGGAAAAGGAAGAGATACCAGCAGAATGGAAGAAAGGATATCTGGTTACGTTGCCTAAGAAGGGACATTTACAAGAGAACACAAATTATAGAGGAATAATGTTACTTTCAGTGCCAGTAAAAGTATTAAACAGGATTATCCTTGAAAGATTAAAAGAGTCCATAGACAAGAAACTGAGAGATGAACAAGCAGGTTTTCGACAAAACAGATCCTGTACAGACCAGATAGCCACTTTGAGAATAATAGTTGAACAAAGTCTGAAATGGAATTCACCACTATACATCGGATTTGTGGACTACGAAAAGGCATTTGACAGTGTAGACAGAGAATCACTTTGGAAATTGATGAGGCATTATGGAGTTCCCCTGAGGATCATTAATTTAATAAAGAAAACATATGAAGACATGACATGCAGAGTTCTTCATGAAGGACAGCATACAGAACCGTTTGGGATAAGAACAGGAATGTGACAGGGATGCCTCTTGTCTCCATTTCTTTTCTTACTAGCATTAGACTGGGTTACGAGAACATCGACAACACACAACAGAAATGGAATCCAGTGGACTGTGACTAAGCAGTTGGATGATCTGGATTTTGCTGATGACTTGGCTCTTCTGTCCCATAACCGTAATCAGATGCAGGACAAATTGAAAACACTCGATGAGAGGTCACAGCAATTGGGTCTGAAAATACACAGGGAAAAGACAAAGATAATAAGAATAAATGCAGGTAATGATAACAGGGTTGAACTTGAAGAAACACCAATACAAGATGTAGAATCGTACACATATCTTGGTAGCAATATAGACAAAGTTGGAGGGACAGACAGCGATATCAAAATAAGAATATTGTGACGCACGTCTAGTTTGACAAGTGAATTTTCCCTGATATGATGGATGATTTAAGGGACCTTTAGCTTTTCATAACATTAGAACCCCTGAACATTTGTTGTAACTTTTCGTTTGCCAGAACGCATTCCACCGGGACTCATGTAGGATACAGCGACGAGATCAAAGAGACAGACCGAGGGATCTTAAGGGAGACTATCGGCGCTATCAAAGACAGTAGTTTTCCCTGATACGAGACGCAGTTGCTTGCCGCTAATTTCGCGTCTCGGTGTCAATCGAGGAACCGAGCGAACGGGGAAAAGCGAAACGGGCAGCAGCGAGCGGATACGAAGACCAGGGGGCGGCTTCTTCTCTTGATTTGGCGGTCAGATCCCCAAAAGTTCGTGAGATCAAATAAGTTGTCAAGTTTATCATGTCCCACTCAACTTACATTTCATTTTAGCTAAATAGACCATGTAGAACTAGACACGTTATCACTCGCTGGCCAGATCTTTACAGAAGCACTAGCTTTATTGAAATCTTGTTATAGATTTTCCCCTGGATTTTATATATATTTGCAGTGATTTCTATTTCTGTGCAAAGCGGTAATATATATTGTGTAAAGTGATCAGTGGTCTAGCTCAGTCATTCTATTTAAAGGGATTCTGTGTTAATTTAAATCTATTTAATTAAACCATCTCAAGAGTTCCAGTTTTAAATATAATGATCTATCTATTATATTATTTCAAAAGATAATAGATGCTTAAATTAACTTTTAAAGTCGCGAAGGAATTTATAATTAATAAATTCAGTTAAGTCCTAGTTTTATAGATGTGGGTTTTTAACCACTAGAATTCGCGCAGTGTTTATTAAATACATAATTAAATACTCGAGTGTATTATAGGCTTAACGGGAAATTCATCGCGCTTTAGAAGGTTATTTGTTTTCGGTATATTACATGTCTTTTTTTTTCTTTCATACAGAGTGATCGTAACCTGTGCGATCCCAGCATTAAGAAAGCAATAAAGAAATCAATCTAAGCAAAGCAAAGCATAAACAGTGTGTAGAGTTCCCCTGACGCAGAACTTGTTGAGACTGTGTAAATTTTTAATCTTTGAGGCGATTCTATGTTTGGAATTCCGCTATCTAACTTATAGCAAAGAAAGCACACCCAAAGACAAATTTAACGCACCATCAAACAACTTAAGTCGTAACGGGAAGAAGAACACTGGCCCGAGCTTTGTTAGTTTACTGACACAGAGAGATAATTCATAATTTCCTGAACAGTGATGTGACTAGTTTTCTCACTGGACTTAAACCATACCTCACGGATAAAGTGTACCAGCACGCGTAAGAATTTTATTATCCGCGGCATAGTCAAATAGACCACACCATCCTCACCCCGGTATCAGAGACCGTGCCCTCCCATAGAAACTGTTATTAAGAAAAGAGACACAACTACAGATTCATTTTCCAGCGATTACGGGACCTTTTTATGTGCTGACCGCCTACCCGATAATCTGGGGCTAGAACTTGAACAAACACTCATACATTTAGTTGAGGTGTAACTGCTGTTGTGTTATTCTATGGAGTGCAAGATTTTTTCACAATCGGTAAGTGAGAGCAAGATGAGTGAAGGCCTTTGCTAGCGCGTGTATGAATGACAGGAAATTAATTCTTTTGTGTGACCATTTTGTTAACTTGCTTACCTGGTAACATATATCTTTTCTGTATACCCTACCTTGTTCCTTTAAGTGGGATAGTTGATAATTTGTTAACTCTGTTTAAAACCACCTCCTTTCCATTTGCTTAGTAAAGGGAAGAACAGCTGGGAAGAACAGGTTTTTTTTTCTATCACTTATACCTAACTTGGTAACACCTCTTTCAGAGTAATTAACTTTACTGTTAGGTTAACGTACCCGTGTTCCTGATATTATCTATCTCTGGACTGGGTTTGTCTTTGTCTAATGAGCGGGAAGGGCTTAGTCGATACCAATCTTCTTCACCCCCTCCCAAACTTGTTATTTGCATTTGTGTACTTATGATGATTTATGTAATATCTGATATTTTTAGTGATTGATGTTTAAAGTGAATAAAATCACCTAAACTCATTTAGTTATGTGTGTTGGATATACCCAAAGCCCAACATTTCCCCTATTCGTTTAATATAGTTTGTATCAACGTCGTGTGTGTGTTTGAAAACACCAAATCGGTGAGCGCGCAGATGCGATTCTGGAAAACTGGCAAATAATTGTTTGACCAGGAGAGTGAAAGAGAAGATTGAGAGACACGATTTGTCGTAAATAAGTCTGTCTTTACTCTCCTCCAGCACGCTGTGAAGTAACTATTAAATCTCTACATTTTCTATCACTGAGCTTTCCATCATCATTTTCCACTCTAAACCGGACCACTATTTCTACGACTCTTTTCTCTCAAAATAAATTTACGACAATATTTGGCCGGCTCGTCTGGGATAATTTTGAGATACATTTGATGCACACATATTTGTGGGCTGGTTCTGGGATCTTGAGCTACATTTGAGGCAATCGCATAGCCGGGTTAAAGATATTTTGAGTCTGATTTAGTTTGGGTCTAACTAGGTAGAGTGTGAATGATTTGTCTTTGTGAATTAGGGAAATAAATAAATAATTACACCCCTAGAATACGTTCTTTTAAGTATTTGGGTTGTCCACGCAGCATATTTACAGGTTGTTTTCTCTCCACAGCAGTAGAAAGTACAGATAAACAAATATATTTGCTATTTTAATTATCCTCTGGCGGAGATAATTATATTTCTTTCTTTATAAAAGTTGCTGGGATTGCGAGATTGTTTTACAGTCACTAAGGTTTTTGAAGTCAAAAAGAGTTGAGCTTAGCTAAAGACGGATTGTTCTGATTTTTAAAAATTAAGTTAACAACGTCTCATCTCAATAATTGACTTTAGGGACGGAGTTTGTTGTCAGAGATTAAAAATTTAGGGAAAATTTTTTTTCTTTTAAATTGTTTTAATATAAATTTTTCTCTACTGTTAGTAAAAGTAGATTCTTTTCCAGTGTAACTTACCATTTAGTGGCATAGTCGCTTGCGTTTAGAGCCTTAATTGCCAGATAATAGCAGCGATAAGTTTGCACAGTACAGGTAGGAGGTAACACAGATAAATTTGTACTTGTGTTTTTTTTTTCTCGTAGCGGTTCAGAGTTCCGCCCTTTCGCGTTTCTTCTTACTAGTTCTCTAAGCATACTTCATCTTATTCTTTAACAATGGCAGAGAGGATAAAGATGAGGTCCATCTTGAGGCTGGAAGCGAAAGAGGCAGGATTAGATGCAGAAGCTGCAAACGCGTTTATTAACCAGGAATTGGAAATATATGACGCGGAGCAACAGAGAGCCGAAGCTGAGAGGAAGGCGAAGCAACAGAGAGCAGAAGCTGAGAGGAAGGAAGAGAAAGAAAGAACAGAGAGGAGAGAAGCCCAGGAGAGGGCAGATAAGAAAGAAGCGGAAGAACGTCTTTTGGAACAGAAGAAAATTGAAGCAGAGATGGAAACTCGCAGAGAGAGAGAGACAAGGAAAGACAACATGAACTGGCGCTTAAGGCTCTAGAGAGTCGGGGCGCCTCTACTTCGACTAACGGAGAGCCGTCTTCGCCCCAGTCTCAATCAATGGACCTCTCCAGTACTCAATCTGCCCAATTAACTGCTATGTCGTTTTCTTTAGAATCTTTTCCTAGCCCTAACGAAAAAATTGACAGCTACCTAGAAAAATTCGAGAGACTCGCGAATCTTTATGGGTTAGAGAGTACCCGCTGGGCGCTCAAACTTTCAACGTCACTGAAAGGCAATGCTTATGACGTGTACACAAAGCTGGGACCGAATCAACATGATTACGACATGTTGAAAAAGGCCTTACTACAGCAGTTTGAGATGACTGCCCGAAAGTTTCTGCAGTTGTTCAGAAACAGCCGAAAAGAGAGCACGGAAACATTTCCACAGTTCTCTTCACGTCTCACGGGTTATCTGACAAAGTGCATTGAATTATCTGACCTACCTCTTTCATATGAGGGACTCCTCGAACTTGTTCTTGTGGAGCAGATAAAATCCACTTTGTCGAATGAAACACGTAGATTTTTGGCGGAACAGGGGGCAGTCAGGCTTGAAGACATACTCAATAAAGCCGAACGCTATAGCAATGCAATGGCCGAACTTCCCAGCACTAAACGTAAACCCACCGATGAGCCATCTCGAAAACAGAATCTAGAGCAGGCATCCTATTCTTCCACTTCCTCTCAACATTATAACCAACGAGATAACAATACCCAGAAACCTCCCCAGGAAAAATCGAAATTCTACAAAACCCGATACCCCCCCAACAACAATTCTGATCAACCCAACAAGCCTACGTGGCAGCGCGGCCACCAAGGTCAAGGAAAAGGGAAGACCCCTACACCAGGAACGTCTGATCAGGGCAAACAAACCGGTGCAAACCGCATTGGATGTTTGCATACAGCCTCGAAAGGTAGAGTCAATGTCAGTGATTCTCAACCTGAGGGGGACCGACCCTCAACTCGAGGAACTGTAATTTTGAACGGTACCTCCACTACTTGTCTTTTTGACACTGGATTAAGTTTTGATTGTATTGTCGCTAGGCACCTAGTCAAACCCGGTCAGGAGACAGAGGAAACCGTCAAACTTAGTGGAGTTTTCAGGAGTGATGCACCCAGGACGCTTCCTATCGCACTGGTAGAAATACACTCTGACTTTGTCAGAGGAGTTATTAAAGCGGCCATAATGGATGATCCGATCTACCCAGTTATCCTGGGATGTAGATATGTGTTCATTGGGAGACCTAAGGAGCCGATTGTGGCAGCGGTAACCACAAGAGGGCAAGCCAAGAAGGAGAGGGAGCCTGCGCCAAACTTGTTGCCGAATGAACTGAAGGAGGCGCAACAAAAGGACCCTACTCTGGCGCCCTGCTTAAAAAAACTGCCCATGGCTAAGGACCCCAGACACAACGGAGACATCTTTTCTAAGGATGGTGTATTGTATCGTAGAACGGGCAACCCGGACACGGGGAATAACCAGCTCCTAGTACCGACGCAGTACAGAAACCAGATCTTAGAAATGGGGCACTCTCTTCCCTTTAGCGGACACATGGGACAAAACGCCACTATTCAGCGAATAAAAAACCACTATTGGTGGCCAGGAATGAACTCTGACATTGTCAGGTACGTGAAATCCTGCGCCCAGTGCCAACGGGTAGCACCCAAGCACTTGACACCCCCAGTACCTATGGGGCAAATGCCAATAGTAGGGACTCCATTTGAACGGGTTGCTGTCGACATTATTGGTCCTCTGGAAAAGACCAAAAGAAGGAACAGGTTCATCCTGACCTTAGTTGACACTTGCACTATGTGGGCCGAAGCCGTACCGCTACCATGCACTAATTCCAAGCATGTCGCAGAAGCCCTTGTGCAAATTTTTACACGGTTGGGATTCCCTCAACAAGTTTTGACGGACAATGGATCCCAATTCCGTAGCCTGTTAATGGAGGAGATCTTTAAGATCTTGAGGGCCAAACATATCCACACAAGTCCCTACCATCCGGCCGGAAATGGGCTCGTGGAACGTTTTAACGGTACCCTCACCATGATGTTACGTAAGCTGGGTCAGGAGAAACCGGAAGACTGGGACCAATATATATCGGCTGCCTTATTCGCCTACCGAGAGGTACCCCAAGCGTCTACGGGTTTTGCGCCAGCTACACTTTTATTTGGCAGACCTATTAAGGGGCCACTAGAAGCCTTACTTCGGTCCCTGACAGACCAGAAGGCTGACGAGACAGTCGTCTCTGCAAGCAAGTATGTATCTGAGCTTAAGGAAAGGCTAAAGCTAGGATGGGATCTAGCTACTACCAACCTTAAGAAAGCCCGCGCTAAAATTACTAAAAGATACAACAAAGCTGCAAAAGAGAGAGAACTACAACCAGGGGAGAAAGTCCTATTGCTACTTCCAACCGGAAGCAATAAACTTCGCATCGGATGGCAAGGACCGTTTACCGTCCTTAAAAAGATCTCACGTACCAACTACAAGATCTCCATCAAAGGAAAGGAGAAGGTCTTCCACATAAATCTGCTAAAGAAATATTTGGAAAGACCGGTGCCATCCTCCGAGCATCTCCTGGCTGTCGCCATAGCAACGGAAGACGAGGAAGATGATGATGGTTGCATGGAGTATCCACTGCAACCCACAGAATCCTTTAAAGATGTCAAGTTCGGCGACAATCTCTCACCAGAACAACAAACAGAAACTAGGGCTCTACTAAAACAGTACAGTGCAGTTTTAACGGATGTACCTGGTCGAACAAATCTCATTGAATTCGATATGAAATTAACAAACGAGACCCCTGTTCAAACCAGAGTTTACCCCATCCCGTACGCTAAAGCTGATGCACTTCACGGAGAAATAGACAAGCTGCGTCAGGCAGGAATTATCAGTGAGTCTACATCTCCTTACAGCTCGAGCGTAGTGCTGTTGCAGAAGCCCAATAAGGAAGTTCGGCTGTGCAGTGATTACAGGTTGCTAAACGCTGTAACGGAATTCCAGCCCGAACCTCTCCAAACTGTTTCTGAGTTGTTCACCAAGCTCAGCAAAGCTAAGATCTTCTCCAAGATTGACCTCAGCAAAGGTTATTATCAAATACCAGTCAAGGAGGAAATTAAACTTTTGTTAGCTTTCAGCACTAGTGAAGGACATTACACATTTAACGTGATGCCGTTCGGTTTGCATAACGCACCAGGAGTGTTCACCAGGATGATGAGGAAGCTTCTAGAACCTTTGCAAAGTCCCCATATCCATAATTTCATGGATGACATCTTAATTGCATCGGAAACCTATGAAGAACATATTGCTACGGTTGCTATGCTCCTCAGGAAACTACAGGAAACGGGTCTCACAGCCAGACCTAGCAAATGTCTCATCGGGTTTGAACAGTTAGACTTCCTGGGGCACACTATTTCTCACGGATGCAGTTGGCCTATTAAGAAGAACGTGGAGAAAATAGTGGCAGCAAAAAGACCCCGAACGAAGAAAGACGTACGTTCCTTCATATCGCTATGTGCATACTATCAGAAGTACATCCAGAACTTCAACGGACTGACGGCACCTCTGACTGACCTCACAAAGAAAGGTTGTCCTGATAAGGTCATATGGGATCAAAAGTGCGAACACACGTATAGCACTTTGAAAGTACAGTTGTCTGCATACCCCATTTTGAGGTTGCCTGACCTCAAGAAACCTTTTGTACTGAGAGTCGACGCGTCAGGTCAGGGCATCGGGTCAACACTGCTTCAAGCCGATGACAGTGACCTGAACATGCTATTTCCAGTTGCCTATGGCAGTCGGAAATTAAATAAAGCGGAACGGAACTACAGCGTAGTTGAAAGGGAATGTCTTGCTCTGATTGACGGTATCAGACGCCATCATGAGTTTCTTTATGGTACATCGTTCACGGTGCAAACAGACCACGCTCCGTTAGCATTTCTTGGTGCCAATAAAGAATTTAACGCTAGGATCATGCGTTGGGCCCTCTTTCTAAGCGTCTATTCTTTCAAAGTGGAATATATTCCGGGAAGACAGAATGTCGGGGCTGATTTCCTGAGTAGAAACTGGTCTACAGAGGAAGAAGAGCAAACTGAAGATACCACTCATCCTAAAATCACCAATCAGGTCACCTCCATTGTCAAAAAATGAAACATGAAAAATGGTTTCATGTCTAAAAGTGGGGACGATTGTGACGTACGTCTAGTTTGACAAGTGAATTTTCCCTGATATGATGGATGATTTAAGGGACCTTTAGCTTTTCATAACATTAGAACCCCTGAACATTTGTTGTAACTTTTCGTTTTCCAGAACGCATTCCACCGGGACTCATGTAGGATACAGCGACGAGATCAAAGAGACAGACCGAGGGATCTTAAGGGAGACTATCGGCGCTATCAAAGACAGTAGTTTTCCCTGATACGAGACGCAGTTGCTTGCCGCTAATTTCGCGTCTCGGTGTCAATCGAGGAACCGAGCGAACGGGGGAAAGCGAAACGGGCAGCAGCGAGCGGATACGAAGACCAGGGGGCGGCTTCTTCTCTTGATTTGGCGATCAGAGCCCCAAAAGTTCGTGAGATCAAATAAGTTGTCAAGTTTATCATGTCCCACTCAACTTACATTTCATTTTAGCTAAATAGACCATGTAGAACTAGACACGTTATCACTCGCTGGCCAGATCTTTACAGAAGCACTAGCTTTATTGAAATCTTGTTATAGATTTTCCCCTGGATTTTATATATATTTGCAGTGATTTCTATTTCTGTGCAAAGCGGTAATATATATTGTGTAAAGTGATCAGTGGTCTAGCTCAGTCATTCTATTTAAAGGGATTCTGTGTTAATTTAAATCTATTTAATTAAACCATCTCAAGAGTTCCAGTTTTAAATATAATGATCTATCTATTATATTATTTCAAAAGATAATAGATGCTTAAATTAACTTTTAAAGTCGCGAAGGAATTTATAATTAATAAATTCAGTTAAGTCCTAGTTTTATAGATGTGGGTTTTTAACCACTAGAATTCGCGCAGTGTTTATTAAATACATAATTAAATACTCGAGTGTATTATAGGCTTAACGGGAAATTCATCGCGCTTTAGAAGGTTATTTGTTTTCGGTATATTACATGTCTTTTTTTTCTTTCATACAGAGTGATCGTAACCTGTGCGATCCCAGCATTAAGAAAGCAATAAAGAAATCAATCTAAGCAAAGCAAAGCATAAACAGTGTGTAGAGTTCCCCTGACGCAGAACTTGTTGAGACTGTGTAAATTTTTAATCTTTGAGGCGATTCTATGTTTGGAATTCCGCTATCTAACTTATAGCAAAGAAAGCACACCCAAAGACAAATTTAACGCACCATCAAACAACTTAAGTCGTAACGGGAAGAAGAACACTGGCCCGAGCTTTGTTAGTTTACTGACACAGAGAGATAATTCATAATTTCCTGAACAGTGATGTGACTAGTTTTCTCACTGGACTTAAACCATACCTCACGGATAAAGTGTACCAGCACGCGTAAGAATTTTATTATCCGCGGCATAGTCAAATAGACCACACCATCCTCACCCCGGTATCAGAGACCGTGCCCTCCCATAGAAACTGTTATTAAGAAAAGAGACACAACTACAGATTCATTTTCCAGCGATTACGGGACCTTTTTATGTGCTGACCGCCTACCCGATAATCTGGGGCTAGAACTTGAACAAACACTCATACATTTAGTTGAGGTGTAACTGCTGTTGTGTTATTCTATGGAGTGCAAGATTTTTTCACAATCGGTAAGTGAGAGCAAGATGAGTGAAGGCCTTTGCTAGCGCGTGTATGAATGACAGGAAATTAATTCTTTTGTGTGACCATTTTGTTAACTTGCTTACCTGGTAACATATATCTTTTCTGTATACCCTACCTTGTTCCTTTAAGTGGGATAGTTGATAATTTGTTAACTCTGTTTAAAACCACCTCCTTTCCATTTGCTTAGTAAAGGGAAGAACAGCTGGGAAGAACAAGTTTTTTTTTCTATCACTTATACCTAACTTGGTAACACCTCTTTCAGAGTAATTAACTTTACTGTAAGGTTAACGTACCCGTGTTCCTGATATTATCTATCTCTGGACTGGGTTTGTCTTTGTCTAATGAGCGGGAAGGGCTTAGTCGATACCAATCTTCTTCACCCCCTCCCAAACTTGTTATTTGCATTTGTGTACTTATGATAATTTATGTAATATCTGATATTTTTAGTGATTGATGTTTAAAGTGAATAAAATCACCTAAACTCCTTTAGTTCTGTGTGTTGGATATACCCAAAGCCCAACATTTCCCCTATTCGTTTAATATAGTTTGTATCAACGTCGTGTGTGTGTTTGAAAACACCAAATCGGTGAGCGCGCAGATGCGAGTCTGGAAAACTGGCAAATAATTGTTTGACCAGGAGAGTGAAAGAGAAGATTGAGAGACACGATTTGTCGTAAATAAGTCTGTCTTTACTCTCCTCCAGCACGCTGTGAAGTAACTATTAAATCTCTACATTTTCTATCACTGAGCTTTCCATCATCATTTTCCACTCTAAACCGGACCACTATTTCTACGACTCTTTTCTCTCAAAATAAATTTACGACAAATATAAAAAGCAAGAGGAGCTTTCATTGCATTGGGAAATATATGGAGATCAAGAGAAATCGTATCCAACACGAAAATAAGAATCTTCAACTCAAATGTGAAGTCAGTCCTATTGTATGGCTCTGAGACATGGAGAACAACAAAGACAACTACCAAAAAGCTACAAACTTTCATAAATGGGTGCTTGCGTAGAATAGAGGGATTAAAATGGTATGACAAGGTTACCAACGTGGAACTGATGACAAGAACTAGACAAGTGCCAGTGGAACAAGAGATGAGACGAAGACGATGGAGATGGATAGGACACACTGAGGAAACCTGTTGATATCATTACAAGGCAGTCCTTCTTCTGGAACCCCCAGGGCAAGAGAAGCAGAGGTAGACGAAGAAGCGCATGGAGAAGAGAGCTGGAAACAGAGGTGAAAATGATAAGGAGAACGTGGAAAGAACTTGAGATGATGGCACGTGACAGGAGGACTTGGCATGTGTTTGTTGAAGGCCTATGCTCCTTTGAGAGTGGAGGGTTATGAATGAATGAATGAAGAAATTGTGCTTTTCCTATGAAGAAAATCAAGATTTTCTCAGAACCTTGTTTTTTTTTTTTTTTGTTACTAATTTTCTTATAACGTTCTTACTTCTTACTCAATCACCATGAGATTTGGCACTTATGCTTTCCATTGGATAATAAAACTTTGTTAATTCCGATATCGTTTCAAAATTTTGCTTTATTGCAAATAATGTTGCTAAATTTTGAAGAAAAAAAAATGGTTACTATTTGTATATACTAACTTTAAAGTTCCATATATCCAATTATACTAAAGGTATCAAAAATCTAATCTGAAAAAAAAGGTTTAAAATACAATGATGAGCTTCCATTTCAACTTTGAGGCTCCTAACTCAACATACAAAAAAGCCTTAGTGAATTGAAATACAGGATTAAAATCGAATATGACCACCATTCTCATGGCAACCATTAGCATTATACCATTTAACGCATTGGTATGCAGAGTTTTTACTTGTGTAAGTTAACCTGTGCATTTGTATAAAAATCCTGCAGATATTTATAAAAATAGTGTTGCACTGAAGCTCCTCCCCTTAATGTTCTTGGTGCCCTTTATTGGTCTCGTGCACGTGCTTATTGTGCTTAATGAATAACATGGCCTTGCATACAACCGATCCTTGCCATTTCTAATGGATCACGAACAATTTGTGAACCAACAAGAAGAAGAAGATAAAATATGTGGGGGTTTTTTTAAAGATAAAAATAGTCTCATATTTGATACTGTTGTAGGGGAGTGAAGCGTTAGAGACTTCACTTTACTAATTAAAGCTTCATTTACAGAAGGGAAATGGACTAAGTATGCGTCCTGAAGGAGAATCGCGAGCAATGAAGGGCTTGTTACACATGACAGCAGAAGCAATTCACTATTTTTTGGGAACGCAGCCAGAAAGGAGAAGGTATAAAAAATATATTGTGACAAAGTGAACAATTTAACGCCGTGGCATGGAATCAGGTCAACGTCGAAATCGATGAACAGCTCTAGACTGGAGACAGGAAATTACGCGGAGATCTGATCACCTACTGAAGTCGGCATGACATTTGATGAAGAAGAATTGCTGTTGGATGTGGTGGAATCTTTAAAGTCACAATGTCTTATGGTGGCTACTTTCTTCACTCTTGCTTGCAGCTGTCATTTTATACAAGGAACGCATCTACCTGACACATTTTATTCAGTTTCAAACATGTATATAGTTCATTAACATGAAATAGTATTGTCAACAACATAAACCGGAAGCTTTCAGACCATGCAACAATATCTCATAACGTGGTGATTATTTTAAGGGATCTCGTGTTTTTTTTTATGTTTTTTTTTTAAATAATGGGATGAAAATGAAAAGTGAAACGTATTGGAATGCTAACATTTTTATAACAGGCAAAGCGTTGTTTGCATCTTTACATTTCATAAATTTGCATTTTTCATCACCACAATCTATTTTACTTCTCACTCTTCTTATTATTTTGGTCAGATGACTCATAACACTAAATGTGCGGGCCTTCACATCCTATGGTTTCTGTGGTAAAGCTACGAACATGACTTTTAGGAGTTCATCAAATATGTATCCTCTGCTGTAGATATCGTTCAACAGTTTTATTAGTTTCCCCTTGCATAGTCGCCAATGTGGTCAAAAAACTGCCTATTAAATTCAAAAGAGTTGAGAGTTAGCACCAACACAGCACAGCGAATAAGAGGACTTGTACCGTTAGCAGAACTAGTTCGTCTGTCGAGAAATAAAAAACTGAAGCGCTTGAAGCTCATCGGAGTGCGGTATAAACCTATACAGCGAGAAAACACACACAATGATAAGAAAAGTATGGTTTCGCGTGAGTCTATATCACATAATTTTTGGGTCGATCTCTTGTCCGCTCCGGCTGTATTCAGTTACTTTTGTTGTTCGTACGTGAAATTTCCGTGGTCGGAACATTTCTTTCTCTGCTATCAAGTAGATATTAGCTATTTTCTAATCAATTGTACACTCTCTTTGGTAATAATTTGTCATGTTGCTTTAAGCTTCTCGGCTTTGCTAAGATTAGTCACAGGTAAAAAACCCAGATGTGCCGGTCAATTTTAGTATGGTGACATGAGCGTTGTGTTAACCTAAGGCGTGCAGGGCGATAAATCATCCGCTAGTGGATAGATTACAGACAAGCACTTGACAGTCGGGATGTTGTAATAAGCTTCCGGTATAATTATTACGAAGATAATACTTGAGATAAAAGTAAGAAGTTATTTGTAATCACTGACGAGAATAGTACGGACATCTCACTTCCATATTTGGAAGATTTGGCAGGTTTGGAAGAAATGATCTTTGCATTAACGCAAAGAAATTTTCTAGTGGAAATAATTTGAATTACCCCACCAGAACACACAGGTTTTGAAACGATTGGAGGGCATTCGAAACATAGGAAGAACAAAGTTCCTGATTTGACCCTACCTAAATCGTAACACAATACTGCGGGAGAAGCGAATTGTAATATAACCTGACACTTTAGTCAGTTTAGAACACTGTGAAAATTCACCTCGCGCCAAGAAGACGAAAAGACCTTGCCAGAGTTAAGAACAGCAGCAGATTTAATTTACCAGACCGGACCTTGTGTGAGCATTTTGAGGACTTAGAACCCAGGAAAACTCTACCATTTTTACTCGGATAGCCGGAATCTGAGGAAACTGTAACACAAAGTCAAAGTGGGAACTTATTGCTAAAATAACAACAAACCGGACCACGTGTAAGAGGCACCGTCAAGCTGCCTTAAACTATTCCTCTGAGCCAGCAGTTTGTGAGACTTAAGATTGGCTTGGTAGTACCAGTTGAGGGTACTATCTCTGGAACAAGTGAGGGTATAAATGGCCTGAAGTCGACGCTAGAAACTATCATCAGACGGGACTTTGAGACGCGGGACCAGTTTGATAGTTACTTAAAAGAGCTAACGAATTATAAGAAAACCCTTTCCTTCACAAAAGTTGACGGCAGATACTAGAGTTAACATTTGCTCAGCCTCATGCCGCATTGTTCTCGCTTTCTGAATATCTTGTGAACACTCCCTTGAGGTAGAAGCATCATTATCCTTCTATCTACAACTCTGTCAAGAATAACCTTGTGCGAAGATAGACACCTTTGAAGACCCGCATTAGTTACTCTTGAGTTTTGGCCACTGTTGGACCACTACTGAAGAGCTAAGGGGAGGCAACTCGTGAAGTCTAAAGGAATCAAAAGATGCGATAGTGTGAGTAGTGCCATTCACGTAAGAAGGAGGACTAACGACCTGGGGCTGGAAGATACTATCATGAAATAGTTCCGAAGAGCAAGAGCAAGCTATACAAGTGGCCGACTGGGAATGCTTATTTTCTGTACATTAGGAAACGTATAGTAGGAAGACTTACTAAGGCTACTTTCAGAAATGTGGAAAGATAAAGCACCGGAAGGAAGGAGACAAGACAACGAATAATTTAGTTAATGCATAGCAAGATTATTGCCAAAGGTAGCACCATCAACACGAAGGTGGGGTTACTAAAGGTATGCTAATCTTCCTTGTATGCATATATATATATATATATATATATATATATATTTATATGTATATGTATGTATATATGTATATATATGTATATATGTATATATATGTATATATATGTATATATATGTATATATGTATATATATGTATATATGTATATATATGTATATATATATATATATGTATATATGTATATATATATGTATATATATATATGTATATATATATGTATATATATATGTATATGTATATATATATGTATATATATATATATATATATGTATATAGATATGTGTGTATATATATATATATATTGATATATATATATATATATATATATATATATGTATATATATATATATACACATATATATATATGAAATTTATCGTCCAGAAAATATCCTATATAGTTGCCGGAGTTCTCTTTGCATTACGGATTTCTAGTACACTATTTCCCGAGGAGAGGCAGTTCCATTTAAACTCGTAGACTATCATAAACATATCAATAAAGATTATTATCTTTTATTCTTTCCTTCATACAATCTGTCCTACTCCTTCAAAAAGTCACCACAAACTGGGGGCTCGTCCGGGATTTAACTCAGTTCCTAGTGAGACGCTCACTGGGATATGGCCTTACATCTTCCTAGATAATTATTGCAGTAGAGGACTTGGTCCATAACTGTTAAATCTCAGTTGGGGTTTGAATGAACATAGCCTATAAACAGTTCCCTTATGATAGGACTAGCACTTTTAGAGCTATCTAAATTATTCTCCCTAAACTTTGAATATATATTACTGCATTATCAGTAATTTGATAATTTAGGACGTGCGGTTGAAAGTGGTTGGTTCTAATTAACTAATTAATTACAATTTATATTATTGTTAATTGAGTTAATTAATTAAGATGCTTAGCAGCTGCTAATTCTTTGGTGTGTTGTGATACTATAATCCGATACAGATTTATATAGTATTACCTTATCTGGTTTAACTGCGTGTAGGAGATAAACTTAGGAACTCGGTTGAATACTTTTGCAAAATGGAAGAGTCAGCGGATTTAGCTGAGTGGAGAGCCAGGTCGATGGAGATAGGCATTGCCTGTGGATTCGTTGGGGAGACCCTGGAAAAGTTTGTGTCAGAGAAGATGGACAGATTCCAGAGAATAAAAGAAGTTGGAGGAGATAGCTTTCAGTGCTGCAGAGAGAGAAAGGGATAAAGCTCTCAAAGATGTGGAGGATAAAGAAAAGGAACGGGAACATAAATTAAAGATAGAATCGCAAATACTGTAAATGAAAACTTCGCAATCCAAAACTAGCTCCACAACCTCAAATCCCCATCCCTCTGCTCCCCCCTCTGTTATGGCACCCCCTCAGGCAGTAAATATACCTGCACCAGAGGGAGCCATGCCTGTTTCTCAGGATCCAGTTCCAGACAAAGCAGAGCAAAGGAAGTCCAAACAGAGTTATCCGAACCACTCTGAAAATCAGATCCAGCATACATCTACTGGCAATCGGATGGGACACTCCTCGCCCTCAAATAAAATTTACAACAGGCCCAACGCTAATCATAATACGACCGCGCAACGGAAAAGAATTTTGCAACCCCATGGGAAGGGAAGGGAAGGGATGTTAGGAAACATCACCTGTCGGCCAACGTACAGGAATTAGACTGTATGCGCCGAGATCCAACCCCAATGACTATATGCACAGCTAAGGCCCCTAACATGGATGGGAACCTGACGAAGACCCGACGTAAACACAGGGATTCTCAAATTGTGGAGTCTGCCACAGTAAATGGAGAGGAAATCACCTGTTTGTATTATCATGGTCTTGGATGTGACGCCCTTGTCTCAGTCTGTGCCGCTGACCCTGATCAAGTCACCGAATAGGATGTCGAGGTAACAGCACTAATGATAAGCATTAGAAGGATGATTTTGCCTTTAGCTTACGTGCAGAATAGGTCGACTTTTGTAAACGGTACAGTTCTGGCCGCTATTTTAGATGAAAGAATTTACCCCCTGCCTCAAGGAGGGAAATATATCATCATAGGAGACTCAGCACGACTCAAAGAAAGCATAGTTGAAAAGGCTAGGGAGACTCCAATGCCTAAGTATCCTTCCAATATTTTCATTGACAATTTGGAACAGTGCAAAAGGTATAACCACCCCAGTGCACTTAATTTTGAACTAGGTTCGACACCTCCACCCACTCTCTGGGCGCAGAAAGTGAAGCCGGGTCCGAGTTTCTTGGTACCTGGTGGGATGAAACTAGTTTCAGAATTATCTTCCCTTAACACGGGAGAAACAGTTGTAGAGTAGCACAATAACCCCCGTAACAGTGGAGAAAAGCATGCAACCTCTTACAACTCCACTCGACGTACAGTTGTCGAAGATGGACTGGCTAGGGAACACTCTTAGAAGATCCCTAAGCTACAATTTCCAACTCCAATCCTTACAGAGGAATGGAAACAGGGCCAAACAGGCGGCTGTCTTATGGCTCTTGTTGGAATTAACATATCTACTGCACGTTCGGCCGCACGATGAAGCGATTTTACATGAGCACGTCTCCTCTCAATCTCGTGTAGGTAGACATGTGCCAAATTTAACTATGTAACACTTCACTCACGTCAAAGGAGAGGATATTTTACACCATACTCACTCAGGTACTAGTGGCGATACATACGTGTCTTTAGCCAGGTCGGGTAAGGCGCCCAAAATGAGATTGTATATGAATATTTCAGCATCATCACGTAGAGCTATTTATCATTGATCTTACTGTAAGCAGAATGTAGAATTTAGAGCTAGCTCTTTGTCAGTACGCAAGATGAAGGGGAGAATCAATAAGGAGGAACAGAACAGGACTATACTAGCAAGCTTGCTCAACCCACATCAACTCCTTAATGATGGCAAAACGGATATCCAGGTGCGTAATACCGGAAAACCGTTTGACAAAGGAAAAGTGAGGAACATGAGATAAATAGTGGAAGTGCGACAGGTTCAGTCGAGAAAAATCAATCTCAATTTAGTTAGTCGTACAGCTAACTTGTAAAAGGAGGGGACAGGGAAAGGGGGGGGGGGGGACCTTATGTGGCGAGCGATATATTTTTTTCTAGCTCTCTCGATTTATTTTTCTCTTCTTCTCAATTCCTTCATTTTATTTCTTTAAATGGGTAGACATTCCGGTCACATAGTGACTTCGCACTAAACGGCCTTTCCCTCTCTTCATAATTGGATGATATTATCAATTTCACTCATCCGTTCAGACGACTGACCAGAATGAATAAAACAGGTGTGTGGTTCATTCATTCATTCATAACCCTCCACTCCCAAAGGAGCATAGGCCTTCAACAAACACATGCCAAGTCCTCTTGTCACGTGCCATCATCTCAAGTTCTTTCCACGTTTTCCTTATCATTTTCACCTCTGTTTCCAGCTACATGTGCTTCTTGGTCTACTTCAGCCTCTCTTACCCAGGGGGTTCCAGAACAAGGACTGCCTTGTAATGCTATCAACAGGTTTCCTCAGTGTGTGTCCTATCCATCGCCATCGTCTTCTTCTCATCTCTTGTTCCACTGGCACTTGTCTAGTTCTTGTCATCAGTTCCACGTTGGTAACCTCGTCATACCATTTTAATCCCTCTATTCTACGCAAGCACCCATTTATGAAAGTCTTTAGCTTTTTGGTTGTTGTCTTTGTTGTTCTCCATGTCTCCGAGTCATACAATAGGACTGACTTCACATTTGAGTTGAAGATTCTTATTTTCGTGTTGGATCCGATTTCTCTTGATCTCCATATATTTCCCAATGCAATGAAAGCTCCTCTTGCTTTTTGTATTCTTATTTTGATATGTGTGGCTAATGCACGATAATAGATGCAGAGACAGCATCGCTGTAAGAAAAGTCTGATATGAGAGTTCACACTCTCCCGGTAAAGTAAAATTCTTCCTGAGACAGAATTCTAATGAAAGAAGAGTCCATGAGTTAATTAAACTAAGATGGGAAATGGGTGTGTGGTCCCATAAATCTGTTTCTAGTAAAATGGAATTTCGCGGCTTCTCAGTATTTAAGACTTTCACTAACCATTTTTCGGACTGCCATCAAAAATGTTGGTCACGAAAGAACCCAACTCGAATGATAAGCAGCCTATGCTTAGGCATAAGTCTTCCTTTTGGAAAAGAAGATTTTTTTGCAAAAGTACAACCGAGTGTTCTTTTACGGTAGACTACGCCAGGAGTTTCCGTCTTCATCGATGACGTAGAAACCTGGATCAGTGAAAGAAAACTTCCAACCCCTGAGATAGATCTGCACCTAACACACAAAGTCGAGTGACCAGCATAGCAGTCAAGAATCAAGATAGGTCATGCCATCAAGAACCAACCACTATATTCAATCTAACTTCAGAAATGTCCTTATGATGAATTATCGACAGTTTTTGTAAACCACTTAACTAAACACAACTTCACCAATGTCCTAATGCTGAAAGATAAATAGTCTTTGTTTACAAACTAAAGTCAAATTCTATAACTCATGAGACACAGTGTGAGTACCTTTATAGACACTATTGCATTTTTGTCATATTTGGTTATCTTAAATTCTATACATATTTGATTGATACACATTCTATATAAATATATGACAGATTTTTTTATTTTTCATCAGTAAAATTTCATTGTAATTTTCTAAAATCAAGATTAGTTATTGACTCTTCTTTGGTGTTACAATGATGTCTAATACTGTAAGTTCATGTCATATTTGTATTTAATTAATGGGGGCTCTTTCTAATAATTCATTACCTTAGGGAAAAGTGGGCGGGATAACTACTAGCTCTTAGTCTACTCAGATGGTTCTGAACCTGCTAAGAGACAGTTACTTTCCAGTATCCCTATGAATAGATCTGCCAGTGATTCTCACTCTATTTTCTTCCTGTGAAACTGATACTTACATTATGCGCACGTTCTCCTAGAGCAAACATTTTGAACACTGGACCTTCCGTGCGACAACCCCGCCTAGCATGATAGTCTACTATCATTTACTGGACACAGTATTAAGGTCCTAAGGGTCTTGTTGGATTCGGCCTATACTGCTTGATAGAAATACAACAGAAGTGATTGCGTCATTAATAGGCTGAACTGCCCATGGAGGACTTCTGGTGTCGTGTATTGTGGTTCGCACTATTGACCTGCCATTGAAACATCATTTTTTTGATGATGCGTAGATGGCAGAGCGGATAGTGTGATTCGCTTGCATGGCTAGGCGGGGTTGTCGCACGGAAGGTCCAGTGTTCAAATCCTGGGTAAGCCACTCATGTCTGTTGTTTTTCTGTTGTCTGGTGTTCTACTTCTTTATTTCCTGCGAGTGCCTGATAACATACCTTTATATTTGTTTCATATTAATTTCATATTAATTTACTGTTTACAGGCCTCAGGTTTCCCTCCCTTATTTGTAATAAATGTTTGTACAATACCAAACCTACCCACTATCCTGTTCTCACTGTTCTAGTCTACTATCATTTACTGGACACAGTATTAAGGTCCTAAGGGTCTTGTTGGATTCGGCCTATACTGCTTGATAGAAATACAACAGAAGTGATTGCGTCATTAATAGGCTGAACTGCCCATGGAGGACTTCTGGTGTCGTGTATTGTGGTTCGCACTATTGACCTGCCATTGAAACATCATTTTTTGATGATGCGTAGATGGCAGAGCGGATAGTGTGATTCGCTTGCATGGCTAGGCGGGGTTGTCGCACGGAAGGTCCAGTGTTCAAATCCTGGGTAAGCCACTCATGTCTGTTGTTTTTCTGTTGTCTGGTGTTCTACTTCTTTATTTCCTGCGAGTGCCTGATAACATACCTTTATATTTGTTTCATATTAATTTCATATTAATTTACTGTTTACAGGCCTCAGGTTTCCCTCCCTTATTTGTAATAAGGATGTCAGCCACAACCCCGCAAGTCGGCGTCTGTGGCCTAATGGATATGAACGCAGTTTCATAATCCAGATATACCAGGTTCGAAACCTGCTGCAGGCGGTTTGGTGGCAGATCGCTTTGTGTGGATTTTTAACAATGGTATAAGCGCCGTACCGTTCAGAAAGCAATGGCAAACTACTGAACGTAAAAATTGCCTAGAAAAATCACAAACAGCCAATAAAAGCTGGGGTTGATTGCCACGTCCTGTAAAGGATAAGCAACTAACTTTTTTACAGGCCTCAGGTTTCCCTCCCTTATTTGTAATAAATGTTAGAGCAAACATTTCAGTGATATAAGTATTAAACCAATAAAACGGTATTTAATCAGTTTTACGAATAACGGTTCACAAGAAACAAGGGACGTTTCTGGTTTTACCCTTTGTCAGCCACAAACAGGTGACAAAGACAAGAATACATATAGGTACTAAAAACTATACGGTGATATATGTAGTACCTATATGTATTCTTGTCTTTGTCACCTGTTTGTGGCTGACGAAGGGTAAAACCCGAAACATCCCTTGTTTCTTGTGAACCGTTATTTGTAAAACTGATTAAATACCGTTTTATTGGTTTTAATACTTATATTAGGGCAAAAGAGTGAATAACTCGCGCCCAGGGATTCAAGCAAACAATACTTATATTTCTTACCAGTTTTACAGCAGCCCCTTAATTTATTTACTTAAACATTTCAGTAAGATTATCTTGGACAGTTCTGGTACTTATTCATACTTTCATTTTCTTCCATCTATCCATCAATATAATCAGACAGCCACAAAGTTATGTGACGAAGTAATATCGCTTTATTTTCTCTTCTTTTATCTTTCCTCATACGAGTTCACTCATTCCTTTCTTATTTTTAGAAAGTCAACGACTTGTCTAAATCTTTCTTCTGAATTCTTTTCAATAAAATACCTCGCTCGTTGTTTCATCTTTGGCTGAACTGGAAAATTCCTTTCTAACTCAGCAATGAACTTCTGACCGCTGTCCTGTTTAACATGGGGTTTTCTCCTGGGAATAACTACAATTCTAGTCGTTATTGTCATGCGACCTTTGCTCGCAAGTACCAGTGTTCGTGTGTGGTAGGGATGAGAGAAGGGGTAACAACAGGTCACGGTCACCCCCCTCCCCTCTCCCCCCCCCCCCACCATTTAAATTTAGCAGGAATAAACCCGACAAAGCTTGTAGTGAATTTAGGCGATTCTCGAAGCGGCAGGGCAGCTTAGCCGGGCAGACCTGCCTGAACATAATGGCTTCAAAGTAATACAGGTGAGTGCAGTAAGTGATCTATTATTATTAATTTGAATACTGGAATAATAATCATAAGTTTATTTGCAGCATATTATTTCAGTATATTTTGTTAGACAAAGTTCTACATGGAATTTCCTTTCAGTAACAAATTGTTATTTCATTACATACATGCTACTCAACACATTTTAATGTATGAGTTCGCTGAAGTCAATTACCCACTAATCTTCTTCTCACATCATGATAGACACAAGCCAGGGTTAAATTGTTGATGTATATCATTATTGTTACTGTGGGATTTGCATAAACTAAGCAGAACAGGAACAAATACTAGGAGTCCTTATACTTTCTATTTCTTATAATGTTTCACTGTTCTTTAGTCACAATCATACAAACTTGATAAGTGTGCTCTTGTTCACATTTCTTATCTCTTTGTCTTGATTGAGTTATTAGTGTTTTCAGCATGGAATATTCTTTCTATACAAATACCATGCTCATGATTTCTGAACTACCCATATCATGTTTTAATGAGTATATGCATGTATCCTGTGTTATGATGGTACTATCAGGGTATATGACTGTTTGTAACATAACCACAGAACTATGTAATAATTTGACTGACTTGTAAGCCAATGGTTCTCAAGGCTGAGACCAGGAACATACTCAAATAGATTTAATGCTCAAGCAGAAAATGTAAGTCAATGGTTCTCAAGCCTTGGCGCAAGGACACCCCAACAGGTTTTACGGCAGCATGGGAGACCTTAACCCAGTGGTTCTCTCACCATTGGTACCAATGACCCCAAATTGATTTGACTGCTCTATGAGCACAAGGTAGACCAGTGGTTCTCAAACATTTGATTACCACAGCCCCCAAACCTCACAGTTGCTGAAGCTAACAGCCCATAGGTTGGAAATCAATGCGGTAGACAAGCAGGAAGCCAGATATAGATTGAGATCCACCGGTATGCTTAATGCATCAGTTATGACACAGTATTTAAGATGGATAATAGATAGCGCATCGTTGTTGATATTAGGGATGATGTTTTAATGTTATTTCTGATGGACGATTAGCGTCCAGCAGATATGGGAAATAACATTTCTGGCAAAACTACTAATGGAGCTTGAATTGTTTGTCAATCCAGTCCTACCAGGTTGTCCTACCTGGAGACCTAACCATACGCAGTGTTCTGGAAGGCAGACATACCCCATCTCATTTGGTGATGAGCCCTGTGTCAAGACAGAGGAAGCACCCCCTGCCATGCTCTGAAACCATACTAGAAGTACTTGATGTGCTGGTCCTGGAGTGCTGGGATAGACTGAACCCCCTGGCAACATGACAAATTGAGCAGCATCTGAGATGAGTAGTGCAAAATTCCAGCAGAACCAGATAAACAAGGTGTTAAATTATTATGAAGTTAAATTTATTCTGACATTTTTCAGAACCCTTGATAGATTAGTTAACAGAGCTTATTTTTGTAAATTGTTGAACATATAAGAGAAACTATCATTATTATTGTAAATTTAAAACAACAGAGTCTGTTTTCATTTTTCTTGTAATATTTAATATGGTTGTATAGTTTTTAGTACCGGTAATTAAAATCTACACCCTGGGGGCAGAGCCGTAATTTAATAAACACTATTGGGTCGGGATTTTTAAAATGTGGCTGGGCACCAAATCTCTTGTCCAACTACATGTACTTTACATAGTCCTTTGTAGGATTTAGGATAAAGAATTTATCGTCTATAAAATATCGTGTTTAGTTTCACCAGAATTCTCTTTTAAGTAAGGTTTCTGGTGGACTAATTTCCGAGGAGAGAGTGCATTCAACCAGCAGTCTGAAATATTATTTTTTAGATATTATCTTTCATTCTTAAATTAAATCTGTCAGTACATCCTCAAAATTATCCGTCACGTTTTATATATATATATATATATATATATATATATATATATATATATATATATATTTGGGCCAGACGACCATAGCGCCACTCTTGTCCGTAGGTTTAATAACTAAATCATCCAGTTTCTTAAGAACTAATAAATATCACCATTGAGAAGATGTGAGGTTAGATCGGCGGAGACAGGGCAGAACAGGCAGATGAATTTCACATAAACTGTTGACACTAATGAAGGGAACGGAAATTCTAGACGTGACAACTCCAAACTAGCGGTCGTCTTCAGCACCAACTCTTGGTAATCTTGTGAATATTGTTCATCAGATATGAACTTGAGCACGGCGAAGCAGAGGACATGTGATTGAAGCACCTTTTAAATTAGATTACACATTCACACAGCATACTCTAACTATAACTGAAAGGGCGAACCCTAGGTCAGATAAAACCGCGTATCGCAGAACTATAAAGCTTTATTTATAAAAAATAAAATTAAAAAGGGCACGAAAAGCCCAATCTTATTTGGATTTGGCAAAATGGTGAAATTTATCATCATCAATGTGGAAAACTTCGTCAGAATCACCTCCATTGCGAAAGCGTTCGGCTGAGAAGTGGTGGATACATTAAACCAGAGAATATTGACCAAAACGAAAGCGAAGAGGTACAAACCTGGGACCTTTACAGCGTGACTGAAAATTCTTCCTACGAAAGTTCAAGGTCAGAAGGAATGCAATATAACTTTAATATGGATAGGAGCCGGAGTGGAGTATAATGAACAGGAGTGAGACAGAGGTAAAGCGAAATCTCTTTTTTGTGAGAGCATATAAAATGTACAGTTTCATTTTAGTGTCAAGGATAACGGCACTAAAAAGATGGAAAGTTGACTTAAGAAGTCAATAGTCGGATATCGTAATTAAGGTTAGATTTCAAATAACACTGGCTAACAAAAAAAAAATTTTTTTTTTCTTTCTCTAACATTTCTATGTTTTTCTGGTCAATTTTAATGCGCTGTTTTTAAATCTGCAAACCGTTCTTCTCTATCAGGTCGGGATCTCTAGAAATACGCAATTGAAGTTTTTTAACAACCCATACAGTATTACAACATCATTTGTACAAGAAGTATAACAGTTATGTAGGCTTGAATTTCTTTGCAGTCGACTTTCGTCGGTGAATGGCATGTGGTACATCGTGATGAAGCATCCAACAATAATCGGCAAGCATGGTCACACTCCACCGTCCTTGATAACGTGACTCCATTACGGCGATATCTTGATGGAATCGTTCTCCATGTTCATCGCTGACTTCGCCAAGGTTGTCATGTAAAAAGTCAAGATGCGAATCGAGCAAATGGATTTTGAGGGACATGTTACATCCCATAATTCTGTATGCATCTATGCACTGCTTAACAATATGCACATAGTCGACAGATTTGTGATTTCCCAGACAGTTATCGACGATCGATTTGAATGCCATCCATGCGCGAAGTTCACTACCATGTAACAAGTTTTCGAATTGTTTGTCTGCAATAACTTTCCTAATTTGAGGTCCTACAAAGATACCTTCCTTTATCTTTGCATCGCTAATTTGCGGAAACTTTTCTCGAAGATAAGTGAAAGCTTTGCTCATTTTATCTAACGCTTTTACGAAATTCTTCATGAGCCCCAACTTTATATGTAACGGTGGTAAAATGATGCTGTCTTTGTTAACTAATGGCTCGTGTATTAAATTTGTATGCCCGAGCTGCATACGATCCCTGATAGGCCACACCTTTTTTGCATAATGTTCCTGTCTGTTGCGGCTGTCACATTTACATAGGAAGCAACACAATTTAGCATACCCAGTCTGCATGCCCGTGAGAATTGCAATGACCTTTAGGTCTCCATAAATCCGCCATTGGTAGTCATTGTACTTTATTTTTGCCAAAAGTATAGCCATATTGTCATAAGTTTCTTTCATATGAACAGAGTAGGCGACTGGAATTGATGAAAATAAATTTCCATTATGCAATAACACGGCTTTTAGACTAGTCTTGGAAGAGTCAATGAAAAGTCGCCATTCGTTGACTATGTGCTCATGACCGAGGTGCACCATTAGACCTTTTACATCTTTGCAATAGCAAATATCATCATCCATCGCAAAGTATTGAACAAGTTCTCTGTGTCTATGACGAAATTTAGATATCGGAGTATTGGGCGCTAAAAGATTCCATTCTTTGAGTCGCGAACCGAGTAATTCCGCTTGTCCTTTGGTGAGAGCGAGATCACGTATTAGATCTGAAAGTTCTGAATGGTTAATTAAGTGAACACCATCATTCACCGGTATATAATCCGAGTCAGAATTAGTTTCTAAAGCAGGTAAACTATCACTTTCTGATGGTTCATTCACGTCCAACGGATATTGTTCTGGTGGAACTGGAATCGGACACGTGATTGGATCATGAGGCACTGGTTTCAAAACCGATTCAATATTTGGATAAACCACAGACTTTCTAGTTTTAAAAGTGAAACCATAGATATTTGTCAAGCAGAAGTAACAATCAGTAGCGTGATTTGTCGGTTCACGCCATATTACTGGCACTCCAAAAGGCATCGACTTATGCTTCGGCGATTTTCGTAACCAACCTGCCAATGTATTTGCACAAGTCGAACAAACTGCATTTGGCTTCCAAGATTTATTTGCATCATCAACTTTCGAATCGAAATAAAGTTCATATGCTTTCTTTAGCAATGGTGTAAAGTTTTTCTGGTGAACACAATCGGTAAAATATCCGCACACGTAACAGAACAGATCAGCCGAATTTCTACAACTTCTAGAAGCCATATTTCACTCAGAATTATTTCAAAATACAGTAACTATTTGAAATATAACGTAACATATGTCATGCATCTTTTAGCAGTATAAAAAGTAGAATTATTTTGCATTTTATTAATTTTTAAAAAGTTATATAGTAAAAATGAAACGGAGCAAATAACGGTTTCTCAAAAATATATTTATTCACAAATATCTTAAGAACCCGACGTGATAGAGATAAACGGATTTCAAATTTGAAATCAGCGCAAGAAACTGACCTAAGAACACTTATTCTTATATAAGAAAGAAAAATGTTGTTTGTCAGTGTAATTCAAGTCATTAAGAAAAGGTGACGTTAATGATGTTATTGGGGTCACAGATGTGTCTGAGAATGGATTCAGTAGTTTTATTGACTGTGCCAATAACTTCAAACGTTTCTTATTTCAACTTCGTCATTGAACTTTCTTGATTTTAGTGTGCGCATTTTTACTACTGGCTACGGAATATCATGGTTTTTTCCTTTCTACTTCTTCTTACCTCTACAGTTCTAAAGATTATATTCTCTTTTCTCAGCTTCCTCGTTTTTATCGGATATGTCATAATGATAATATAGTGGAACCAGGTCACGAGATGCTTAGCTTAATGAGTGTGTTTAAACATATAGTTTTAAGCGCTTTATATATATATATATATATATATATATATATATATATATATATATATATATATATATATATATAATATATATATATATATATATATATATATATATATATATATATATATCTTAAATTTGATAGGTAGTATAGATAGATTTGGTCCTTCTGAATAGAACAGGCAAAGTGGTAAATAATGAGATTTAAAGTATGAGAAATAGAGTTCACGAGTGAATAGTTTAAGTGTAGAATCTGTCACTGGATTGAGAAGATACTCTAGTCCAGCCTATCTTTACGACTGTAACTTGTTAACAGACCATTCTACGCTCCATACATTTAACATTTATGTTTAACTAAACACACACACACACACACACACACAGTCATGTGACAACAAGACACACAAACGTGAAAACTACGGTAAATGGAGTATGGGTTTTGGGCTGAGCTGACCAACACAAGTAATTAAGTTTTGTTAAGTTTATTATCATATAAACTTTGCACAATTTACAACATATATAAATCAATAAAATCATAGGTTACAGAATTTGGAAAAAAATACCCCAATAAATGTCATCCCCTTTGTTGAGAAAAGTTCCCGCAGAAGTTAGTAACCCCAAAAGGTCAAAAGATTAACACCAGGGTATAGGAATAGACGATAACGCAAAGAACAAAGTTCCTAGTTAATCTATCCTGTTTAAAAAAAATAACAGTATTAGCGAACAAGAAAAGACAGAAGTGAGTACAATGATTATACAAAATAAGAAATATTCATTCCTCTTTCGTTCACTCTGTCAATCTGTGGCCACATTCAATCGCGCTTACCTACTACTCTTGAACGTAACTTCAGTGTATATTTAACATAGTGCAGTGTGGTGCTTCTCCAAGTAAGCCTCAGTTCCTCTAAGAATGATTAATTTTCCTAATGGGGAACGCCCGCTTTGATAGTGCTTATTGGCTATGATATGGTTCACGTCAGGTAGTTCATGTAGAGAAATATAAACCGCTATCAAGTGTTCACAATGGACAGTACACAGTAGTCCAGATATTTAAAGGAAATGTCTGGTGGGTAAACTGTTAGAAACCAATAATGATAATGAAGGGATCTTCTTCGGCTTTTCTCTCTCTCTGGGGTTTGAGTGCCGATTATGGACCCAAGTATTCTTTCTGGATAAATCCACTTGAAAAACACAATGGTCAGTATTCTAGATATTTGGCCACCACGGGCTGATAACAAGGTTTGAGGTAAAAAATCTGGGTATTTTGCATGTCCAGTTATAATTTATTCTTAATGCTTATACGTTTGGACTCTCTCTCTCTCTGGATGAAGCAAGAGGAGAGCACAGGCCAAAATCTAAGACCCGATAATAATTAAGAAATTTTACTGGAGCTATTCAAACCGCTGGCAGGCTGGTTTGTGATCAATACTAGATTTAAGGAGAAAATAAAACATTTAATCACAAAATCAATATTATATCATATCACGCGCAAAATTAAAATCTCAAAAAGCACACGTGTCTTAACCTATCTTGTCACGCTTCGCTCGCCTGGTACGGGTTTGGGTTTTAAAGGTATGAGCCTTTTGTTCCCCTCCCGCCCCGGCAAAACTGTCAGCGTACAATATCCGTGTTAATTTAATTTTATGACTACTTTACAAATATTGCTTGTCATTACTAGCTATTTGTTTTACCACATGATATTACACTAGTCACTTTCACAATTACCCATAATGGATTTAGGAGTAAAGTTATATTCCGTCAATAGTCGTCGCCTAGTGTATTTATTTAGTCAGATAAAACATCTCTTTCTGTATGAAAACGTGTGATTAAGTTTACTTAACACTGGAAAGATTTAGCTGTGCGCCATTTACTATGCTAGTCAATTAACACATAGAAATCACAGTGAATTATAATGAGGAACTTAACACATTAAATCACTTAAATGCTAACATATATATTATCGCAAACAGAAAATTGAAACAGTTCTCCACGAAATCAAATAATCCACTTTTTACAATGGCTGTAGAATAGCGAGCTAGATATTTCAAAAATTTCCGAAGCGACTAGATACTGACTTTTGGAGTACGGATTATTTATACTGAAATGGCGTTACTACGCTCACTGGTGCCAGAAATCGCGCCTTCGGCTGCATCAAGGCAAATCTACGGTTCGTTTCCGAATCAGAGATTTCTTGCTCACCGATGCCGACGTTTGCTAGCGAGCAGATCGTCTTTGATCTCGATTCTCTCTGTAGATAATTACGTCCCCTGGGATCACAAACCACCGAATGTGGTCGGTAACTGTGGTTATCGCCCCTTTTTGCATTCGTTTAAGTCCCCCTGCGAAATGTAACCATCAAAGGTACGTCTTGTGTCTTTTCTCCCTTGATTCTTCAAACAAGCAACCCGTTCTCTTTCTACGCGCGTTCTTGTCTAATCTGTCACTATTCACCGATTGCCAAATCGCTCGCGTAATAATTCAGATAAACGGCTCTTACTCGCTGGCTGTTACCTCTCCGGTCGTGGACTAGCTAATAGGTATGTTTGTAAACACTCATTAGTGCCTGTAAGACAGAGAAGAAAAAAATAGGCGTTGTTTCACAACGTGCGCTGCAAAACCCTACATGCTAATGAGGAAACAAGGTGGATGGATTTCTGAGGATCTATTTACGTTTTCCACGTCATAATATACAAATATATATACTTACTTACTTAGTCGTTCGCCTTCTACCGTGAGATGTAGAGGATTGGAAGAGAGAGCGCCAGACTATCCTATCGGCTGTCTTCCTCCTGGCCTGGTTCCATTCTAGTCTTCGGTCCTTCAAAGATTGTCTAATGTTGTCCTCCCAGCGGACTCTGGGGGGTCTGGATCCCTGGCTCTTTGTTTCCCATTCTAGCCGATCTTCTCCCATTCCGCAGATATAACCAAACCATCTTAGTTGGGACTGTTCTACTTGGGTTTGCAGGGGGTGGGATTTTAGGCCTTGAAGTATCGTCTGGTTGCGGACCATGTCTCTTCTTGTTACTTCAACCACCTTCCTCAGATACCTCATTTCTGAGGTTTGGATCTGACTTTTGTGGGTTGTAGTCATTGTCCATGACTCGCATCCATATGTCAAGACTGGGACATAGGTGGAGCAGTGTACAGCTATCATCGTTTTCTTACCAACCTCTCTCTTGCTGAGGAATCCTCGATTTATGGCCTTAAAAAGTCTCACAGCTGCTGCTTTTCAAGTGGCCAACTCTTCTTTGATGCCTCCCTTTTGGTCTATAATAACTCCAAGGTATTTAAAGTCGTCAGATTGCTCCAGGACCTGTTCTCCCAGCTTAATCTGATGTCTTCTTTCTTCTCCTGACATCACCATGGATTTTGTTTTAGAGCTGCTTATGACTTCCTCTCTTCTCCAGCTCTTCCTTCCAGACTTGCAGGTTGGATTGGAGATGTGCCTCTGATTTAGCAATCAGGGCAACATCACCAGCAAATGCCAGCTGTGAAATACAGACCTGTCTCATCTTCCAGTACCCCACTGAATACTTTCTTGTTCTCTTCTTACATGACTTGATGACATCATCCATGAGAAGTATGAAAAGATAAGGTGACAGGATATCGCCTTGTTTTACACCAGTGGTGGTCCTGAACTCTTCTGACTTATGATTTGCTGTCCTCACATAATTTCTGCAAGACTTGTAGAAGCTCTGTATAGCATGAATCAGAGGTGCTGGAAATTTCTTCCTTGCCAAACAGCCTCAAAGTTTGCTCCAGGGGACCCTGTCAAACGCCTTTTCCAGATCTATGAAACAAAGATGGATCTCACTCTTATACTCAAGGGTCTTTTCACTTAGCTGTCTGAGTGTGAAGATTAGGTCTTGAGTACTTTGGTTAGCTCGGAATCTGCACTGGATCTCATCCAATTGTGGCTCAGCTAGGCGTCGGAGTCTCTGCTCTAGGATTCTAGAGTAGCTTTTACCAGGAACGCTGAGAAAGGATATGCCTATATGGTTTCCACATTGTCGATTGTCATCCTTTTTTGAAAATTGGTGTTATGATGGCAATCTCCCAATCCTTTGGTATGGTCTTGTTGCACCACGCTGCTTGTAGGACCCTTAAGAGTAATAGGTCGCCTGATGCTCCCATGTACTTAACCATTTCCGGTGTTATACCATCATGCCCTGCTGCTTTGCCCATCTTGATTTTCTCCAGTGCTGCCTTCAGATCTTCCATCTTTGTCATCTTCATCACCATTGGTTTCCTCTTCTGTGCCAGTAGTTATCATTTCTGATGCTTGACCTTGCTCACCACTAAGGAGTTCTGAGAAATATTCTTTCCATCTTTCCATTACTTCCTTCGGGGCAGTAAGCAATTTGCCTTGATATTCCTTTTTAAATTTGAGAGGGCATTGTTTTTCCTTCCTCGTGTTCTTTAGGGTCTTATAGAACAATTTCTGGTTTTCTTGCGCATCTTTTTCTAGCTTTTCTCCAAATTCTTCCCAGGACTTCTGTTTTGCTGCTAGCACCTTGTTCTTTGCTTCTGTTCTGAGTATCACATATTCTCTATATTTTTCTATTTGTCCTGCTGTGTTTTTAGCTTCTAAGTATTGTTTCCATGCCATTTTCATCTCTCTTATTTTCTCTTTGACTTCCTCTGTCCACCAAGGTGTCCTCTTTCTCTGGTTCCCAAGTCGGACTTCACCACATGCTTCTGCAGCAGCTGTCTTTATGATGTCCTTGAATTTAAGCCAGAGGGTTTCCAAGTCATCAGGTTGTTCTTCTGTGTTTCTCACTGCTGTAGCAATACGCCCCTGATATCTGGTCTTAATTTCTGGTTCTTTCAGCTTGTAGGTCTTAATGCTCATTTCTCCCGTTCGTTTACTTGGTTTCTTGCATGATGTTGGGCAGATCCTAGGCTGAGCAACTCTTTCAGTTGTTCTTTTGATTGTAAGCAGGTAGTGATCACTTCCAATCTCTGGCCCTCTCCAGACTCTAGTATCCCGGACATATTTGAATGAGCTCCTCCTAACAATGGCATAGTCGATCACTGACTTCTCATTCTTTGTTGGTTCACATCTGGTGTATGCATATATGCGCTTATGTTACTGTTGTTGTTTGGGGTGCGGTGTGTTAGTGCTGCTACTGGCACAGCTGACAATGTTGATGTCAGCAATGTCGGACTTACTGGTAGTGGCCGACAATTGTTTAATATTTGAGCGAATGTCGTGGTTCCTTTAGATTTGTTTAAATGAGATGCAACCCATACAACAGTAACGTTAAGGTCTTAAAATAGACAAACTGGTAAGATGCGTAAGATGGAACCATGTTGTACATCAATCACAATTTATTGAAGACAGGAACATCGACATCATAGACAGTAATCATCAAAGGTTATAATTGCAGACATATGAACGTTGATACAAATAATCCATATCGGATTCGACGTCATAGACAGCAAATCATCAAAGGTTATAATGGCAGAGAAATGCACGTTGATACAAATAATAAATATCGAATTTGACCGGACTCACTAACCGCCGTCATCTCAATGACGGTGGAAGCTCTATCGTGACGAGTTCTTATATTCCTAGTTTCTTCATTATCAAGACTGAATAATATCGAATGTCTTCCATGAAGGTACAATGTGTTATCCTTCATACAATATCCAGCACACACAAAAAAAACCCTGGACACACTAGCAGCACGCTATAACCAGCCGTGCCGAAACCCTGCCAGATACTCAATGACCAGTGATTATATTTTTATTCATTTCAACTCAGTACATTTTCACTGAAGCGCGAACTAAAAGATTGACATGTGAGATCAGCTCACCTATTTGTCTCAGCTCACCTATTTGTCTCCTCAACTTCGTGATTCACTCATCGTGTCTATTTAAACTCTTTTCTTTTAAAATAAAACATACCCAGTTGAGCTATTATGTTAAAATATAGTGCACCAAGGCACGCAAATAATTAACCATCTCATAACTTTAGATGTGCTCACCAGCGTGTCTATACAAAACTAGACCCGCACGTGAAAATCGCAAACACTTAACTCCCATCGCTTATGGGGGAACAAGAGACTATCAGAGTGCACCACCAAGACAAGAGACAGAAGACGTTGGAGATCCATTACAGCCAACCTTCGTTGTGGAGATGGCAACTGATGATGATGATGACTATGACCAGGTTGACTATGGTTTCTCCTTCTTTTAGTTTGACAACCATAATGTGCTCCGAGACAAAGTTCCATTCCTTGATACTATCTTTTGGTTTTTTGGCCACAATGCAACCCACGCCCCCTTTAGCTCTTTCAGATGTGGTACACCACTGTAGAGCATCGTGTTGCCATCGAGATCCATGACTCCTTGTCCCTTTTTCTTTGTTTCCGTTATAGCCAGGATGTCTAGTTTTTGCTTTCCTCATCTCTTAGCTTCTCTTCTTTCCCGTTTATATTTCTTGTGTTCCAAGTTCAATAAGTCGTAGTCCGAAGTCCGTTCCAGTTCGTCGCCTTTAGAATCAGTCCGATTTTCTCTCTTGTAGTTCGCGTAATCATGATTTAAAGCAAACAGGTGATTAGCCTGTTGTACCTTTATATGGTGGAGGGGCTGCCTCCTTACGGCCTCCATGCAGGCCGCCCTCCTCCTTTTTCAGCAGGGCTTGGGACCGGCCTAGGCGGAGTTCATTCCCATATAACAACTAAGGTAATACTAGCACAGGACATTAAGAACAGAGAAACCACAAATGAACTGGGAATATACCATCACCCGATAAGAACACGCTAAACAAGAAACTGTGCTGAACGGAGGAGGAATATTACGACTTGTGTTATCACGGGAAGTTTGATGTTGACTCATTTACAATAGCAAAGGTGGTAGAAAGGTCAAAGTGATTTTAAGGATGAACTGAAGAACCACATATTTACTTCTTCTTCTTCAAGCACCATGCCTAGTGGCGTAGGAGATCCACAACTTCCTGTCTCCAGTACAATGTATCAATTATGTTGTTGACTTCTATCCATGCCACAAAATCAAACTGTACATATTTACAGTAAGGTTTATTGTCAAACACTATGTAACGTAATGCAACAGATATACAGCGGACATTTTATGAAGAGAAACATAGTGGAACAGAGCTTAAAGCATTCAGATGCAATGATGTCGAGTGTTCACTAAGGCTGCATTCTATCCCATGATTGTTTTACTAGTTCTTATCGGCAGTATTATTATAAAATACCACTGGTTTGACAAATAGAATCTTGTATTACGATATATAGAGGACATGGGCACTGGGTTGTGATATATGCGTTTTAAATGAAAGCAAAAATTCATAGCTAGGACAAATCCAACAGAACGTAGGAAATAGCTAGATGTGTAGGGCCCTATTATTTTTAATCAGACATTTTAATCTTATTTTTATTACGCAGTGACAGAAGCAGCATATGTGATAGACCTAAAGTGGCTTCAAAACCCGGGATTCAGTGGCATGTAATATTAACAGTTTTAAAATACGCAATATGTGCTTGTCCAAGAACCGGTTAGAGAAAAAAAATATGTGACTTCTCCACATGTTGTGTTCCGCCATTATAGAGATTCGATACTACTCTATTAGATTCCAATGAGATTGTAGTATTAATTAAATTCTTACGTTATTAGGATTCTCCATCGTTAATGATGGCTTCACAAACCGCGGAAACGAATATGAATTTTTTTTATCGCCATATTTATATTCTCCACAGCAACCCACGCCCTAATTCCCATAAATGGAAAGACCTTAAATTGAATATTTTTGGAAAGGCGGCCTAATATGATGACATTAATAATTTGTCGAAAGAATGAAAGATAATATAAAAAGTGTAGGTAGCTCGAATAGCAGAATGTACGTCATTACATGCCGTGCCGTGAGACTTAGGCGATCATGTCGCGTCATAACTTCTAGTCGCCTGTGCTATCGAATCTGCTGTTCTTTTTTCAAGGGCCCCAGTTCGTTCTTGTAATTGCATGTTTATTGTCCATGTTTCTGCACTAAACAGTAATGAAAAGTGTGTATAATACTATAGTACTCACATATTATTTTGTTATTTATTAGTTTGGATGCAAATATTTGTTTTCTGTTGTTGAATGTAGTTTAGCTATTACTGCTCTCTTTTTTATTCTGTTTCACATCCTCCATCCTCTGTTAATATGCCTGCGACATCCATGACATCCCCCTCTTTATTCTTGACCCTTTGATGTCAGATATGCTCTCATACAGGGGGTGCCTGTTGTCTGTGGTTACTCGCATGTAAACTTTTGCCTCGGCCATCGCATTTCTCGTTTTAAAATGAATAAAAGTTTAAAGAAAATAGGTTTAAAAATAATGAAAGGACAGTAGTAATTTTATTAGATGTGGTACGAGCTTATGATGAATGCTAGAGAGAAGGCGCCCTAAACAAGATTAAGAAAATAGGCCTAATAGGCAGGACATATAATCATTTAGAAAACTTTTTACAAGAAGTCTGTGGCCTAACGGATATGAACGCAGTTTCATAATCCAGATATACCAGGTTCGAAACCTGCTGCAGGCGGTTTGGTAGCAGATCGCTTTGTGTGGATTTTTAACAATGGTATAAGCACCGTACCGTTCAGAAAGCAATGGCAAACTACTGAATGAAAAAATTGCCTATAAAAATCAAAAACAGCCAATAAAAGCTGGGGTTGATTGCCACGTCCTGTAAAGGATAAGCAACTAACTTACAAGAGAGATATTTTACAGTGCAAATAAATAATGAAAGATCAGACTTATTTGAGCAACAAAATGGAATCCCCCAAGGGTCTGTGATCTTACCTACGATTTATAAAATTATGGTGAATGACCTCGGAGAAGAGGTTAAAGACTTACAAATTAATCTATCCCAGTTTGCAAAAGTGCTCCAATATGGAGAAGTGGTACAAATCTACTTTTCTTGTTTAAAACAATTCAAAAACAAATAGACAAGGTGGCAGGGTGGATGAACTCTTGAGGATTCTATTTAAATGCCAAAAAAATGATCGATCTTTAGTAGAGGGCGGATAGCTAAAAATGGTATAATTGCTATAAAAATAAACAAACAAACAGCATGTACGGGCCAAAACAAGTAGGTTCCTAGGAATGATATAAGATCAACAACTCAACTGAAATAAACACATATAAAAACTAGTGGAAAGTAGTAGATGACTAATAACACTCTAAAATGCATAAAATGTAAAGGATTATGAGCCAGCAGCAAGATAATGAACCCCTTTTACAAATCATTCATTAGAGATAAACTGGACTATGCGAGTATAGTCTATGAATCAACGGCCCCAGCAATAAAAAGAAATTATAGTTAATCCAAAATCAAGCACTGTCAATCATAGCAGGAGCGTCAAAATGAACATCTGTGGAAGCGTTAGACGTAGAGCTGGGTCTACCTAACAAGGAGCTGAGACTAAACTACTGGGCAAAAGTGGTAAAAGACACTACACACCCAACGTACAAAACCTATGACAAAAATAATCAAAACATGTGGCACATACCACTTGACCACAATAAATATTCTGCAGGGTGGAAAACAATAGAAGAATTAGATCATTACCCATACACATACAATATAATAAACAGTAGTAGTCAATGTATAGGAAAAAATTCCACCATGGGAATTAAAAGTTGCAAAGAAACAAGTGACTCCCACCTCAGAGAGATATTAATCAAATCTAAAGACGCTAGCTTAATAAAAGAGAAAGTCATCGAGCACATCAAACAGTACATAGAAAACAGCATAACTATATGTAGGCCCTACACATGGGTCCAAAGATGACGATGAACAACTACAGATAGGAATAATGATTCCAAAATGGAGAATTAGAAAAAGATACAACGGCCATACTTGATTAGAGACATGGACAGGGCAAACATTAAGGAAATTACGTGTAGCATTACAAGGCATTCTTTTGTTCTGTTCCTCCCTGTCATGAAATATTCTAATCCACATATATAAATTATCAGGTAAATATAAAGCCTAACAAATACATTTAATAAAGAAAAGAAAAATGGTAAAAGAACAGTGCTGTCACAATGACTGTACTCGAAATCCCCCTTGTTTTCTGCTTCGTCTGCAAATTGTAACGCTTTCACGTTGATAGTAAAAGCCTACTATATTATTACCCGCTTTCTTCAATGAAACGTGTACTAAACTTGAGATACGCAAACTGATCAATGACCTAAATTTAATATTTCATTCATTCCATTTTATACACGGCGTAACTAAAAGACAGATAAGCAGGAGAGAGAGAGGGGCGAATGAAGGCAGGACACATGCAGCACTAAACACGCGTCGCGCGATACACAATTGCTGCCATCACGCGTGTAAGGCCACAAGCACTGGCTTTTTTCAAATCGTCAGTGATAAATACACTACCCATCCGAGAGTTAGGTTTTAAAAACCTGGAAAACGCTTATTAGAAAAGATGACATTAGATGGGTTTACGTTTGAAAACATTACAGTACCCAGACAGCACATCTTCGAAACAGGAGGTAGAAGAAATTGCATATTTTGAACGCAGCCACGTAGCTCTTTTAAATTTGTATATTTGGGTTCCTTAGGGCTTGCTGACAAAGAATATGTAAAACGTTACGCAAATAGTCTAGGAATTACCAAATTATAACCAAAATAAAATAGTGGGGGTGCCTGACAGCATGAAATCATTTCTGCTCATAAAATTTTTTTATAACGTGTTTGAAAAAAAACTTACGTTACGGAAATAGCCTACCATGTTAACTCCTAATTGATTGGAGCGCAACAAATATAAGACTAAACACGATTGGTCGGGCTATAAATACTATCTTGTGTTGTTATGGGAAACGAATAGAAGGGGTACTTTTTTTGAAAAGATGTGTAGACGTGGTTTCATTGGGTAGAGCTGCGAATATACTCGATTCAGAGCGTCTGTTCATTGCCACATCTTGTAATAAACCTACTAAGAAGCAGTGCGTTGAGCACCAGTGTATAATTTTTATAAAATAAAGCCTGGGACATCGGCAGATCGGAGTTGTGCTATATTCATTGCCAGTCAACGAAACTGTTTATTATTCCATGAATTGTGGTAAGCTTGAAATATTCAATATCTTTTAATGAAAATTGAATGTAAATTGTTAATTTATGCCTGTATATATGTGTAGTTCAGTAGCGAACATGATGTAAAGCCTATAATGCTCCAGCCTGAACAGAAGGTGTCGGAGGAAAGTAAAACTGCATGGAATGGCCAAACAGTACACTGACACCTAGATTATTGATTAGACAGAAATAATGCTGGAATTGCAGAGGCGTAGTAACCATTAGGGAGGGAAATACTGGTATAAAGTATTTCAGATGAAGCTGACAGTTGGCCTAACGCTCTGAACTCAATGTTTGTGATGTATTGTGCTCAGTGTAGAAAGAGAGTATAAATTAGTTATGACGTAGAAGGTACATCCTTCTTGTTTTCAGGGACCGTGGTCTTAAAGTTATTGAGCAGCACCTGGTCAGAGCTTTGCTGAAGCCAGAGGTGGACAGCATACTCCTTGGTCCATATAGCAACCAGTGGGGTGGCTCCAGAACTCATTAAAGTAATCGAGCAGAGGAGGCCTTTACTGCAGTCATCACGAAAGATAAGAAAGTGTGGCCATGGAGCTCAACATTATGTACCCCCATCTTAAAATGACAGTGTAAAATACACTTAAGAGGGGAATTTAATTGTTTTAATATCAGGAACTGAGAACATCTCCAATACTAGTTCCAATAAAGACAAACTATTGAAGTCATGATGACAAATACCAACAGAGCTTGAACAAAACAAAACCAGTATTACCTCATATTACTACTACACAACTGACACACATAGGATACTATTAAAAATATATGTCACTACAATATTCATATTAATAAATTCTGTACATATAACTTGTAATTAAAATTGATTGTGATTCCTGGTTCCCTTTGTATTTGAATCAGGACACATATACATTCATGACAGCACTGAATACATATTGTTATTTGAAAAGTTATCAGTGACTCCTTTAAGATATCCTCGTAGTGTGCTTTATGTATGTGAGTGTCACAGTGTTGTCAAGTGTGGTGGAATAAATTAAATTGTTTATCTGTCTGTTGTTGTTATGACTTACACTTCATCATACACATACCCTAGACATATAACGTAGTCATCACACTATTCCAGAATAATTCTGACTGAGGTATACATATGTGGCAGCAAGTAAGGTTATATATAATACACTACTCTTATTAGATATAGATACCTTCACAGCTGATCTCAGTCAGTACACTAAGTCCCCTATAAATATTTATAACATCCCACTTCACCACATATATTGGGGTCTCGCTCTCGGGATTTTGAATCTTTACCTATTAAAAATATTGGGGGTAATTCACTTCAGGGAATATAAGAATTAAAAGGTATCCTTGGGTGGAATCAAATAAGGTTGAGCTCTCGGTGCCTGTGTTGTCCATTAGATATATATTTAGAGATTGAATTGTTAGTTAGACATTTTATAAACTTACCTGATAGACAATGGCGGACCTAGCCAAATTTCGATCTGCTGCTGTTCAGACTGCAAAAGAGTTAGGATTAGATGGGCAAGTTATGGTTGTCTATGTCACTACTGAATGTGACAAATTTATTGAACGGGAAGAAAGAAGATTAGAAAAAGAGGCCGAAAGAAAGTTAGAGGCTGAAAGGGAAATTAAGAAGTTACAATTTGAGGCTGAGGCTGAGACTAAGAGGTTGCAGATTGAGGCTGACAAAGAGGCTAAAGCATTGGAAGCAGAAGAAAGAAGATTGACTGCAGAAAGGGAAGAGAAGAAATTAGCTGCAGAAAGGGAAGCAGAAGAAAGAAGATTGACTGCAGAAAGGGAAGAGAAGAAATTAGCTGCAGAAAGGGAAGCAGAAGAAAGAAGATTGACTGCAGAAAGGGAAGAGAAGAAATTAGCTGCAGAAAGGGAAGCAGAAGATAAAAGATTACAAAGGGAACATGAGTTACGACTAAGGGAGTTTGAGTTTCAAGGCCATGCTCCTGAAAATGGTGCCAGTCCCTTTGCCTCTGATGCCACTGCTAGCCAAGGAGCCTCAACCTCAGCTATGAATTTTCATTTAGATCATTTTGTTGAGAAAGACGATGATATAGAGAGCTATCTAAATAGGTATGAACTATTAGCTACCACGTATGGGTTAGAGAGAGAAAGGTGGAGCTTAAAGTTATCTCAAGGACTTCGTGGGGCAGCTTATGAAGTTTTTGCAAAAATGAGCAGAAGTGATCAGGAAAATTATGACATGCTAAAGCAGGCTCTTTTGTTAAGATATGAAAAGAATGCAGAATTCTATAGGAAAAAATTTAGGAATGCTAAACTACTGTCAGGTGAAACCTATCACCAGTTCTCTGCACGAATAGAGACATACTTGGAGAAATGGACTTCTCTGGGGAAAACCCAAGATCTTAAGGAAATGGTCCTTATAGAGCAATTAAGAGAGTCCATGGCTCCAGACCTGAGAAAGTTTCTCATGGAACAAGGTGCAGAGAGGCTGGGTGAGTTGCTAAATGTTGCTGAAAGGTATCAAGCAGCTCAAGCAGAGGTAACAGGTAATAAAAAGAAACAAGTGGATAACTTTAGGGCACCACAGAACTTTAATAAATTTGATCCTAGGGATCAAAACAAAGGTAATCACCAGTTTGATAGGCCACGGTATGAAAATAAAAATAAATTCCCACAATTCGATGAAAGGAAATATAATGAAAGAAAATCTTTCAACCAAGGAAAAAGGTGGTGTAAGAATTGTCAGATGGACAATCATGACACTGACCGTTGCAGAAGGAAACCTGTGTATATGGCCACCCTTCAGGTCAGGTCGACCTCAAGACAGGAGGAGGATATTATGTTGGATACCACTCCAGAAGAGATGAGGAAGGCACAAGCTGGGGATAAAACACTCAAGCCTTGTTTCAGGAAATTGTCAACTTGTCATACAACTCCAGGCAAGGGAGATTTTTACATGAAAAACAAGTTGATGTATAGGAAGACTGGAGCTAGATCCAAGGGTCAGGGACAGCTGGTACTTCCTAAAAGATATAGGGCAGACTTAATAAGGAGCCTACATGTGAAACCAGATGAGGACCATGAGAAGATAGGTACCATCATTCAAAAGGTGGCTCACAATTATTATTGGCCCAAAGCAAGATGGGACATTGAGAATTTTGTAGAAAGGTGTAGCATAGCACATGAGGGAACACCCACAAGTGGGAAGATGGATCAGGACCTGGACACGCCACGGGGCAAAATTAGGCCTGATAATAAAAAGAAAAATAGATTTGATAAAGTGGACCAAATGGAATGGGAAGCCCCTTTTCACGGACAAGCTTCACTTAACTGTTTTACAATGGCCACTATGCGGAGAGTGCAAACAGATGTCTTACCCCAGGATAAGCCGAAAATCCCTCAATCGGACTTAAACAAACTGGAGGAAGAGGATGTAGAGAGGAAATCTCTCATCAAGAATTTTAAGTGGGGAGACAGCCCCAAGAAAAGAATTGGTAGCGGTCGTTTTGTGCATGAAAATTCTGGGAGGAAAAATCATCACTATAAAGCTTCGAGTGGAAGAGACCATACCGGTGCATGGACAAATAGGTCCACAAAATTAAAGGTCCATATGTAGCTTTGTTAAGAGCGTGGACTGATGAAAAGGCAGAGGAAAACATTACATCTTCATACCAATATGTGAATGAGCTGACCACTCGTTTAAAAACTGGCTGGAAACTTGCCAATGAAAATTTGAAACAAGCCAGGAAGAAACATGCTGCCTATTATAACAGGAAGGCGAAAGACAGAGATTTGGCGGTGGGAGAGAAGGTACTGCTTCTTCTCCCCGGGAGTCAGAATAAGTTACAAATTGGATGGCAGGGTCCATATACAGTTTTAGAGAAGGTGTCTAGAACAAATTATAAGATAGATAAGAAGGGGAAAGAAAAAATCTATCATGTGAATCTCCTGAAGAAATATTTGGAAAGAGAACATCAGGAAGAGACACACTTGTTGACCTTGTCCATCGCCATGGAGATGAAAAAGGAACCACTTTCATCATTTGAATATCCATTACACCCCTGTGAGACAGCAGCACAGGTGAAAATCAGTACACATTTAACGAAAACTCAGAAAGAGAGAGTGCAACAGGTTCTAAATAATCATGCAGAGGTGTTAACAGACCGACCAGGGCATACAAACCTATTGGAATATGATATGAAACTGATAGACCCCACACCTGTCTGTATGAAACCATATTCGATTCCGTTTGCTAAGGAGAATGCTTTGAAGGAAGAGATAGACTATCTGTTGAAGGAAGGAATTATTTCGCACAGTGAATCTTCGTATAGTTCCGGTGTTGTACTCTTTAGGAAGCCCTCTGGAGAACATAGACTCTGTATAGATTACAGGAGACTGAATGCTATTACAGAAGGACAGGTGGATCCATTAGTTAGTTGCTTATCCTTTACAGGACGTGGCAATCAACCCCAGCTTTTATTGGCTGTTTGTGATTTTTCTAGGCAATTTTTTTCATTCAGTAGTTTGCCATTGCTTTCTGAACGGTACGGCGCTTATACCATTGTTAAAAATCCACACAAAGCGATCTGCTACCAAACCGCCTGCAGCAGGGTTCGAACTTGGTATATCTGGATTATGAAACTGCGTTCATATCCATTAGGCCACAGACGCCGGTGGATCCATTGCCGGATACAAATCAGCTGTTTACCAGACTAAATAAAGCTAAATATTTCTCAAAAGTGGATCTGAGTAAAGGATACTATCAGATTCCAGTAAAGCCTGAGGTTAGACCATACCTAGCTTTTAGTACCTCAGAAGGACACTATGAGTTTAATAGATTGCCATTTGGATTGAAGAATGCGCCTAGTGTCTTCTCTAGAATGATGAGAAAATTGTTGGATGTAAACATTTCGGAGGAACGTAATAAATCCCTGAGTTGCCTCTTTGATTGAGGATATTCCGAATGTTTCATACAGGATAATAAGAAGATTATGGGACCCACTACGAAAACTCTGCTATCACCAGGTATATGTTATCTCCTCATAACGTACATTTTGAGGGAAATATAATGTTCTCTGGACATGTCATTGCGCAGACTCAGAGAAGAGAAATGGTGAATACGGGTTGCGAAGCAGCATTAAGACAAGCATTCACACTTGCGGCTGTTCAGTAACATAACCGAAATATATTATTGGTTGTAGAAGTCTGAGGCAGATTACATGAGTAGTGCCTACTCTGAATGGACCCAACTACATAAAACCATGATAGCACCACAGCAGAGTAAAGTCAAGTTGACTTACATTTATCTATGTGTATATAGAATAAAGGACTGACATGGGATGTCTGTTTTAAGAGGGGAGATGTCATGAAATATTCTAATCCACATATATAAATTATCAGGTAAATATAAAGCCTAACAAATACATTTAATAAAGAAAAGAAAAATGGTAAAAGAACAGTGCTGTCACAATGACTGTACTCGAAATCCCCCTTGTTTTCTGCTTCGTCTGCAAATTGTAACGCTTTCACGTTGATAGTAAAAGCCTACTATATTATTACCCGCTTTCTTCAATGAAACGTGTACTAAACTTGAGATACGCAAACTGATCAATGACCGAAATTTAATATTTCATTCATTCCATTTTATACACGGCGTAACTAAAAGACAGATAAGCAGGAGAGAGAGAGGGGCGAATGAAGGCAGGACACATGCAACACTAAACACGCGTCGCGCGATACACAATTGCTGCCATCACGCGTGTAAGGCCACAAGCACTGGCTTTTTTTCAAATCGTCAGTGATAAATACACTACCCATCCGAGAGTTAGGTTTTAAAAACCTGGAAAACGCTTATTAGAAAAGATGACATTAGATGGGTTTACGTTTGAAAACATTACAGTACCCAGGCAGCACATCTTCGAAACAGGAGGTAGAAGAAATTGCATATTTTGAACGCAACCACGTAGCTCTTTTAAATTTGTATATTTGGGTTCCTTAGGGCTTGCTGACAAAGAATATGTAAAACGTTACGCAAATAGTCTAGGAATTACCAAATTATAACCAAAATAAAATAGTGGGGGTGCCTGACAGCATGAAATCATTTCTGCTCATAAAATTTTTTTATAACGTGTTTGAAAAAAAACCTTACGTTACGGAAATAGCCTACCATGTTAACTCCTAATTGATTGGAGCGCAACAAATATAAGACTAAACACGATTGGTCGGGCTATAAATACTATCTTGTGTTGTTATGGGAAACGAATAGAAGGGGTACTTTTTTGAAAAGATGTGTAGACGTGGTTTCATTGGGTAGAGCTGCGAATATACTCGATTCAGAGCGTCTGTTCATTGCCACATCTTGTAATAAACCTACTAAGAAGCAGTGCGTTGAGCACCAGTGTATAATTTTTATAAAATAAAGCCTGGGACATCGGCAGATCGGAGTTGTGCTATATTCATTGCCAGTCAACGAAACTGTTTATTATTCCATGAATTGTGGTAAGCTTGAAATATTCAATATCTTTTAATGAAAATTGAATGTAAATTGTTAATTTATGCCTGTATATATGTGTAGTTCAGTAGCGAACATGATGTAAAGCCTATAATGCTCCAGCCTGAACAGAAGGTGTCGGAGGAAAGTAAAACTGCATGGAATGGCCAAACAGTACACTGACACCTAGATTATTGATTAGACAGAAATAATGCTGGAATTGCAGAGGCGTAGTAACCATTAGGGAGGAAAATACTGGTATAAAGTATTTCAGATGAAGCTGACAGTTGGCCTAACGCTCTGAACTCAATGTTTGTGATGTATTGTGCTCAGTGTAGAAAGAGAGTATAAATTAGTTATGACGTAGAAGGTACATCCTTCTTGTTTTCAGGGACCGTGGTCTTAAAGTTATTGAGCAGCACCTGGTCAGAGCTTTGCTGAAGCCAGAGGTGGACAGCATACTCCTTGGTCCATATAGCAACCAGTGGGGTGGTTCCAGAACTCATTAAAGTAATCGAGCAGAGGAGGCCTTTACTGCAGTCATCACGAAAGATAAGAAAGTGTGGCCATGGAGCTCAACATTATGTACCCCCATCTTAAAATGACAGTGTAAAATACACTTAATAGGGGAATTTAATTGTTTTAATATCAGGAACTGAGAACATCTCCAATACTAGTTCCAATAAAGACAAACTATTGAAGTCATGATGACAAATACCAACAGAGCTTGAACAAAACAAAACCAGTATTACCTCATATTACTACTACACAACTGACACACATAGGATACTATTAAAAATATATGTCACTACAATATTCATATTAATAAATTCTGTACATATAACTTGTAATTAAAATTGATTGTGATTCCTGGTTCCCTTTGTATTTGAATCAGGACACATATACATTCATGACAGCACTGAATACATATTGTTATTTGAAAAGTTATCAGTGACTCCTTTAAGATATCCTCGTAGTGTGCTTTATGTATGTGAGTGTCACAGTGTTGTCAAGTGTGGTGGAATAAATTAAATTGTTTATCTGTCTGTTGTTGTTATGACTTACACTTCATCATACACATACCCTAGACATATAACGTAGTCATCACACTATTCCAGAATAATTCTGACTGAGGTATACATATGTGGCAGCAAGTAAGGTTATATATAATACACTACTCTTATTAGATATAGATACCTTCACAGCTGATCTCAGTCAGTACACTAAGTCCCCTATAAATATTTATAACATCCCACTTCACCACACTCCCGAGTGTAAGAGAAATGGAGGGAAACCTAAATACATTATGGATAATGAATTCGAAGCAGGCTTAATGGGGATTTAGAAGACCCGTAAAGGTCTTGAAAGCGTACCAAAGAAGGACAGGACGGCGTGGGGGAAATTTGTCGAAAAGCTATGGTTCATATGGAGATGATGGTCAATGATGATATGTACTGATGTGTGTGCAATTTAAGCGTTAATATTACATATGAATCGTCTCTGACGCAAATGAATGTCATCAAATAGATATTCATCGCTATTGATTTTGTCTACGGCAAAAACAACAAAAAAAGAATGCATAAATTAACTATTATTGTTTTCCCCTGCAATGTCGTGTAGAAAATATCTACAATGTAAAATAATTAATATTTCCGCGGAACAAGTTTGCCTGTGTTAAATAAGGAGATTATTCATATAAAAAATGGACAAAATGTGTATGCCTTAAAATATGTGTCTGCCCTTTTAAATCTGGTCTAGAGATAAATCTGGCTCGTGAGATTAATACATAGGTTCAGCAAATATATTTTTTTCTAGAATCTTCTTCTTCATCTTATGTTGTCTAATACTTATGCCGTGAACCGTCGCAGATGGTATTGATTATGTGCTTCCGATCTAATTACACAAAGAGGCTTGATTTCCTGTTTGTTTCTTTAAGACGTCCGTCACCCTATCAGCCCATATTTGCATGGGTTGTTGTGACGAAATTAAATTCGTTCATTTGGGTTTTCAGTCTTTCGTTCCTATCTTAATTATAACATTCGTTCACTTTCCATTTTCTTGCTCGAAACCTTATTTTCACCCACGACTCGCATTTCTTGGCATAATTCAGACCACGACCCATTATTTATTATCTTGCCATTAACATTAAGCGAGATTATCAATCACTCTACGCTCGAGTTATTATATATAAATTAAAAAAATAAAATGTTATGAAATCAGTTTTACAAGTTAACGTTACACTGGAAACAAGGGACGTTTCGGGTTTTACCCTTCGTCAGCCACAGTTACGAACAGGTGACAAGAATTACATATCATCTCATCTCAGCCCGTAACCCGTCATGGGTCGTAGGGGTGCCATGGTGGAAGCATCAGCAGACAGGGTCCTCCACTGCTCTCTATCCTCAGCAATGCGTACAAGTGTGGAAAAACCGTGTCCTGCCCATTCTTTGATGTTATCAGCCCAGGATTTTCTCTGCCTTCCTCTTCTCCGTTTACCTTCGACTGTTCCCTGAAAGATCGTTTTCGAAAGGGAGTCATGACGAGTTACATGCCCAAACCAGGCAAGCTTTCGACGTTTCACTATTGACAAAAGTGGTTCTTGGTGGCCTGCATAGGTGTTTATCTTATACATATTACATATAGGTACTACTAAAATAGATCCAACACGAAAATAAGAATCTTCAACTCAAATGTGAAGTCAGTCCTATTGTATGGCTCGGAGACATGGAGAACAACAAAGACAACAACCAAAAAGCTACAGACTTTCATAAATGGGTGCTTACGTAGAATAGAGGGATTAAAATGGTATGACAAGGTTACCAACGTGGAACTGATGACAAGAACTAGACAAGTGCCAGTGGAACAAGTGATGAGAAGAAGACGATGGCGATGGATAAGACACACACTTAGGAAACCTGTTGATAGCATTACAAGGCAGTCCTTGTTCTGGAACCCCCAGGGCAAGAGAGGCAGAGGTAGACCAAGAAGCACATGGAGAAGAGAGCTGGAAACAGAGGTGAAAATGATGAGGAGAACATGGAAAGAACTTGAGATAATGGCACGTGAGAGGAGGACTTGCCATGTGTTTGTTGAAGACCTATGCTCCTTTGGGAGTGGAGGGTGACGAATGATGATGAATGAATGAAATACAAAAATATATGATGATGAAGAACACACCAAATGAGCGATACAAGGTGATGGAACAACGGCGCTGAGCAAAACGAGAACAATAATAATGCAAGAAAGTCGGAAAAGATATATCGAAACAAGAAAGTAAATAATCAACGAAACGAAGACAGGAATGAACACCACTATTAAAATAAGTAAAAAGTCACTTAGCTGGATCCAAGAATGAAACACTTAAGATGGCAGTGAAAACAAGCGTCATGCGGAAGTGACGTATGAGCGAGCTAGTGACGGCTAAAAAGATACAAAAGGATACGAAATGAACCAAAGCAAAAACAAAGATAGATCAGAAAAACAACGACAGAAGAAATAAAGAAGTATGAAACAGAGAGAGAAGCCACCAGAATTTATGCAAAATGTTGCTGGACATTACGGTCCGCAGGTGATAAAACGCCCATTTGAAAAATGAGATGATTCTCCAACGAAAAGCGAGTTCGGTCATCACCGACACATGAAAGGAGGGCAGTGACATGAATATCGGAATTACCTGAATGGTCAGTCCTATTGAAATGAAGGGCCACCGGTAAAGGTTTGCCATGATATATGTCATTTAAGTGCTCACGAAACCTGTCTGCCAAATGTCTGCCAGTTTCACTAATATAGGTAATGCCACATCTCTTGCAGATGATAGCATAAATCAGGTTTCTGGATTCGCACATGAAAGACTCTCTAATGACAAATTTACCGTTCGGAAAAGAAACTGACTGAGTTTGGAGTACAAAAGGACAGGTCTTACATATACGGCGTTGGTACGGTTTAGTACCAAAGTGAGAAGGACTGGTTCGTCTCAAGCAACTGTGTACAAGAATATCCCTAAAATTCTTATCCTTACGATATGCCACCAAAGAGGTATCACGAAACAGCTCTCTGGTATCAGGATCAGCGTGAAGAATAGGCAGATGACGAAACAGAAGTTTTGTCACCACGAAATAGTGGAGGTGGAAATTTAAGGCAAGTTAGAGTCTGTCAGATGTAGTAGTAGGTTTGGCAGTAAGTGCCACCTGAGGAGTAACGTGACTAATGCGATTAAGAGCATCAGATAATACTCTTTCAGGATAGTGACATCGGCGAAAAAACTCGAACATTTCTTGAGCTCGTTCACGGAAATCATCTTCATCGTGACATATCCAACGTAAGCGTAGAAGTTGAGTAAAGGGAATGGAATCTTTACAGCTCAGAGGGTGAGAAGAGGTGTAAAGAAGAAAACCTACAATGTCTGAAGATCTATCGTGGAATAGATTTCAATTTAATATCTCCCACAAAACTCTACGTTTGAATATGCTAATTAGGTATTCTATACATCCTGTCGCTGTATTCGACATCTGCCTCATACTAATAAGGCACGCCAGACATCCTGCTTCCGTGTTCTTCATCGGCCACGAGATCTTATTTTAGAAGTTAGGTTTCCTAGACCGAAGACGAGATCCTTTCACACCTCACGGGTTGTTAAAATCTTGCCTATTCATGGCATTGCCCGCTAGTTGGCAAATAATGGATCGTGATATCGTCCGACGCATGGTGACTTAACGGCTGGAAAGGGAGCGCTGGTGTAATGGTTACCACATTGAGCTGGCGATCAGGTGTTCAAGATTCAAGCCCGGGCATGAGCATTTGAAGGAGTGTCATTGACCGGGATTTTGACTGAATAACCTGAACGGCTCCTGAGAAAAACCCTCTGTGGATGGGAAGGAGCTGTGGCCGGGGGAGTGGACAGGAACGGCACCAAATCAAGTCTGATATGACCGGGCTTGGTCACGGTGACAAATCAAGTCTAGTGTGACAGGGTGAGAATGGGGTGGAATCTTTTATCAATGTTCATCTGTTGTTTTACTGGCGACTGCCAGAGATGGTGATTACAGAATAGGAATTCAACCCAGGTGATTCTTTTGGAGACTTGTAACTGTGTTTATGTTATAGGCTGCATGATCGTCGAAAATATGGTAACATTCTTTTCTCTATTACCTGATGTAAACAAACGACACTTCCTACTGACGTTCAGGAAATAAGTTCAAGCTGGATTAAATATGAATGAACACCTTTATTAAGTGTCTGCACACTCTGACAACTTCATAATAGTTCATATTTACATGTGCTTCTGTGGTATACAAACCAGTCATCCCAAGAAATAACACACAGCCATCGAACTTACAAGATGGTCCAAAACCCCAAAATCCCTGCCTCGCTCGTCTCGTGCCTAAAACCAGCTCAATTAAACCCCTTCTCTCAAACCATCACTTCCGTCCTATCTACTGGGCAATTCTACCCCAAGTTCGATGACGTCATTCCTGAACACTTTAATTAAATCACTCATAGGATTTGTGACTAGTGTTATTACGCTAACTAGACACGCTCAAATACTTAGTGTTTAATCTTGCTAAGTATTCTTACCCTAACTATAATTAAGTGGCAGCACCTTAGTGTTAATCCGACGTAACAGTCCGTACTGTCACATACGCCCGGGGCCACTAAAGTGTATCCCGTAGGAGACACTTTATTCCCTAGAAAAAAATTTACTAACTCTAAAAAAAATTATTGGGATTCATGTATCCCACCATAAATCATGTCAGAAGGACTACAATAAACAATAGATGGGAATAATGGATGAAATAACACCATTAACATTTCACACACAAAAATCGATCATGAAGGGGTAGGGACTGATGAACATAACATAAACGAGGGACAGATGGAAAACAAATGGAAGTTATGGTAGCTACAAATAGTACTAATAAGTGGCAAAAAAAATATACGGGCAAAATAGAACAGTAACTAACAATCATCAACGAAGTAACAAAACGCTTTATGGGTTATAGTCATCAATATCTCTCACACTTGTGCGAATCATAAAACATAAAATAACATGACAAGCGAGTTAACGTCGCAAGGAAAAAAAAAAACTGGCCCAAAAAAAAATATGGCGGGTGCACATAAAAAGGCTGTCACCCTACACTTCACTGAAGTGGGTGATGAAAAAAAAATATGAATGGAACAAATGGACATAGAACCACAAAACTTGGTGGCAAAGTATGGGCAAAATGGGTAAGTCTCATTTAAAAAAATGACCACGCCGGTATAAACAATAACTGGAAACAATGAATGGAATGGAAACATGGTAATCAATGGACAATGGTATAGAATATATAAATGGGCAAATAGTTAAATCACATGTATGAGTGTCGGTGTAACAATAACCGAAAATTCAAACAATCATAATGCAATATGGTGTCATCATCATAATAAATCGTGAATGATGCCAACATTAGTGGCGGGTGAAGATGCACATTAGTTAATCACTTTTATTTGGTACAACAGAACGATGTAAACCTTAAAAAAATCTGGGTAAAATCTTACGTCAGAAACATGGCAACAAGAAAAACAGAAAAAAAAAAAAAAAAATCAAAAAATCATAGGGGCATACAAGATGGTCAAATATTACATTAGTCAAAATAATGTGACATAATGACGCTAACGCGTGTAAAAGGGAACTACATCAACTACAATATATCAGGGCTGCAGAGATCGTCTGAGTTCGTGGATCTCCATCAGCAGTGGTCGAAAGGATGTCGTGAGGGAACTGTTCATGTACTGGTAGATTCAGCAATGTCTTTCTTGCGGACGAAAATGTAACAGCTCTCCATAAATAACGGCTGTTGGACTTTCCTATCTGAACTGGAAATGTGCGTAAAGTGTGTAACCCAGGTGTTCAAGGATGCGTAACGATTGGTCTTCACAGTAGCATCAGAATCAAGCAATTCAGCAGGAGGGTATTGTGTAGGAGAACTGCATCGGAAGACACGAGAAGCAGGGTCGACTTCATGCTAAAAATAATAGCAGGGCAGGAAATGTCAACCTGACCGGAGACGGCATCTGGAGGTAAGTGCAGTTCAATTTGTAAACATCTTTGCAAAAATGTTCATTGTTTCCAATCTTTCAATGGCTTACAATAACAGGCGAGGATCGTACTGTGTAGGTTGGGATGTAGGAACAATGGCATGGACTACGGGAGTGGACGAAAACAACGGTAAGGTCGGGGTAGAAGCTGCGGTCTGGTAAAACGATAACTGAAGGGACTATGCAATCTACGGTGCGGAGGTGTGACAGGGGGAGGGAGAGGCGGAGGAGAGGGACTACGGTGAGGAGAATGAACAGAACCACGGGAGTGACGAAAACGGGTTTGTACATGGGCGGCCCGCTGGTGAAGGGGCTTAGGAAAGGGAACAGAATCGTAAATGAATTTTGGATGACGACATCTAAAGAGAAAACGAGCTGAGGGAAGAGGAACATCAGGCCCAATATCAAAAGAAGAATAATCGAGGGAAGAGTCAAGATCAGAGGAAGGGGGAGAAAAATAACCGGAGGGAGGTGGAGGAAAATAACCATAAGGAGAAAGAGAAGGTTCAACATCTGAAGAGTCAGTCTCATGTTCTGTATCAAGGTCGGAGGGAGGCGGAGGAAAATAACCATAAGGAGAAAGAGAAGGTTTAAAATCTGAAAAGTCAGACTCAGGTTCTGTATCAAGGTCGGAGGGAGGCGGAGGAAAATAACCAGGGGGAGGAAAAGCGGGGTCAGAAGAGAGATGAACAGAGGGAGGAAAAGCGGGGTCTGAAGGGAGGTGAACAGAGGGAGGAAAAGCGGGTTCAGAAGAGAGGTGAACAGAGGGAGGAAAAGCGGGGTCAGAAGAGAGGTGAACAGGGGGAGGAAAAATGGGATCAGAAGAGAGGTGAACAGGGGGAGGAAGGGAGGTAAGGACAGGAGTTGCGGCAGTAATAGGAGGTACAATAATATCATGCTGAGGCGAAGCATGAGAGGGGCCTGGAGTAACGGAGGGTAACTCAGCCAAGCGAGCATCACGGGAGAGGATACGTGAGTACAGCTCAGGTGGAGGGATATGAACCTCAGCGGTGGAACAGGAATGATAACGTCTGTTAAAGGTTTTTCTCCACTGTGTTACTGGCTTTATATATGCTCTTAGTCCATTTTCTGTCGTTACCATACATCTTTGTTGGTCACTGGTAACATTATTTATTTCAAATATCTTTCCTTGTTTGATTACATTGATAACGTTTCTCACTGTAATTCGACAGTGTCTTTTATTGAGACTGTTCCAGTGTGCCCTTCCAGCAGCTGTTTGTTGCTGTGACAATTGTTGTTGAAGCAGATGGTTTTTCTTTTGCAACAAAAATACTTGATGCTCTAGCTGTTGAATGGGTGAATCCATCATAAAAAAAGAGTTAGGAGCTGGACACGGGCATCAAATCAAGTAGCTGAATCCATCGTAAAAAGGCAGTTACGAGCTGGTCAACGGCACCAAATCAAGTTATGTGGCCGGGGGAGTGGACAGGAACGGCACCAAATCAAGTCTGATATGACCGGGCTTGGTCACGGTGACAAATCAAGTCTAGTGTGACAGGGTGAGAATGGGGTGGAATCTTTTATCAATGTTCATCTATTGTTTTACTGGCGACTGCCAGAGATGGTGATTACAGAATAGGAATTCAACCCAGGTGATTCTTTTGGAGACTTGTAACTGTGTTTATGTTATAGGCTGCATGATCGTCGAAAATATGGTAACATTCTTTTCTCTATTACCTGATGTAAACAAACGACACTTCCTACTGACGTTCAGGAAATAAGTTCAAGCTGGATTAAATATGAATGAACACCTTTATTAAGTGTCTGCACACTCTGACAACTTCATAATAGTTCATATTTACATGTGCTTCTGTGGTATACAAACCAGTCATCCCAAGAAATAACACACAGCCATCGAACTTACAAGATGGTCCAAAACCCCAAAATCACTGCCTCGCTCGTCTCGTGCCTAAAACCAGCTCAATTAACCCCCTTCTCTCAAACCATCACTTCTGTCCTATCTACTGGGCAATTCTACCCCAAGTTCGATGACGTCATTCCTGAACACTTTAATTAAATCACTCATAGGATTTGTGACTAGTGTTATTACGCTAACTAGACACGCTCAAATACTTAGTGTTTAATCTTGCTAAGTATTCTTACCCTAACTATAATTAAGTGGCAGCCCCTTAGTGTTAATCCGACGTAACAGTCCGTACTGTCACAGAGCTAAGCTCCTGACCGGGTAGAAAGGAAAGTTCACAGGCTCCCCAACCTCGCAATGACAAGTCATGGGGCCAAATTGCTGAAAGCTTAAGTGCCGCTGGTTAAGAAGAAAAAAAAGGAAAAAAAACGGATGGAAAAATAGCTAACTGGGCACCAAGGCAAAATATTGTAACAAAACACTACCATGTCCCAAATTAACAATAAGAAGGACTTTGTCGTAACCTATCTCCGGTCTGGAGAGGGACAGAGCTCATGGATTCTACTAGAAATGAACAAGTCGTGAAGAAACCTTAAATCGCATTCTATCTTCAAAATAACATCAACTGCACCGAACAGAAACGGAATATACGACTCGTAGTTTAATCTGAGTAAGCAGCTTGGTGAACTAGATTTTGCAGACAACTTGGCTCTTCTGTGGCATAATCTTAATCAGATACAAGAAAAAATGACAATACTTGACGAGAGGTCACATCAAGTATGTCTGGAAAAAAAACAGGTAAAAGACAAAGATAATGAGAATAAATGCAGCAAACGCTAAAAGGGTTGAACTTGAAGAAACACCTCTACATTATGTAGAATCATACATATTATCTTGGCAGTAATATAGATAAAGTTGAAGGGCCTGACCATTTCAATAGGCCTGACCATTCAGGTAACTTTGATATTCATGTCACTGCCCTGTGTCGGCGATGACCGAACTCGCTTCCCGTTGGAGAATCGTCTCAGTTTTCAAATGTGCGTTTTATCTCCTGCTGGCCTTAATGTCCAGCATCATTTTGCATAATTCTGGTGGCTTATGTCTCTGTTTCATACTTTTTTTCTTCTGTCGTTATTTTCCTACCTATCTTTGCTTTTGCTTTGGTTCGTTTCCTCAATTATCTTTTCTTAGCCTTCACTAGCTCATACGTCACTTCCGTATGACGCCTTTTTTTCTCAGCCATCTTGAATGTTTCTTTCTTGTATCCAGCTAAGTGATTTTTTACTTGTGTTAATAGTGTTGTTCATTTCTGTCTTCGTTTCGTTGATTATTTATTTTCTTGTTTCGACATGTCTTTCTGGTTTTACGATTTTCTTGCATTATCATTGTTATCGTTTTGCTCATCACCGTTGTTCCATCTGCTTGTATCGCTCACTTGTTGGTTTTCTCATCATCATAGATTTTTGTAGTACATATATGTAGATATGTCCTTGTCCCCTGTTCGTAACTGTGGCTGACGAAGGGTAAAACCCGAAATGTCCCTTGTTTCATGTGTACCGTTAACTTGTAAAACTGATGTCATACCATATTTGTTTTTAATTTATATATAAAGTTGAAGGGACAGGGACATCAAAACAAAAAAAAAGCATAAATCACCTCTGTAGAAACCATCAACATGTCGGTGTAATTTCTTACTTAGGGGCTAATACAGTGGCTCTCTATCTCTCTCTCTCTCTCTCTCTGTCTCTCTCTCTCTACATATATATAATATAGAGGTGCGGGTTACAGGTCACGGCTGTTTGTGCCCTATACCAGAGCGCTCTTTTAGTTTCGGTGACCGGAATTCTGACACCGGGTATAAAATTTTCGTGTTCACCGTAAAAGACTATTTAAGTTTTCGGCGGGGAAAATCAGCTGTTGTGTGTGTAAAATCTGTAAAATATAAATCATTACACACTCGTTCTGGATAAACGCAGCGCTAAATTTCTTTTGTGTACTATAACTTTGTTCTCTGTTCTATTTTTGATTGCATTTTTATTTGTTTGAAATTAGTTTTGACGGAGTTACAGACTTTTGAAAACAGCGTCATCATTTGAGGAAATTCATAAAATAAGTAATCTTTTTATTAATTTAATATCTAAAAATTGGCTCATTCGTTTGAGTTTATAATTATAAAGACTTCTCGAAGGGAAGCTAAAGATTATTTCCACATACTTTTTTTTTTGGTTTCATATCTTGAGAATGTGTGGTAGTCAATTTTGTGAGTTTGGCATTACAAGAACAAGCATATTGTCACCAGATTTTATAGCATTTAAATTACTGTAAACGCATTCCTGATACTCACAAATCTTAAATAAGGTTGTACAAAAATAACTTTTTGTAAAGCACCATCTGTTTTTGCATTTTCATTCATTTATAATGATATTTAGCTACGTATATAAGCGTCAGAAAACATGTAAATCTACAGATAGATTACTTCCACATACTTTGTTTTATCTTTCAAGTCTTGTTAACCTTGTATTTATAATATGATTTTTTGTATAATTGTGTGTGAGATAAGGACTGTTCCATTAGTGTTCTTTGGTAGACAATCCTGTGCACACGACGGCTGCCAAAGAATTCTAAGTAACTGTTTGTATATCTTCTTTCACTCACAGATAAAGCATTCTACATCCTGGTGTTAGACTTGATAGTCCCAAATATTCCTCTATCTTTATACATACACAAGTAAACTATACTACATAACAACGAAATGGAACATACTGTTTTGCATCATATGAATTGTGCCAGTGCACTGTGCAGAGCCTGTGGCAAGAGAGCATTAACTTCCAAAACAACACGTTCAATTCAGAAAGCACTGAACTGTTCTAATTACGTTAATGATCTGTTCTTTGTGTTTGTAATTAACGTATCAGATGATAAACCCACACAGCATTCGACTATATTTTGTAAGAAGTGTTACTTACGAATACAAAACTCAAAAAGGAGGCATAATGAGAAGTGTCTTGAAACAGCCAAGTTACTATCGGAAAACAGTCAGCACATCTGGAAAGACTAAAACCATAATTTAACTATAAGTGAATGTCAACTGTGCAATTATGTTGCAAAGACATCTTTTGGTGTTTTAAAAACAAAAAGCTGCTCTATTCCCTGTGATGTTCTTTCTGACCCCTCCATGTCTAGTCAGTAATTTAGCTGTAGTCAGTCAGTTAGTTTGTAGTCAGTCAATTAGCTGTAGTCAGGATAGCTCTGTACAGTAGGAGGTTGATGTGCCTGCCCACATTAGTGATGATATTGTTCAACTGGAGGTTGATGTGCCAGCTCACATTAAAGGCGATACCATTATTCATTTGGAGGTGGATAACACTACTCACCCTAGCATGCCAGTTTTTGTTGCCACATCTACACCTACCATGTCAGTTATACATACGACAAGTACATCCACCTCGCCTGTCTTCAAAAGCGACATCACAGTACAACAGTTACTTGCTAAGCCACCTTCACAACCACTAACACAAAAGGAAGAACCCCTATTCACATCCATTGTTAGAAAAAAACTAGAAACAGCAAAAAGTAATATCATAAAATGCAAAACCAGAGGACAGCCTATTGTACTACAAAAACTAATTAAACATAGAAGAGAAACATCAGTCACCAGAACTCCAACAAAACGTAAGCGATCTCAATTGCTCCACACTGTTAGAAAACATATTGCTGGAACATCAACTGATTCATTAGACCTGCAGCAGGCACATGAACTACAACGCTGTTCAGAAACGTCACGTCAGGAAATTTGCAGGAAAGCAGGCATTGAAAGTAGAGTTAGAATCTGCAAATAATTAGCAATAGCCATGAAGGAAACAGTAGGTCTTACGTGGGCACAGGAGAGAAAACAGAGAAGATTGAAAATTGAAAGACGCGCCAGCGGTATTAAAAATATAACTTCACAGTTAAAATTTATCATGGAAACTCATTTGTTACAAATTTCTCCATCTGTGAATGTACAGATTCATCCTATAAAAAAAAGGAAGTGTGAATGATAATTGAGCGAAATTTTGGGGCTAGAGCAAATTATGGCAGTTGTTGCTTGAGATTGACAGAATTAACAGAGTGTGGAAATCATTTAATAGATGTATTTATTAAATACACCTATTTATCTATTAAATTGAACATTTCGTTTTACTCATGACCATACTCATTTTTACATGACCATCGTGATGTATGATTGAGATAATTGTTAGCTCTCATGTTTTTGGGGACAATTGGGTGTGTTATTTTAAGGTAATAAATGTGGACTTGCAATTTAATGTTTCAATAATTAATGTTTGACGCATGAAACCAAAACAAAACTTTGATATCCATTTTCTGCAGGTTTTCTACTTTTGATTTCTGTAATTTGTTATGCATGTTGATTGTGACCGATTTAGTGAAAATTGCATTATAAACAAACCATAACAAATATAAAAAAACGTAAATTTTACACTATTTCAGACTATTATATCTTCTGTTCTAATTGTGATAAAATGTTTGTTCTTGTTCTAAAATTTACTCTAACATTTCTAGTCTAGCTTTACGCAAAATTAAAGCCGGTATTTATAATAATAAAGTAGCCTAAAAGCATTAATTAAGCCCTATCAAAAGTAAACATCGCCACATGTTTTTCCCATAAGGAAATTGACCACGTGACCTCTGTCAAGTGGGCTATAAATAGCGCGGTCGGGTTAAAAGGGGAAATAACTAAAAGATCGCTGGCAAACAGCCGTGAGGTTCATTTCCACGCTGCCTTTTGCCTCCTCTAACTCAAGAGCAGAGTCAGGTATCTAAGTATCAGTTTTGGTACACTGGAGCGTGACGCTACCAGGTTGCGAACCCGGTAACTTTGCCTCGAGAAGCATGCGCTCTAATCTCATACCGCTTGACGCTCTAATCTCATACCGCTTGACGCTCTAATCTCATACCGCTTGACGCTCTAATCTTATACCGCTTGACGCTCTAATCTCATACTTCTTGACGCTCTAATCTCATACCGCTTGACGCTCTAATCTCATACCGCTTGACGCTCTTAGTAACAGCACGAAGTACGGGATAATCAGGTCTGGGTAAAGTATGGAGTGGCTTCCCCACCACAATGATGTCCGTGGTTACTGATTCGAAATCCACAACAATACGATAATATATTTTCATATTTCTGTAAGAGAAAAAAAGAAGGTAATAAAATATGGCCACAATCTAGTGGACCTCCGAAAGGATGTTAACAGAACAATTTGAAAGAGGTCGTGAGAAAACTTAGTATGGTGGTCATTTAAGCATCACATTTCTTACAGTTACGAAACATGATTTTTACCAAGACACCAAATTGCATTCGTGATTTTTAAAAAAATTAAAATTAAAAAAAAAACCCTACGAAAAGAAATGAAAGTACTGTAGTGTTTTAAGTCCTACCTGTTGTGCTAAATCGTGGTATGTACGCAGGGCACCGCAACTTTGCCACGGTTCCAGGTCTCGTCTTATTCCAGCACAGGATGTTATCCCACACAACACCGCACCAGCCAGTGGTACCTCCATCTGAGAAATAAAAAGTGGATAGGAAATATCGAATGAAAATGAAGACAGGCAAGAAAAAAACGAAACGATACCTTTAAAAGTTGCTAACGATAAATGACCATGAATGTTATCGTCAGCGGAAATCGCTGACATGTTCTCATTTATTGCCGTCACAGATCAGTATTAATGTCCAATTTAACTCTTTGTATCCCAGGTTGTATTTAGGTTTACCCAGGCCCCAAAACGAGTGGTAACTTTTCCACCTGCAATGTTTTAAAAAAATCAATAAACATACATTTTAAAATATGTCATAATTAATAAAATAAAATCACAATGTAAATCTGTAAGAGCGTGATACGGCTGCCACAATTGTAAACATCGATGATTTCATGACCTTTTAAATTGTTAACCCAAGCTAACTTTATGAAGAAAAGAAAGATTCCCCGCCGCAGGCGACCTTTGTCTTTACTGACTGTGTGTGGTACACCACTCTGAGTGGAGACCTCCCAGTACCAAAGACTGCTGTGCCTGTCTTCAGATTTGCTCCTTTCCTCAGACCTACGGGTCCTGAGAGTTCCTCTATAAATGCCTTTGTGCAGATGAGGAAGGACATCCCTCGAAACCTTCGGGTATATGAGGCTCTGTCCATTTTGGCTGGAATGACGTCTCGATAGTTCGGAGGTTTTATAGCGTATATGAGTACACTTGAGGGCAAGTCCGGGCACAATGGGCTAATCACCTGTTTGCCAAGTCACTTTGATTACATGTCCCGACCATGGGCCTTGTGCACTTGGGTACCCTCTACACCTCGTTTCACGGGGTAGAAGAGGTTCCGATTATGAGATGAGATGAGATGAGAAAGATTCCATAACTTTTAAAATTATTTTTGATAAATTGCAAATGAAAAATTGTATATTTAATGTTTATATTTTTTTAAAGTATCAAAATATATGTTTAATGATGTTGTTTTGCAATCTGATTGCTTCTCGTGCACATCGAAGGGGAAAATAAAATCCGTTGGTTTTTTTTTTTAAAGAACTATCTTCATTGCACACGAACTACTCCATCAGTGCTCCAATTTCCTCCCTTAGATCACACAAGGAGGATCTCAGCACAATGCACGAACTCCGTAGCACCGGCGAGAATCACAATGTGTGTATAAGAATCACACATTCTATAAATATTTTTATGGAACATCCCTTGAAACGAAGTAGACAAAACTGAACTTTCTTGGAGTTTCTTTATTTTTAAATGTTACACATATTTAAAGTACCTTCATTCGGAATCAACAAAATAAGTTCTAAGCAAGATCCCTGGTCTTCTAAATGCGCTGCAGAAGGTGAAATGTTAAGCTGTTGGCGTTAATTCTACCCCCCCTCCCCCCCCCCCCCCCCGGGGGGGGTTCAATTCCTTTGACGGGTATGCTTACTCGTTAGTTCACTGAGTATTATGTTAAAGCGCCGTACGTCTTATATACAACAACAAAAAAGTTTGTTTTACATCGTGTGAAGTGAATGTGCAGATAGGAGGAAATCTAACTATAACCAAAGAAACCCACATGGCATCCTTTTGGAGGATGGGCGCCATACAGCTTGTTGGATAGAAGGAGGTAGGCCTAACGTAAAAAGTCCAATTTTATTTCTTGTTTGGCGATGGAGCAGATAACAGTTTTACTACACGTAGTCAAGTCTGTATCACAGACAATTCATGTATGATGTGCCGGTGTTGTGGGTAGGGCTTCACCCTAGGCCTAGTGAACTATTTTTCATGAAAGGAGCATACTCTGTGGTGTCAGCCTCTTGGTCTAGCATAACCTCTCAAACCCAAAGATTGTTGAGCGTGGTGAAGAGCCACACCCTCCGCGAGGTGGCCCTGGTCACTGGGGTGTGAATCCCCTGGCTGAACACAACGGATCTAGAGGAGCAAGCCTCGATAATAAACCTGGTACACTAACACCATACACACCCGTCCGTAGTAAGAAGGAAGCCAGAGCTATACTGAACAGACGTGGGGGAATGGGAATTAGTAGGCGCTGTTCTCTGGTGAATGGAACCCATAGTAAAGGCACACATTCTCAGGACGAGACGATCCTTTCGCCTTGAACTTTTGGTCACATGCCTAGAGCCTAAGAGAACTCGGCATAACCAGCAGACGACTTGGGGGCGGGGATTGAGCAATGTGAACCTTACCTTGGCTACATATCTCAGAGAGATGCAGAAACACTCCTCTTACTCTCCCAAGTGCTAAAACAGTGCATATCTGGCTCCTTTCTGGAGTATATAGGAAACCCACAGGCACGCCAGCATTACAGACAAGGAGATGCGTAGGATTTCGCCCATGCTCACAGGCGAATCCCAGGGTCAGTCTAGTAGCCTACCCAGGACCCTAAAGCTGCATCAAATTGGCCCAGCATTACAATCCATCCCCCCTGTGGTGCAGCATGTTGAGAACCTAGCACTGCACACTAAGCTTGGGGGAATCACATGAGCACCAGATTTAATACTGGCTCTTGACTGGGTGGCCGCATGCAAGAGAATTCTACAATGGAGAGATGGCAGGTGATGGGTACTGGGAAGTGGCTCTGTGCAGGACGTGAGGAATCTTTGGGAGAGCCCAGAACAAGAGCACAGCCTCGTATAAGCTCTGCATAATTGGAGAGTCCCCCTGGATGACGGGGAATGCACAGTATGCCACCACACCTATCCCCAACTGCTAACTTAAACTCAGATGTAGGGCCCTCTGGATGCATGCCAGGCCAGGATAAAATGCCTGGGACAGAGACTGGAGCTCAGGACTCCCAACTCAATATGTTGCGGAATGGCAGAAAAGCTACAGAAAAGACCTAGGTCTATTTTGAAGATAATGCCAAGCACAACCATAAATTCACCATACGAGCTCGGACGTCGCCTTGGTAAATGTCGTAGATTTTCGATAGGAGAATTAAGACTAGGTTTGGTCCCTTCTGAATAGGTTTGAATAGGTGATAGACTCAGTGAGAGTTAGTGAAAGGTAATAGAATTTCCACACACGTGAGATGATAGATGTTGATATAGTGGCTGTCTCTGAAAGCGAAAAGAATTCTTCTCTCTCTCACCTATCTTCTACAACAGTTGTTACAGCGTCAGACAGACTACACCAATATACATATTACGTATATTTCTATCACTCACAGGCACGCACCTACACGTGACGACAGGTAAACACACAGACGTGGGAAAACTATAACAATGATATATATATATATCTAGAACGAGCTGACCAAACACGATTTTTAAGTTCACGAGCGATTTTAATATCAGAAAAAATCGGCTCACAACATCAAAGAAAGTACATCAAGGAAAATACATATACACATAGTCATAAAAATTCAAGGAAATGTTGCAAGGATGATAGCCCCGTTATAGTGTTAACTCTAGGTTTAGCCCGGCCCCGTTAAGAGAACAGATGATGGCGCCAGAGTCACAGATACATAGGGTTTGAGTCTAAGAGTTTTCTTTGTTTTATCTCGTAATTATATGCACAGAGTTTGAAAAAAAATCTGATTTAACCTAAGACAAAAACACAAGAACTCTAGCCTTAGCAACAAATTATGCAGATTGAAAAAAAAATTAGGACAGCAACAGGGTGTCAAAGATAAAATAGTGAAAAATATCACTCAAACCAGCGTACACTCATTCATTCCGCCATGGCTTCTCATACTTGTACTCACGACTTTGCTTGCTGCCTCTTGGAACACATTGATTTTAGATTTTCACACAGACTCAAAAAATGCAGTCTTCTGCCAAGAAGTCCCCAGTTCCAAAAGACGTATTTAACTTGGAGTCTCCGGGAACGACTACTTGGGTATGCAAATTTGTTCAAATGTCTGATTAAGTCACCTAACAATTATTCCAGGCGCAGGAGTTAGCAGAGCACAGTGTCAATAGCGTAGGTTTCTAAAAAAAATGATGAATGTCAGGTCGGTGCCTTCTCTCAGTATAGGATTCACTTTAGTCACACCACAGATTTGTCCACAAGATATAATCTAGTCGGGAAATGATTGTTAATATTCACGCCACCAGGCAGCAAATTATATAGAGTTTCTAGAAGAAATTAAGTGCTGGCTCCAAGGTCCAGTATTTATCATTACAGTCTTTGAAAACCCGTTATAGGGATATTAGTATTTCTGTCTAACTTGCACCGTCAGATCAGTGTTACTTGAGAAAACCCACGTGGTTCAAAATAAGGACTGTCTATTTCTTCACAAGTATGGAAACTACTACTAGGTGCTGGTAAAGTTAGGGTCACCCCAAAACTTTCACTGTGTGGAGGAAAAATAACACATATAATATAATAAACAGAATCTGAACTGGTTATAACTTACATTTAAACTTGCAAGCAGAGAGCTTTGCTTATCATTTAAACTTCCCGTGACGTAAGTTATATTTAAAAATCAGCAATCCTCATAAATTAGGAACACGTGCGTATTCCGTCACCATTCATGAGGCTCGATTCTAGAGTTTATACGTTAGTTTAGAAAAATACACTCGACTGAGTATTAGCAGTTAAATTAAATTCATAAATAGCTACAATTGCCGTTATAAGCTAGAAATTTTAATTTTATTCTGCTTTCCACTGAATGCTTCCCTAGAAAATATAATAGCCTACCACTTTATTTCTCTTCTGCGCTAAAGAAAATAGATTAAAATGAATTAAGCGATTAAACACTTTAACACTCACAAAATCTATATATCTATCATATTAATTACCTCAACCACAGAATTACAGGTAGTCGCACAACTTAAGAATAAAAAATGCTGAAAATATTTCTGGAAGTCTAGAAGTTCGACAAATTGCCGAAACAAACTGAGATCTTCGCTAACAGCTATTCTGTTACGAGCAACCTATCTACTGTGAGTCTATGAGCCAGAATGAAATTAAAGTTTCAAACTTGGCCAATATCTTAAAATCAGACAAAGGGCCCAAACTTATTTCGCCAAGCGAAATTATCTCCCCTACTCCCAACATTTACGTCCGCTTAACGCGTGTCGTAACTGTCACCTACTGACCACGATGTACGCGTGTCAGTTTCAAATCCCAGACAGCCTGACTCCATTGCAGGGCAGTTTTCACACTACAGCTGACCATGGCCCAAGTGAGCGCCGTGTCAGTTTGGGATTTTCCAGACAAATGTCTGGATACTGACCGGTGCAGATGTAAAGTATCACACCTCACCGGGACTTATGCCGAGAAGAAGCTCGCGCGCTCGGTGAGAATGTAGACGATTTGCTACGTCCTATGTTCAGCGAACCGACTTATCACGCCTTCTGACGCCCTGCAGCCCTGACATCTACGTAATATCGTCCTAGCGCGATTCTCAGTTTAAGAGAAAGGAAAACAGGTAAAGTTTGCGAATTATATGAAAATAATATTCGCAAAACGAATGGATGAAAAATATACAGGAAAAAATGAAATACAGAGATAATAAAAGAGAGAATTTGGGTGAACGAATAGGAAGAAGATGTAGGAAATTAAATGAATATAAACCCTACGTGACAGAGCCTCCCCCCTTTAAGATATGGAAGCACTCCATGTCTACGTTATGGAGTTTAATTTCCTATAACCGTAGCTTCGGGGTGTCTGTCCTCTTCCCTCTCATCTTCCCCCTCCATCTCTGTCCAATTCCTACTCAAGTCCACTCCTCAAAGTTTCCTTCCCCTGGAATGTCTCATATGCGCGCTTGAAAGAGCGTCGCCGCTTCTGACATTTTTGAAAGATTTCCTGTGATAGCGGTGGAATATCCCTGCCACTATCGTCATCTTCGTCAGTTTTGGCGATCGTCAGGAGATGGTCGGAGGTTGGCACTGGTTTTTCCAAGTATCTCTTTAAGAGATTTAAATGGAAAACCTTCTCCTTTCCTTCAATAGAGATCTGGTAGTTAGCCTTAGAAATCTTTTTCAGGACGGTAAACGGCCCTTGCCATCCGACCTTCAGTTGGTTGTTCTCGGTAGGGAGCAACACCAAAACTTTCTCTCCTGCTTCCAGTTCTCTCTCTTCCGCGACTTTCCTGTATCGGTTAGCGTGCTTGGTGCGTGCTCGCTTAAAGTTAGTCGTTGCTAGGTCCCACCCTAGTTTCAACCGTTCCTTTAAAACCGACACATATTTGCTGGCTGAGACAACTGTCTCATCAGCCTTCTCGTCTGTCAGAGACTGAAGTAAGGCTTCAAGCGGGCCCTTAATGGGTCTGCCGAATAAGAGTGTAGCTGGCGGAAATCCTGTGGAAGTATGAGGAGATTCTCTGTAGCCAAATAATGCTGCAGGAATACAGAGATCCCAATCTTCAGGTTTCACTTGTGCCAGCTTACTTAGCATCATGGTGAGGTTTCCATTAGCACGTTCCACGAGCCCATTTCCGGCCGGAGTATATGGCTTAGTGTGGATGTGCTGGGTCCTCAAGATCTTAACGATCTCATCCATCAACAGGTTTCGGTATGGAGATCCATTATCCGTCAACACTTGCTGAGGGAATCCCAACCGAGTGAAAATCTGCACGAGGGCTTCTGCGACATGCTTGGCATCTGCGCATGTTAGCGGGATAGCTTCTGCCCATAAAGTGCATGTATCGACTAAGGTCAGGATGAACCTGTTCCTTCTTTTAGTCCTTTCGAACGGCCCTAAAATGTCGATCACAACCCGTTCGAATGGTGTTCCCATTATTGGCATTTCACCCATGTGGACTGGGGGTGTCCGTTGCTTGGGTGGTACACGTTGGCACTGGGCACAGGATTTGACATATCTGATAATATCAGTATTTACTCCTGGCCACCAATAATGAGTGGTTATACGTTGGTTTGTGGCGTTCTGTCCCATATGTCCGCTAAAGGGAAGAGAGTGCCCCATTTCTAGGATTTGGCTTCTGTACTGTTTCGGTACTAGGAGCTGGTTGTAACCTTGGTCAGGCTTGCCCGTTCTCCGATAAAGTACGCCATCCTCAGAAAAAATGTCCCCGTGCTGTTTTGGTTCCTTCGCCATGGGCAGTTTCCTAAAGCAGGGTGCCAAGGTAGGGTCCTTGTATTGCGCTTCTTTAAGTTCCATAGGTAACAAATTTGGCGCAGGCTCCCGTTCCTTCTTGGTTTGCCCTCTTATAGTTACTGCTGCCACAATCGGCTCTTCCGGTTTCCCAATACACACGTATCTCCCGCCAAGTATGACTGGGTAGATGGGATCATCCATAACAGCCGCTTTGATCACACCTCTGACAAAGTCAGAGTGTATCTCCACCAATGCGATGGGAAGCGCTGTAGGTGCATCACTCTTACGAACTCCACAAAGTTTGACGGTCTCTCCTGTCTCTTGACCGGGTTTAACCAGGTTTCTGGCAACAATGCAATCATAAGAAAGCCCCGTGTCAAATAAGCAAGAAGTTTGAGAACAGTTCAAAGTAACAATACCTCGCGTTGAGGGTCTATCCCCAAGAGGTTGGGAATCACTGTCAATAATTCCGCCTTGCGAGACTGTTAATAAGCATCCGATGCGTTTAGGCTCGGTGTGCTCGGTCTGATCATATGTCCCGTGCTCGGGGGTTCTCCCTTTGCCACCTTGTCCTTTCTGGCTACGCTGCCATGTAGGGCGGTCGGGTTGATCGGACTGTTTGGGGTGGTTGGGGTACTTGTTCTTGTAGAACTTGGATTTCTCAGGAGGGGGGTTTTGAGGTCCAGTTTCTCTGTGGTTATTTAGGTTAGAAGCCTGAGAAGATTGCTCTAGGTTATGTTTTCGAAAATGCTCCTCTGTCGGTTTCCGCTTTGTGGCCGGTAGTTCAGCCAGCGCATTGTGATAACGCTCAGACTTTTCCAAAATGTCTTCAAGTTTTTCTGCCCCCTGCTCAGCGAGAAATCTCCGGGTATCAGCAGACAAAGTGTTCTTTATTTGTTCAGTTAGAACAAGTTCCTCAAGACCTTCATAGGTAGAGGGGAGCTGCGAAAGCTCAAGGCACTTTGTTAGATATCCCTTAAGACGAGATGAGAACTGGTGAAAAGTTTCAGAATTCTCTTTCCGGCTGTTGCGAAACAGTTGCAAAAACTTGCGAGCGTTCATTTCAAAGCGCTCCAGTAACGCTTTCTTCAACACATCGTAGTCGTCTTGTTGGCTACTTTCTAGCTTAGAATAAACATCATAAGCAGAACCTTTTAGGGCCTGGGAAAGTTTCATATTCCAACGCGACCTCTCTAACCCGTACAGAGTTGCAATTTTCTCAAATTTTTCTAACCATGTGTCAATCTTCTCATTTGGACAAGGAAAAGATTCAAGAGTGAAAGACATAGCATTTAGTTGAAAGATTGAGTGTTAGCAGGGTCAGTTAAGGAAGAATGAGGAGAAGACTCTCCATTGCTGGAGGTAGAGGCGGCACCACGACTTTGGAATTCCAGAGTTTTAAGAGCTAACTCATGCTGTCTCTGTTTCTCTTTTTCCTCATGCTGTCTCTCCTCCCTCTCCTTCTCGTGCTGTCTCTCCTTCTCTTTTTCCCTCTCCCTGCGGATTTCCATTTCCTCATCCATCTTCTTCTGCTGTAATAGCCGGTCTTCCGCTTCTTTCCTCCTAGCTTCTTCTTTTTCCTCTTTAGCTTCAGCTGCTTTCCTCTCCGCATCATATCTCTCGAGTTCGTCTCTGACAAATGCTTTCGCTTCCTCTCCTTCCAGTCCCTCCTCTCTCTCGCTTCGTCCCTGAGAAGTTGTCTAAGCTTTGCCCTCTCGGCCATATTATGTCAGTGACTGAGACACGTGGAGATAGAAAATAGGAAAAGAATAACCTGGTTCCTACCACTTACGAGAAAAAAATTCCAAAAATACAAAAGCTGATATCCTTAACCCTGGGATACCTCCTCCAAAATAAAATCTAACTATCGCTGCTATTATCGGCAATAAAGCACTCAATGCACAACACGACTACGCCAAATAAATGGTAGTTAAGATTACTTCTGAAAAATAAGTTGCTACAGTGGAAAAGCAAAAGAATATTGCAAAAATTAAAGAGAAAAATAATCCCTTAATTTTTAAAAATCCACTATAAGTTCGCCCCTGAAGTCAGATCGGGTAAGGGAGGGAATTAATCTGGACAAAAAGTCCGAAACACACTCCTTAACTTAGTTCAAACGCCGTTCTGCCTCAGTACCCAGTGAATGTTATACACTCACCACTTTACCAGCATTTAGTATTACAATCAGCAGTTAACATATATCCCGACAAAATCAACCTGTAACCAAAATGTATATTATTCAAAGATGCTGTGGAAAAAAAAAAACTTATTAGTTTGTGTGGTCAGCACGCCCGTAAACAGATCGCTAGTCTAGGGGGTAATTTTTTTTTTTTTAAAGATATAACAACTCTAAAGACATCACACTCTTACTCTATATCAGAATACAGAATCTTAAGTCCAAAATCCAGATAGACGAGTCCACGTTTGTCGTACTCGTCTTCCTATTCTAAGTTCAAAGACCGGAAACGAGCCCTCATTTGTCGTAGATTTTCGATAGGAGAATTAAGACTAGGTTTGGTCCCTTCTGAATAGGTTTGAATAGGTGATAGACTCAGTGAGAGTTAGTGAAAGGTAATAGAATTTCCACACACGTGAGATGATAGATGTTGATATAGTGGCTGTCTCTGAAAGCGAAAAGAATTCTTCTCTCTCTCACCTATCTTCTACAACAGTTGTTACAGCGTCAGACAGACTACACCAATATACATATTACGTATATTTCTATCACTCACAGGCACGCACCTACACGTGACGACAGGTAAACACACAGACGTGGGAAAACTATAACAATGATATATATATATATCTAGAACGAGCTGACCAAACACGATTTTTAAGTTCACGAGCGATTTTAATATCAGGAAAAATCGGCTCACAACATCAAAGAAAGTACATCAAGGAAAATACATATACACATAGTCATAAAAATTCAAGGAAATGTTGCAAGGATGATAGCCCCGTTATAGTGTTAACTCTAGGTTTAGCCCGGCCCCGTTAAGAGAACAGATGATGGCGCCAGAGTCACAGATACATAGGGTTTGAGTCTAAGAGTTTTCTTTGTTTTATCTCGTAATTATATGCACAGAGTTTGAAAAAAATCTGATTTAACCTAAGACAAAAACACAAGAACTCTAGCCTTAGCAACAAATTTATGCAGATTGAAAAAAAATTAGGACAGCAACAGGGTGTCAAAGATAAAATAGTGAAAAATATTACTCAAACCAGCGTACACTCATTCATTCCGCCATGGCTTCTCATACTTGTACTCACGACTTTGCTTGCTGCCTCTTGGAACACATTGATTTTAGATTTTCACACAGACTCAAAAAATGCAGTCTTCTGCCAAGAAGTCCCCAGTTCCAAAAGACGTATTTAACTTGGAGTCTCCGGGAACGACTACTTGGGTATGCAAATTTGTTCAAATGTCTGATTAAGTCACCTAACAATTATTCCAGGTGCAGGAGTTAGCAGAGCACAGTGTCAATAGCGTAGGTTTCTAAAAAAAATGATGAATGTCAGGTCGGTGCCTTCTCTCAGTATAGGATTCACTTTAGTCACACCACAGATTTGTCCACAAGATATAATCTAGTCGGGAAATGATTGTTAATATTCACGCCACCAGGCAGCAAATTATATAGAGTTTATAGAAGAAATTAAGTGCTGGCTCCAAGGTCCAGTATTTATCATTACAGTCTTTGAAAACCCGTTATAGGGATATTAGTATTTCTGTCTAACTTGCACCGTCAGATCAGTGTTACTTGAGAAAACCCACGTGGTTCAAAATAAGGACTGTCTATTTCTTCACAAGTATGGAAACTACTACTAGGTGCTGGTAAAGTTAGGGTCACCCCAAAACTTTCACTGTGTGGAGGAAAAATAACACATATAATATAATAAACAGAATCTGAACTGGTTATAACTTACATTTAAACTTGCAAGCAGAGAGCTTTGCTTATCATTTAAACTTCCCGTGACGTAAGTTATATTTAAAAATCAGCAATCCTCATAAATTAGGAACACGTGCGTATCCCGTCACCATTCATGAGGCTCGATTCTAGAGTTTATACGTTAGTTTAGAAAAATACACTCGACTGAGTATTAGCAGTTAAATTAAATTCATAAATAGCTACAATTGCCGTTATAAGCTAGAAATTTTAATTTTATTCTGCTTTCCACTGAATGCTTCCCTAGAAAATATAATAGCCTACCACTTTATTTCTCTTCTGCGCTAAAGAAAATAGATTAAAATGAATTAAGCGATTAAACACTTTAACACTCACAAAATCTATATATCTATCATATTAATTACCTCAACCACAGAATTACAGGTAGTCGCACAACTTAAGAATAAAAAATGCTGAAAATATTTCTGGAAGTCTAGAAGTTCGACAAATTGCCGAAACAAACTGAGATCTTCGCTAACAGCTATTCTGTTACGAGCAACCTATCTACTGTGAGTCTATGAGCCAGAATGAAATTAAAGTTTCAAACTTGGCCAATATCTTAAAATCAGACAAAGGGCCCAAACTTATTTCGCCAAGCGAAATTATCTCCCCTACTCCCAACATTTACGTCCGCTTAACGCGTGTCGTAACTGTCACCTACTGACCACGATGTACGCGTGTCAGTTTCAAATCCCAGACAGCCTGACTCCATTGCAGGGCAGTTTTCACACTACAGCTGACCATGGCCCAAGTGAGCGCCGTGTCAGTTTGGGATTTTCCAGACAAATGTCTGGATACTGACCGGTGCAGATGTAAAGTATCACACCTCACCGGGACTTATGCCGAGAAGAAGCTCGCGCGCTCGGTGAGAATGTAGACGATTTGCTACGTCCTATGTTCAGCGAACCGACTTATCACGCCTTCTGACGCCCTGCAGCCCTGACATCTACGTAATATCGTCCTAGCGCGATTCTCAGTTTAAGAGAAAGGAAAACAGGTAAAGTTTGCGAATTATATGAAAATAATATTCGCAAAAAACGAATGGATGAAAAATATACAGGAAAAAATGAAATACAGAGATAATAAAAGAGAGAAATTGGGTGAACGAATAGGAAGAAGATGTAGGAAATTAAATGAATATAAACCCTACGTGACAGTAAACAAGGTCCGCGCAGAGCAGTGACACCCCATGCTGCTTGCGAAAAGTCTACTACTGAGAACATAAACATATTACAAATCAACATTGCAGGCTTACAAAACAAGAAAGAAGAACTGCTCAAAACATTAAAAGACAACAAGATCCATATTGCAGTACTCCAGGAAATCATTCCACCCAGAAAAACCTTAAACATCCCTGGATACACCAAGTATCACTGCACATGCAAGAAATGTCAAGGACTTATGACACTCATAAGAAATGACATTCAAGCAGATGTACGAAACATCCCCAGCAGTGGTGACATAGACATGCAGCAAGTCCACTGCTGGTTCAGAGGAAACAAATACACCATCTATAATGTTTGCTGCCCCCCCCCTCCCCCCCTCCCCCCAGCATCCGCAGGAAACATCAATATCCAGTACACCACATATCAGAGAACTATAATAGCTGGAGACTTCAACGCCCATTCACCATCATGCGGATATAAAACATACAACAAAAGAGGCAAGGAAGTAGAAGATGTCTGCAACACGTCCAACCTGATCCTACAACAGTACAAAAGGTCAGAACCCACTCTTTTGCACAGAGCTTCAGGCACGGCCAGCAGACCTGATCTTACCATGGTATCGGCTGGCATTGTAGACACTTGCACTTACACAGTCCTGAAAGATATTGGAAGTGATCACAGGCCAATACTAATTAGTATAGACAGACATAATAAATTCAGACAAAAGAGAAAGACCTACTGAAATTACAAAAGGGCTAACTGGACAACATACGCAACACTTTCAGATAGCAGATTCAGCAACATTGACATATTAGATACAGTAGAGAATACATACAACAATATCACAAAGACTATACTTGAAATAGCGAACATAACAATACTAACAAGCAGCCACAAACATTTCATCCATTTATGGACTCCAGATCTAGAAAAGATTGTTAAAGAGCGCAGACAAGCCAGAAGAAAGGTGGAAAAAGAACCCACCAGAGCCAACAAAATAATTTATAACAAACTCACAGCACAGGTAAGATATCACATTAAGAAAGAAATAAAAGAAGCATGGACAAAAACATTTGAAAGCCTGGACTTAAAGAATGAAGAGCACAGAGCATGGAAGCTCCTGCACTGTCTTGATGGAAAAGGAAAGAAGAGAAACCCAAAACCACTAAGAACTGGAGGAAATATCTTAACAAGCAGCAGGAAAAAAGGCAAAAACGTTTAACCAATACTATGAGTAAGCGTGCTGTTCTGGAAGCTACAGAGCGCTATAGAAGAATGAGAAAAAAACCACCCAAACAGACAACTGGTTGAAATCTGGAAGCCCATTAGCAAACTAAAACAAAAATCACCACTACAAGTAGCAAAAGCTATAGCAGAACAACACCACCTCCAACAGACACGAGAAATAATCGAACAGTACCCAGTCATTTATCCCAGAAAGGAGTTAAACTTCCAGTAATAAAAACCACACTCATGGATAGCACACTAACAAGAGACACGAACCCAACAATACCTAAAACAGCTACTTTAGAAACTATAGATAGCTACCCTAGCACTGCAATACATGCATACACAGATCGCTCAGCATTCAAGGCCACCATAAATGCTGCACTTGGAGCGTATGTGAAATACACAAATGGCAGCACACTAGAAATACATGAACCGTGCGGAGAATTCTGTACTAACTACCAAGCAGAAATTACAGCAATAAACACCACACTCACAGCAAAAGGCAGCAAATTCAACAAGAAGTACATTTTTTTATTTTTTTTAATAAAGTTTTGCCTCGTTTTGGCGAGGCGCGTCCCGTTCAACCTAGTCGGTTATATTAGGGCGCATGTCCAAACATAAAAGACCCTTAGGTCTGAGACCTTAAAAAGAAGAAGTCCATATGCCCTCAGATATCATAATCTTCACTGATTCAAAAGCAACACTTCAGGCTTTAGAAGAATACCTCCAAACTGAAAATAAAGAAATAATACAGCTGGCCGAAACAATTGACAATCTGCTAACAAAATACGACATCAGAGTCACTCTCCAGTGGAAACCTGGGCACACAGACATACCAGGCAACGATAAAGCCGACAGACTAGTAAAACTAGGAGCAAGCATGGTTCAAACAAACACTCCAGCAAACATGCAGACTCCTAAACGAATACTCCAAAACAACTTCAAAGATGAATGGCTGAACCGATGGGCAAAAGTGTCTACTCAACAGCTGCAGAATACACTTTAGCTTAGCATTGATTGCTAAGAGCGAAGCTCAGCAGCCCCAAATGAACAACTACCCATGGCCCACTCTTTTCTTATCAAGTGTCGTGAATTCTGACGCATAGGAAAAGATGGGAGTATGTACTAAAAGACAGTTAGCTAGAAAGTTAAAGAATAATCCAGGGCGTATTTTAAACCTAAGATGAAGGAAATCGCTTCAGGAATAAGGTAGATAATTGAAATCTTAGTTTTCCAGATTTGTACACCTAGTCAGATTATGCATACATTTTCGGAAGTCAGGCACACTTTAGCAGTAAGCTCCCTCTGTCGTTCGGCCTTGGCCTATATATAGGACGTGGCCTAAATGGAAAGCAGAGCAATAAGAATTTCAAATACAGTGAGCATCAGCGTGTTAATGCAGATTGCCTTTGCCTTTTGTATCTGAGAGCAGACTAATAGATACCCATTAACAGCTCGACTGTATGTACCCGAGGGTAAGAAAGAATGTATATATATATATATATATATATATATATATATATATATATATATATATATATATATATATATATATATATATATATATATATATATAAATTAAATTGTGCGTTAGGAAGTGTGTAGATGTGTTTTGATCTACTGTGTAAAATACTGGACGCAAAATCCATGCCTGTATATATTCAAATAATTTGAGAATGGTAGCGAAAGTGTGTCTTTAGTTTTAGAAAAGCATTTAAAGAATTATTTCTTGAAGGAATGGGACACACATCAGGAACAAAGGAAAGGATGAAATGAATTATTTTACTGTATTGTTTGAGATATCACTTAGTATTTTTTCACAAAACCTAATAACTTTATGGAGGCGAATCATGGACAAATGGCTCTAACTAAGGATTTGGAGAAAATTGTATTCACAGTGAACTGGATTGTGTTATTACTGATATATTATGCCCTGTGCGTCTACTGGCACACTCTCTGAAACTGTCTCTCATCCACTACCTCTGTACTAGAGGGATAATGATAGACAATATAGTGGTTAATCAAATATGTTTCAGGTTATATCCTGTCATCCAAGTACACTTTAAAGAGTTAGCCACTACTGCAGGAACAAGTGGTGCGAGCACCCATGTTGTTCATAGGGACGCGACCCAGTATCTACTGCCTGGAGGAATCTCAAGTGACTTTTCCTTCCATGTCAGGAGTGACAGACTTCAATTCACCAGATAAGTGGCCAAACAAGGCTACTGTTCAGAGTACTCAGTAAAACCACTATTCTAAGAAAGACATATCTAATGATGACATCTTGTTGGGCATAGTTATAGCCAGTGATAGCCCAAAATTCAAGGACAGTGAAATAAAAGTGTTATTAAGATATAAATATACTACAAACAAAGTGAGTTCAACAAAGAGAGAAGAACTTTCTACAGCTTTAGTGACTTTTGAACTATTTTCAAATGTTTTATTTATTTAAATGGTGTAATTAAAATTTGATTTCCTTGAAAGCTTTTCAAACAGAAAAGAAAACTTGTAAAAATAAATTGTAAATATTTACCAGCAGACTTACTTAAATTATTTAAGCTAAGTTACAGTTCTTGTTATTAGATAGTTTAGTTAATACCCCTAGCAGAGCTAATAATATACGCAGAGGAGGATCTTGAGAGGAGCAAGTAGGAACTTAGGGTAATATATTACCATCTTCCCTAGGAACTTATACAGCTTGATCCTACCTTTGATATCCATACACCCTTACTCTTTTCAGAGAAGGGGGTTGTTACGTCCTTTTTGGGTCCTTAACAGTATTAAAGTAGACACGGGTCTTACTCCTGTTAAGAGGGTACGCATCAACAAATGTGGTAAGAATATATTTGTAATTAAATTCATCGCGCACGGAAGCGCACATATTTGTGCGTGAGTATTTTTGCGTTTTGTTGCTAAACACTAGATGACGCAGTGACCTCAGGGAGAGATGTAATGGCTGTGATGGAAGTCAGACATTGGTCTGTTTGTTCGAACCCCATATTATGGGTATACTACTGTTGATACCTATATTATACGGCCTTCCATGTGGAAGCTATCGCCGTGAGGACTTCACAGTAAGTTTGTCATTGAAGCTAATGAAAATAAATATATATATATATATATATATATTGTAGTTTCGCCATAATGAATCTAGTCAGCACATTCAATGGGGAATTAATGACCCTCCATTAGGGTGTACTGAAATGGATCAAAGAATAAAGTGAAGTTAGTGGATCCAGCCGATTATTTGTCAAGTACGTGCCGCTTGGAAGAAGTATATCACAAACGTGAATACAAATATAAATTATATTATAGCCGTCCGATGGATTACGGCAGATGATGAGAGGTCATTCAAATTCAGGACTTGGGATTATATATTATTGTTTACTTTGATGCCTCAAATAGGATATTCAGATATGGCAGATATATTGTTTACGAGGCCATTTAAAGATGGGACAATCTTTGATGTATCACCTACCCTTGGCCATAATGGGTATGTCTGCCCTTGAGAGGTCGGCCGTTATAATAATAGATGTCATTCAAGCTCATGATCTAAATTGCTTGATCATATATAAACATTGATGCTTTACTTACGATGTCCTGTCGCCTATTCATCTATTCATTAATATGACTATCATGAGTCTATCCGATCTGAACATAGATAATATATTGACATTTTCTCCATGTGTATTGATATGAAAAATCGTCAATGACAGAGGATGTATACTCTGCCCGTCTTATCGTACGTCAAACGTGATTGTCTAATAAACTGTATAAATCAATACGAGAGTTCCAGTGTGCTTCATTTGGCACTGGCATTTGTTGACGTGCCCTGTTGATATTCCTGTTTACCTGATCGCCACATAACCAAATAACATTCGCGTTATCAGCACCAGTAGTCAACTAGTCATCATACCAAAGAACGACTACAACAGGGGTATTACTTATAAGACCAGTCTCTTATCTGGCACTATCCTGGTATCACCTGATACAACTTTGTGTCCAGGATACTGTCATAAAGTCGGATTCACAACACGTCATTCTTTACCCAAACTGCACGCCATACTTTACAAATACTATAGGATAGCAGAACCAATGAAACGTCGTCCTTATTCGGTTGTTTACAAATAACGATTACGGATTCAGCATGGAGTCTCAAATATGTGCAAACCAGTGGAGAATGGAATTTAAATACATCATTATGAGCAAAGTCAGCTGGGAGACTTTTTCAGGCCATAAATCGAGGATTCCTCAGCAAGAGAGAGGTTGGTAAGAAAACGAACATGGCTGTATACCGCTTCACCTATGTCCCAGTCTTGACATATGGATGCGAGTCATGGGCAATGACTACAACCCATAAAAGCCAGATCCAAACCTCAGAAATGAGGTATCTGAGGAAGGTGGTTGAAGTAACAAGAAGAGACATGGTCCGCAACCAGACGATACGTCAAGGCCTAAAATGCCACCCCCTACAGACCCAAGTAGAACAGTCCCAACTAAGATGGTTTGGCCATGTCTGCAGAATGGGAGAAGATCGGCTACCACGACAAGCATGGGAAACAAAGAGCCAAGGATCGAGACCCCGAGGACGACCCAGAGTCCGCTGGGAGGACAACATTAGACAATCTTTGAAAGACCGAGGACTAGAATGGAACCAGGCCAGGAGGAAGACAGCCGATAGAATAGTCTGGCGCTCTCTCTCCCAAACCTCTACACCTCACGGTAGAAGGGGAACGACTAAGTAAGTAAGTATTATGAGCAAAGTACAGCCTGGAAGAGGCTAGTAATTAAATAATAAGTATGTTGCTGAACGCGTCTGTGCAAAGATTTCCACGAATAGTGTTATATTAATAAAGAAATCTCGAGTTAAATGCCTCGGGACATCAGGTTAGTTCACAATTTTGCTGTTTAGGCTACGCATACAATAAAACTAAAGCATGTAATATAAAGTCACTTATTTAGATGGAGGAAGGTTAATTCAGGGCATATTTTAAGCCTTAGTTGAAAGAAATCGCTCCAGAAATAAGGAAGATAATTAAAATCTTAGTTTTCAATATTTGCACAGCATGACAAAATTAGGCATACATTTTGAGATACGCAAACACCCATTAGCCACTGCTCTCACGGTCGCCGGATGTGACCTATATAAGACCATGCATAGTGAAAAGCGGGGCCATAATTTTTTGAAAATCACAGCGAGCGGTAAAACAAGTGTTAATGAAGAATGCCTTTGCCTTCTGTACCTTAAAGCAGACCATTATAACCATTAACAGCTCGTTTGTATGTGCCTGAGGGTAAGAAAGAATATTTATATGTATATAATTATATGTATTTCGATTGATTAATTACAGTGTGCATTAGGAAGTGTGTAGATGTGTTTGAACTACTGTGTAAATTTCTGGATGCAAAAAGCCAAGCTTGTGATTATTCAAATAAATTGAGAACGGTGGCAAAAGTGTGTCTATAGTTTTAGAAAAGTATTTAAAGAATTATTTCTTGATGGAATGGACCACACACCAGGAACATAAAGAATGATGAAAGGAATTATTTTACTGTATTAATTGGTATATTACTTAGTATGTTACACAAGACCTAATAAATGTATGGAGGCGAATCATGGACAGTTAGCTGTATCCAAGGAATTGGAGAAAGATATGTTCACAGTGAACTAAAGTGTGTTAATGCTGTCTTGATATGACCTGTGCGTCTTTCTCCACTCTGTCGTCTGAAACTGTCTCTTACCTCCTACTTCTGTAGACAGGGGATAGAGATAGGCAGTATAGTGGTGAAATTGAATATATTTCAGGTAGTATCCTGTAACTGACTTCCACCTTAAGTAGCTTGACACCAAATTAGTAGCTAGTGGTGCGAGTGCCCTTGATGCTATAGGGACGGTAACCCAATCCTAGGCCTGGAGGAGACACAAATTCCTGCCAGAACAGAGGTGGAACAGAATCAAAGCTCATATTTAAAGATGAGTAGCCACACAAGGCTACTGTTCGGTTAATGCAGCATCACCTCAAAATAGTTTATGATGATCCAGCAAAGCATTTTATCTAAGCAACCGTCCTAGTCAGAAATAGACAAACTTAGGTAACTGTGAACAAGTTTGAAACACTACTAGATAAAGACTGTCTTCAACAAAGTGATTTCAGCTTAAAGAGGAGAACATTTATATAATGCAAAAAGACTGTAGATAATTGTGACTATTTTCAAGTGTTTTATTTATTTACTGTTGGAATTGAATTTGAGTTTTCTTGAAAGATTTTCAAGCAGAAAATAAGATTTGTAAAAAAAAATTGTAAATATTTACCAGCAGACTTACTTAAATTATTTTTAAGTTAAGTTACAGTTCTTGTTGGTAGATAGATTAGTTAATACCCCTAGCAGAGTTAATAATAATAATAATAAAATTAACAGAGGAGGATCTGGAGAGGGGCAAGTAGGAATTACCATTTTCTCTAGGAACTTGTACAGCTTGATCCTACCTTTGATATCTATACACCCTTACTCTTTTCAGAGAAGGGGGTATTACTTATAAGACCAGACTCTTATCTGGCACTATCCTGGTATCACCTGATACAACTTTGTGTCCAGGATATCTTATAATTTCAATAATAATCAACCCTCTCGTGACACTGGTGTGTCAGTCCGGGATTTCATGTACCACCCTGGGGTCTTTTCTTTGAGACATTCAGCTTTATAGTATTACTTACATCCTCTGAGTTAGCAGTAGGAGTAAATTTTAATAATAAAAACTAAAGTTAGTAAAAAGTAACATTAAATAAAGCACTTGGAGGTAACATTGAGTACAAACCAAAATTGTGGTGACTGGTTACACTGACAGTAGTCCTTAATTAATTAGGTTTTGTATTAATTTTAGAGAGTTGGTGTGTCTGCAAAATATTGTATGAGTATGGCAGACTTAGAAAAGTTTCGATCTGGTGCAGTGCAGACGGCAAAGGAGTTTGGGTTAAGTGGGGAAGCTCTTATTCAGTATGTCACTACTGAGTGTGACAAATTTATTGAAAGAGAAGATAAGAAGTTGGAAACAGAAAGGAGGTTACAAATAGAAGCTGATAGGGAGGCTAAGAAACTAGAAGCTGATAGGGAGGCTAAGAAACTAGAAGCTGATAGGGAGGAAAAAAAGACAGGTTGCTGAAAGGGAGGCTGACAGAGAGGAAAGGAGGTTGCATGTGGAGGTTGAGGAAAAGAGGTTGCAAAAGGAACATGAATTGAGAATGAAAGAGCTTGAACTTCAAGGAAATGTTACAGGTAATGGAAGTAGTCCAACTACCTCTGACACTAGTGAAAGTCAAGGTACCTCAAATGGGGCCATGAATTTTCACTTGGATCCATTTGTGGAGAAAGAGGATGAAATTGAGTCATATCTAAGTAGATATGAGAGGTTGGCCACTAACTATGGCCTAGAGAAGGAAAAATGGAGCCTTAAACTATCACAAGGGCTGAGAGGAGCTTCTTATGAAGAGTATGCAAAACTTGGAAAGGAAGACCAGAATGATTATGAAATTGGGAAGCAGGCTTTGCTGATTCGCTATGAAAAGAACTCAGAATTCTATAGGAAGAAATTCAGAACTGCTAAGCTACTTTCTGGAGAAACCTACCACCAATTCTCTGCTAGATTAGAAACCTACTTGGAGATGTGGACTACTCTGGGAAAATATCAAGACCTAACAGAAATGGTCATGATGGAACAAGTGAGAGAGTCTATGCGTCCAGACATGAGAAAATTTCTTATGGAACAAGGTGCAAAGAGATTGTGGGCGATTTTAACAGTTGCTGAGAGATATCAAGCAGCTCAGTCAGAAATAGCAGGAATTAAGAGGAAACAAGGAGAAAGTAGTAGGCCACCACCGAACCAGAATGAGTTTGACAATAGGGACCAACAACACAGATATAAACAGGGTTATGACAAACCTACACAGGAATAAGAAAAAACATAGTAGAAAACCAACAAGGTGCTGCACTAGGCAGACAACGGTCGTTCTTTGCCCTTCTTCATTGGAATCCGTCCAAGCAAGACGTAGAATTATTACTCTCCCAACGTTTTGAATTTACAATCTTCCTGCGTGGCTTAGTATTGTAACGAAGGTCGCCACTTTAAATTTACTGATGCAGTATTTGAGCATCCTAATTTGATGAGGAGTTTATTGAAGAAAGAAGTTCTGGGAGAATCATTATACGAGTATATTTCCATCGCCAGCTGTCAGTTATCACTACACGCCGACATTGCGAGTATTCAGGCTTGACATGAGACGATGCATTATTGACTGCAGGAGACTGAATTATGTATGTACAACTATATGATTACATGAAAAACTATTGTGATGATTCATTATTAAATGTATGTATTCGTGGACTCAACCACGACTAGTGTTATTAACTTTATCCAAGTTCGATGCAATGTTGATGGACACTCACGGCGTAATACAAATATTTAAATCAGCACGATCTCTCAACCCCCAACGCAACAGGCAAGTAGGAACTTAGAGGGTTCTTGTGCGTTTATTCACCGGTTAAATCAAATTCTGGAAATTTATTACCAAAACTGAGAACCGTACTTTTTCTTGACTGGAAAATGTTGATTTCACATTGTGATTTGGGAGGCAAGTTAAAAAAAAAAGCGTTTCTCTTGCATTCATAGTTGACAAGCTTACGACAGACACGCCCTCCACTCCCCCCCCCCCCCCCCGTATTAAAAAAAAAAAAGTTTATAAACCAATAGAACGGTATTGAATCAGTTCTACAAGTTAACGGTACAAAGGAAACAAGGGAAATCGCTGCCGTTGCCTTCTCTAACTCAAGATCAGAATCAGGCACCCTTTTACAGCTGGTTTGACTGATGCGTGACACCTGTTCCCTTCCTCGCTGCCGTTGCCTTCTCTAACTCAAGATCAGAGGCAGGTACCCTTTTACAGCTGGTTTGACTGATGCGTGACACCTGTTCCCTTCCTCGCTGCCGTTGCCTTCTCTAACTCAAGATCAGAGTCAGGCACCCTTTTACCGCTGGTTTGACTGATGCGTGACACATGTTCCCTTCCTCGCTGCCGTTGCCTTCTCTAACTCAGGATCAGAGTCAGGTACCCATTTACAGCTGGTTATGGAGTGTTAGAGACTTCACCATACTAGGTCCAGCATCGAGAGGTGGGGAGACCAGTTTCCTTCCTCGCTGTCTTTTCCTTCCCTAACTCAAAGTTAAGTACCCATTTATAGCTAGGTAGACCCCATCTCTCGATGCTGGACCTAGTATGGTGAAGTCTCTAACACTCCATAACAGCTGTAAATGGGTACCTTACTCTGATCCTGAGTTAGAGAAGGCAACGGCAGCGAGGAAGGGAACAGGTGTCACGCATCAGTCAAACCAGCTGTAAAAGGGTACCTGCCTCTGATCTTGAGTTAGAGAAGGCAACGGCAGCGAGGAAGGGAACAGGTGTCACGCATCAGTCTAACCAGCTGTAAAAGGGTACCTGCCTCTGATCTTGAGTTAGAGAAGGCAACGGCAGCGAGGAAGGGAACAGGCCACCCCACCTCATAAAGCTGGGACCCAGTACATCGAAGTCTATAACACTTCACTCCCCTACGGCAGAATGTGCTACGTGACTACAACCTAACGGCAGGCGTGTTTTAAAAAAAATTCTAAGCAACGGGGGAGGGGGGAGAGGTCAATGACACTTTTTCAGTCAAGAAAGAATACGGTGATCGGTTTGGGTAATAAATATCCACAATTTGATTTAACCGGTGAATAAACGCACAAGAACCACTTAGAGTAATATATTACCATCTTCTCTAGGAACTTATACAGCTTGATCCTACCTTTGATATCTATACACCCTTACTATTTTCAGAGAAGGGGGTATTACTTATAAAACCAGACTCTTATCTGGCACTATCCTGGTATCACCTGATACAACTTTGTGTCCAGGATATCTTATAATTTCAATAATAATCAACCCTTTTGTGACAGATACTTTATAAGTTCTATAACAATCTACCCTCTCGTGACACACAGTAACAGTGTAGAAGAAGGTTGTCCCATAGCAGATACTGCCGTAGGGTAGTGAAGTGTTGCCCTCAGGGCATCCTTTGGGAGGATGGCGTGCCGTACAACTTGTGGGATAGAAAGAGTTAACGTATTAAGTCCAGACATTTCATTTCTTGTTTGACGATGCAGCGTATTGTGATAGGACGCGCCTGCAATAGCTAGAACAAGGAACTTTAGAAGTTGACTCAGGTCAGAAGAATATCACAAAAGCAAAAGCAAATAACTCTATTAAACTGGACAAAGAGACATGTAGACATTTTTTTTAAACTTTGTTTTAACCCAGGTTAGCAACTTCATGAGAACAGCGTAGGTCATTTAACGGTTACAAGAGTGGTTAACTTTCCCAGGTAGTATTTGGGGAAAGATGACCATAAATGTGAGAAACTGACATATTTATGGGCATGAATCGACATTTGGCTTCGGGTAGACAATGGTGTTGGTACTGGAAAGAAAATTAAACAAGTTCTCAATTTTCTGAAACGGTGGGAAACGAAAGAACGACCTTTAGGTAGAACAATGAAAAATAACAAGTATGAGAAAAAAGACAGTTAACTCTGAGTCAGCTGTACTGGAGGACAGTGACCGAAGGTTGCTACCAGAAATGTAGATTTTAGTGAGAAGAAGAGAATCATATTAGTATAAGTTAGGATTGTTTCAGGAGTCTGAGACAAGAAGCCGAAGTGAAAACATCGCGGGAAGTTCATCTGCGGTTTTGCAGATACACGATACATTGAGATATGATAAAGAATATGAAATAAGGAAGTTGTTATTTGTACCTTAAAGTAGCGTCGAAGTTACAGTAACATGAAGTGAACACAGAGAAGAATTTGTGCTAGTGAGAATATTTGTACACAAGGACATTTTGTGCAGTGATCTATTAGTTTCTTCTTCTTCTTCTTCGTACACTCTCAGACGTCCACTTGAATGTTCTCAAAGAAAGCAGTAGTCAGTTTGAGGCTATTTGAATCCCTGTAAAGCTTTTCCACGAAAGGAGCTGGCGCCGGCCATATGCACTTTCTCTGTACCACATATAAGGGGCAACTTTGAAGCAGATGTTCAGCAGTCATTTTATCAGTGCCACAGTTACACTGATCGGTAGTTCCTATCTTTAGCTTGTTGAATAGATGGTATCTCAATCTGTTGTGGCCAGTGCGGAGTCTGAAGATTACCACTTGTTCTCTTCTGTGGAGCTGGTAGTAAGCATCATTCTGTGTGTGCCCTGGATGTTCTACATTCCATTTGTTTCTGTAACTGATTCTGATAAAACTATTTGCCTCCTCAAAAGTTATGCTTGCATCAGGCTGTTGTAGATGTGAACCTTCTTTTGCCATTCTGTCAGCCTCTTCATTGCCGGCGATATTACAATGAGATGGGATCCATTGGATCACAACACTTTTGAATCGTTGACAACGTTTGTGGAGCACTACTCTGAGATCATCCAGGTCTGTATTATTTTGGCTTTTTAACGTTGCAATTACTGACTGTGCATCAGTAAAGAAAGCAACTTGTCTCTCTGCCGTTTCTTCTGTCAATATAACCTCTGCTGCAGTTTTCAAGGCCTCTGCCTCTGCTCTGAAGTTGCTGGAGAATCGTCCTGTCGCCACTGACAGCCTTTTTTCTGCACCAGTGCTTAAGGTCAGAAAGACACCCCCACCTCCATTTTCTGTTGCATTTGTTGCTGATCCATCTGTGTATGCATTGGTCCAGGTGATGCGTGGATAATGTTTCTCTATGTATTTTGTCGCTATGGATTTTCTATCTGTTGCAGTTTGGCTCTTTTTACTTTCAATTCCATGAATGTTTTCTATCATTTTAGGGAAACGATTTTGTTTCTGTTGAGGTTCTGTTGTTGAGACTGGTTATTGTTGAGTTTGTTTGTCCTTGCATACTCAATCCAACTGATTAGTAAATAAAAGGTGTTCACAACCTCTAGCCTTGTTTTGAAATTTATCTTGGTTTTCATTCATTATTTTAATTTCGTGCTTTCTTTGTATAGTACGCGAATGCTGGGAAAATGAATAATAATTGGATGATATCGACTGGAGAAGTCCAAGTATTTTGAGTCCACAAAACACAATTTATTACGAAAAACATGTGACGATATTATGAGCATTGTTCATAGTAAAGCATACATCAATTTGATTCCAATTGAATATATATAATTATCAGTCCGTGTCCTAACGCATTAATGTCAACAGAACATCATGGCTATATGCGCGCGCTGCTGTGATTCAGACAGCCGACAGTGAGCGCATGTGTCTTGACGAATATATATTAAGACTGATTAACGATCCTTCCATAATTCAGGTTATCTACTAACCTTATAATTCCATCCTTTATAATATCAATCTGGACTGACCCTGTGTCCTTATATAAAATTCTATATTTGCGGCAATTATGAAGCCTAACATTGGAAGGATGTGAGACACGTCTTCACGGCTTGATGATCAACGTAAAAAGGGTCCAGTATCTAAGTCACGAAGCGTGACCTTACCAACGCTAACACGTCACAAGTTGACCGTGTAATTTGCGTTCAATAATCCGTGAAGTATCAACATCAATCTATATGAATTCTATTAACCTAAAATTGCGCACTGCCAACTATAGCAGACGACATCAATAAAAACACCGTAACAGTTTCCAAACTGGAAGCTTGTGTGCAGTGTAGATGGGTTTAACAGTGGATATTTTATCTATGGATACTGCTCTCATTTGTGGTTTGGTTGATTCTACAAAATTACTTCGTTTGAGTCTTTGCATTCTAAGAGCATTTATTCTATGGCACATTGGGTGGTCTGTTAGTCTTTTGAATTTTTCGGCCTGTTGCTGAGCCCTGCAGTCTCTTCTATCTGTCATTGGCTGAAGGCATGTAATCTTTTCGAGTTCTTTTATAGGTGTTGACTTCATGCCTCCCGTTATAATTCTCATTGCTTGATTTTGGAGTCTACTAATTTTATCGAAGTTTGTCTTAGCTGCTGTTGCCCATGCTGCCATGCCATATTCAAGAACTGGCCTCACTCGCCCTGTGTACAACGTCTTAAGCACTTTCTCATCTGCACCCCAAGTTGTTCCAGCAAGTTTTTTCATAATTGCCATTCTTTGTCTGCTCTCATTCGATTTCTGTCAACCTGTTTTTTCCAAGTCAGACGGCGATCAAAAATAATGTCAAGGTAGTTCGGATTTTCATTTAAATGAAGATTTACTCCGTTTAGTACTAGTTTGAAGCTCTGAGGTCTAGTTGAGAGGGAAAATACAGTGTACGTTGTTTTCTCTTCATTAATCTTCATTAGCCATGTGTTATCCCACTCTTCCAGTGATGTTAGTGCTTGCTGCATCAGAATGTTTGCAGTAGTGATACGTTCTTCAGAGATCCACTACGCTAAGTCATCTGCAAAGGAAGCATTGTGTGCTATTTGTTGAATATTGTCAGTTATGTCATTTATGTATGCAAGGAACAGTGTAGGTGACAGGACTCCCCCTTGTGGGACACCCTGCTCTAATATACACTTTTTACTAGTCTGTCCTTGCAGCTGTACTCTGGCGGCTCTATTTTCCAGGTAGTGACCAATCCATTTGTACATTCGCCCACATACACCACTTCTCTGCAGTTTGACTTTCAATCCCTCTTTCCATACTGTATCGAAAGCTTTTTCTAAATCTACCCAAACCACTAGCGTGTGTTTTTTTTTTCGTGGAAGGCATCTTCGATTTCCTGAGCTATATATGTGATTTGATCCTCAGTGGATTTGTGTTGTCTGAATCCTGCTTGTTGATGGTTTAATAGGTGTTTGCTTTCCAGGTGCCACATCAGTCTGGTATTTATCATGCGCTCCATCAGTTTTCCTACACAGTTATTAGTTTGACCTATGAATAGAGAACGAAATTAGTACCACAGGACATATATATTCATTCTGGGCGTGAAATTAATAACCCCGGGGTTAGTAAGGTCTGACATATAAGATACCCCAGAGATCTATGTTGAAGTAGAATGATTGAGAACATTGCATAGCAATTATTTTGTGTAGATAAACATTTCTTGACAAGTCAATGTATCATCAAGAAACAATATTTTGAGTGTATCAACGATTGAACCTTCTTATCTCTTGGACATTTACAATGAAGAGTTGCATTGGTTATTACTAAAAGATACATATTTGACATTTTAATCAAATTTCATCTGTTTTGATTTGGTCTTCATTGATTATGAGAAATTTGCGATTGAGAAAGGTTATTTACACCTGTATGTGGTTATACGATTCTTCACCACTACTTCACGTGCCAAAATAGCATCAAACATAAATTGCTCTCCGGTTTATGAACCTTGGGTTGAAACAGTCGTCCATTATCACATAATTAAAGAAACAACCCGACTGTCAGAGTATAACAGTTTTACTACACGATGATCCGCACTTTTTCTTGTCACAATAAAAGTGTAGAAAAAGGCAGTCCGATAGCAGATACGGCCGTAGGGTTCTAGAATGTTAGAAACTTCACTATATTAAGTCCAGCATCGAGAGGTGAGTTGACCAGTTTCCTTCCTCGCTGCCTCTTTCTTCCCTAGAACACCAGGAAAAAATAACAGCTGAGGGCTTTCACCCCAGGGGCGCTTTCCCATAGTTAGTTATGGCTAAAGGGGGCTCTACTAGATTAGAGCCGTGTAGTTGTTCTTATATGTGACTGAAGGAAGTAAGGTATCGAATGTAGATTTCTTGAGGCGCCAGAGCTGGAGTGTTAAATATGTATGTATGTGCAGTATCATAGCTACTACTGAAGGACTAGTGACTATGTTCTTTGTGTGTTAAAGTCACATCACAAAGAACAAAGATGCAGTCAGCGCTCTTTAAGAGTGTTATGAGAAAAGGGGTGTCAGAATGTCATGAAGCAAACGGAAAAGAATAGGTAGACAGAGACAGGTAGAAGATGGCAGAGAGAGAGAGAGAGTTGATGCTGTACAGTTAACGATTATGGCATCAGAAATGTAAATACAGCCAAGATTAGAACCGATAAGTAACAATAGTCACAATAAGAAGTTGAGATTCAGGGACATGATAACCCATGTCAGTCTAAAATTGCAGTATCAAATAAAAATAAGCCAAGTTTCATCTTTAGGGAACAAAACATAGAAGAATGCGTATTGATATAGGTGCGTAATTGTGAAGCTAACTCTCCAGATAAAGAATTGTCTTATCCCTCCGTCAAAGTAGTCCCATATTTTTCCGCCAAAGTTGCGATGTTTTTTCGTGGCACATTTTTCGGGATGGGAACTAAATTTAAACAATGCGAATTTTCCCCTGTCCTTAACAATGGCATAGAGAGGAGATTGATCACAGGAGAAATGGTGTTGTCCTCAGGACATGTGGAGGAACGAGCCCACCACAGTGAAGGGGTGGCTCTAATGCTATCTAGGGAAGCACAGAAAGCGCTTATAGAATGGGAAGCAATGGGACCCCGAATTATATCAGCAAGGTTTAAATCAGCCAAATAGAAAGTAAATATAAACATCATCCAATGTTATGCACCAACAAATGATAAAGAAGAATCTGAGACAGGAGACCTGCACACCAGATTACAAAATGTCTTGGACAAAAAGAAAAGAAACGACATCACAATTGTAATGGGGGACCTAAACGCGAAAATAGGTACAGACAACACCGGATTTGAAGAAATCATTGGAAAGCATGGATCAGGTATGATGAACGAGAATGGGGAACTATTAGCTAACTTCTGTGCTTCAAATCAACTAGCTATAGGAGGAAGCATATTTCCACACAAAAGAATACATAAAGCAACATGGATATGATCAGACCACAGAACTGAGAATCAGATTGATCACATATGCATTAGTAAGAAGTTTAGGTCATCATTGCATGATGTAAAAGTGTGTAGAGGAGCAGATGTGGTATCAGACCACCATCTTCTGTTGGCTAAAACAAAATTAAAACTCAAGAAATTCACAACAGTACTCCAACAGCTGGAAGATGAAGCAGATACGGAAGACCACTGGCAACAAGTAAAAAATATATGGAACGAGACATGTGAAGAAGTACTGAGACAAAGAGAACATCAGCACAAAGCATGGATAACAACAGAAACCTTTAGTAAGATAGAAGACAGGAAAAACAAGAAAGGAGATTTAAACAGAAGCAAAACCAGAAGCTCCAAAGCCAAGGCTCATGAAGTGTACATAGAAGCAAACAAAAAAGTAAGAAGAAACATCAAAAGAGACAAGAGGAAGTATATTGAAGAGTTGGCAAAGGAAGCAGAGGAAGCTGCAGCCAAAGGAAATATGAGGGACCTGTACAACAACACAAAGAAGCTAACAGGGAGATATAAGCAAGCAAATGGCCTCATAAAAGATAAGAATGGAAAATTGCTTAGTAATATTACTTACTTAGTCGTTCCCCTTCTACCGTGAGGTGTAAAGGTTTGGAAGAGAGAGCGCCAGACTATCCTATCGGCTGTCTTCCTCCTGGCATGGTTCCATACTAGTCCTCGGTCCTTCAAAGATTGTCTAATGTTGTCCTCCCAGCGGACTCTGGGTCGTCCTGGGGGTCTGGATCCCTGGCTCTTTGTTTCCCATTTCTGTCGTGGTAGCCAATCTTCTCCCATTCTGCAGACATGGCCAAACCATCTTAGTTGGGACTGTTCTACTTGGGTCTGCAAGGGATGGGATTTTAGGCCTTGACGTATCGTCTGGTTTCGGACCATGTCTCTTCTTGTTACTTCAACCACCTTCCTCAGATACCTCATTTCTGAGGCTTGGATCTGGCTTTTGTAGGTTGTAGTCATTGCCCATGACTCGCATCCATATATCAAGACTGGGACATAGGTGGAGCGTTATACAGCCATCTTCGTTTTCTTACCAACCTCTCTTGCTGAGGAATCCTCGATTTATGGCCTGAAAAAGTCTCCCAGCTGCTGCTTTTCGAGTGGCCAACTCTACTTTGATGCCTCCCTTTCGGTCTATAATAGCTCCAAGGTATTTAAAGTTGTCGACCTGCTCCAGGACCTGTTCTCCCAGTTTAATCTGATGTCTTCTTTCTTCTCGTGATATCACCATGGATTTTGTTTTAGAGCTGCTTATGACCATCCCTCTCTTCTCCAGCTCTTTCTTCCAGACTTGCAGGTTGGATTGGAGATGTGCCTCTTATTTAGCAATCAGGGCAACATCATCAGCAAATGTCAGCTCTGAAATACAGACCTGTCCCATCTTCCAGTACACCACTTAATACTTTCTTGTTCTCTCCTTACATGCCTTGATGACATCGTCCATGAGGAGTATGAAAAGATAAGGTGACAGGATATCACATTGTCTTACACCAGTGGTGGTCCTGAACTCTTCTGACTTATGATTTGCTGTCCTCACATAATTTCTGCAAGACTTGTAGAAGCTCCGTATAGCATGAATCAGAGGTGTTGGAATGTTTTTCCTTGCCAAACAGTCCCAAAGTTTGCTCCAGGGGACCCTGTCAAACGCCTTTTCCAGATCTATGAAACAAAGATGGATCTCACTCTTATACTCAAGGGCCTTTCCACTCAGCTGTCTGAGTGTGAAGATTAAGTCTTGAGTACTTCGGTTTGCTCGGAATCCCCACTGGACCTCATCCAATTGTGGCTCAGCAAGGCGTCGGAGTCTCTGCTCTAGGATTCACATTGTCGATTGTCATCCCTTTTGAAAATTGGTGTTATGATGGCAATCTTCCAATCCTTTGGTATGGTCTTGTTGCACCACACTGCCTGTAGGACCCTTAAGAGTAATAGGTCACCTGATGCTCCCATGTACTTAACCATTTCTGGTGTTATACCACCATGCCCTGCTGCTTTGCCCATCTTGATTTTATCCAGTGCTGCCTTCAGTTCTTCCATCTTTGTGTCATCTTCACCATCATTGGTTTTCTCTTCTGTGTTAGTGGTTATCATTTGCTTAGTAATATACAAGAACAAATGAAGAGATGGACAGAACATTTTGAGGAACTTCTCAATAGACCAACTCCAACTAATCCCCCAGACATCCAGCCCACAGAAGAGGAGCTACAAATCAGTTGTGAACGACCAAGTAGAGAAGAAATAAAGAAAGCCATAAAGCTTCTGAAAGATGGAAAAGCAACTGGTCCAGATGGCATTCCAGCAGAGGGCATCAAAACAGATATTGATACTTCTACAGAGATATTATACAAACTACTTGGCAAAGTCTGGGAGAGAGAACGAACGAACGAACGAACTTTATTTTCAAAGTGTTGAGAATTGGGCACGCAAGCCCGTCTGACATTCTTACTTACTTACTTACTTAGTCGTTCCTCTTCTACCGTGAGGTGTAGAGGTTTGGAAGAGAGAGCGCCAGACTATCCTATCGGCTGTCTTCTTCCTGGCCTGGTTCCATTCTAGTCCTCGGTCCTTCAAAGATTGTCTAATGTTGTCCTCCCAGCGGACTCTGGGTCGTCCTGGAGGTCTGGATCCCTGGCTCTTTGTTTCCCATGCTTGTCGTGGTAGCCGATATTTAACAAGACTAATAATATTAACAAGTGTTAAAATACACTGAACTAACTCACGTGTGTAAAATTTTTTTGATAGAATTACATTTATTTTGTTCTGGATCAATTGTTTAGGTTGACCAGAACTTAAAAGGATTTAGAAATTATGAAAGAAATGCATGGAATATTATATCATAAATGCAATAGTGTACATATATATGTACTATACTAGTTAGTTTTATTAAAATGTTCTAGTAGTCATCTACTTGGGAGGATAGTTACTGTTTGTGCTGTTGGGGTGGCCTCATCACACCTGTCTATATTGACTACACAGTGTCCAGAAAATGGTGGGAATTTTTATGAGGGTATTAGTAACTAAACGGGGTTGGTGAATGTCCAGCAGACCAGAGGCTCACTCATCTTGTCGTTGCAGCTCTGGTGCTGAAAACTGATGATCCCACCTCTCCGTGCTGGCGGGCAATAATGGTGGTCTCTGTCACAAGTACTGCACAGATACACTCGAGTAAGTCACCAACTGAATAGACACTGCTTGGTTGACAACAGAAACTCGCAGCTCTGCAATCAAAGTATGGGCCATGTGTCAAAATCTATTCTCTACCCACGTCTGGACACAACACTGACACAACAACCACATCATACAGACAGGTCAGATCTCTCTGACCAAACAGCACATTTACCATGGTGGTTTTACATCAGATAGATCCTCCCAGACTATAGGTTCTGAAAAATATTTATTAGTTGTCTGCCCTAAAAGAGGATAGGTAATATGTTTCATTATTCTCAACACTTGATCTGTCTTGCCTAACTCTGGTTGGAGTTTATGTACATTGTTGGTCCCTAGACCCTGACTTGGGCGGGGGGTCTAGAGCAAATCCCTACTTGTTTGTAAGGCTAGATTTCGATATGGCAGTATCAAATCACTCGAACATGAAACAATATTCAAAATATATAAGGAAATAATTTCAATCTTACCAGATTATGAATAAATAACACAGAATTGCTAGCAAAACTCAGCTGAGCTGCTGGCTATAGTATGGCGTCCCTAAATTTATTACACTTTCTTTCATATGGAAATCACCACACTTTAAAATCTGTGTCTATCACTGAACAACTATTGAAGAATGGCCCCACTTTCGCGTCTGAGCGCTAATGATATGATTGTCTGTGGCCAATCACTGCCTAGGTTTATTTTAAATTTCAAATTTCCCCCACTAAAGTCATTTCAGTCATGCTTCAGTCAAGTATGGATGGTTATCTGTTAGTCTGTCCGTCTCTACTTGTGTTTCTACAAAATGTACTCGATTTTTGAACCAACCTTTCTCTCCCCTCCAAAATTTTGTCGTTAAAAGTTATTTTTAGACACAGCCACCACAAATATCCCTTCTCTTCCATACTACGTAGATTTGAACACCTGCGTTTCGAGGTCGTGTTTTTTTGTGCAATTAGCGACACTTTTAGATTCAATACAGTCTTGTCGATGATGTGAACAACACTGTCTTTTGTCATTATCTTCAATATTATCTATCCGTTTGTAAAATTAAGAACATATTAGTTCACTGCTCAGAATAGGCCATCCGGCCAGCTAATTTTTATATTCCTAACATTAATATTAAGAAAAAAGTACTTTTTAAATTTTGTAATATTCCAAACATCTGCGTTTTAGCCGCTGAATTCAAATCAAGGGCTTGGTATCGCAAAAGCGTCCATTCCGTACCTCGTGTCAATTTGGGGGACGTGAATTTTTACTTTCCTCCATCCCCCCCAATTGCGTCTCCTTAGCCTTGCCAGTCTCACGCAATCTTTCCAGTCATATTTTTTTCCTTTTTGATCCGCCGTTCCCCTCCTGTCTAGCAAGTCAGTTATTATGGAGGATGATGACCCGCGGTCTAGGCGATCATGTACATCAGCAGCCTACGCATTATGTTTTTATCCTTAAATGTTATCTTTGGAGATATTTTACCGTTGTATCTCTGTCAATTTCACTACACATCTCCCCACTTGAAAACATGCCTATGGCAAGTTCCAAAACCAGCGATACACATAGGTAAAATTACTCCTCACGTCTGCCACTACTCTAATTTTGATCACAGGGGTGCCGACTGAGGAAATCTGCACCGACATTCAATTTGCCTGGGGTATATTGGATACTAAACTGATAAGGTTGAAGCAACAAAGACCACCTCAGCAATCTTGCGTTTTCATGCTTAGCCTGAGACAAGAACACGAGAGGCTGATGGTCCGTCTCCACCACAAAAGTCCTACCATACAGATAGATTTGAAACTTCTTTATTGCCCAGATTAATGCTAAACATTCTTTTTCGCTTGTGGATTATCCTTGTTCCGCCTTATTCAATTTGCGGCTTGCATAAGCGACTGGTTTCAGTTCCCCATCAGGTGAAGATGATCTTTGCAACAAAGCCCCTCCTAGTCCTACATTACTTGCATCGGTTCTTAAGACAAAGTCCTGTGTCAAATCAGGTAGTTTGAGAATAGGCTTGCTAGTGAGTTTTTCCTTTAACTCTTGGAACGCTAGTTCACATTGTGCAGTCCAAATAATTTTATCTGGAAGTCCCTTGCGAGTCAGATCAGTCAGAGGAGCACATATAGCGTTAAAATTTTTGATGTATTTCTGATAAAATCCGCATAACGACACGAATGATCGCACGTCCTTTTTTGTTTGTGGCCTAGGTGCTCTCTGCAGTTTTTCCAAGTTCCTAGGATCAGGGGTCATATTACCCTGATATACAGTGTGTCCCAAGAATTCCAACTCTTTGCATCCAATACAACATTTTGTTGGCCTAGCAGTTAAGTTCGCCTCCCGAAGTCTATCAAACAACATCTCCAGAGCTTCAATGTGTTCTTCAAATGTCTCTGTGGCGACGAGAATATCATCCATGAAATTTGTGATACATGGGTTATTCAGGGGATTCAACAATTTGCGCATCATCCTTGAAAACACACTCGGAGCATTTTTCAGTCCGAATGGTAGCATATTGAATTCATAATGTCCATCCGAAGTGCTAAAAGCCAAATAAGGTCTCACTTCAGGCTTCACTGGGATCTGGTAATAGCCTTTACTAAGATCCACTTTTGAAAAATATTTTGCCTTGTTCAGTCTGGCAAATAACTGTTTTGTGTCTGGTAATGGATCCACTTGTCCTTCTGTGACAGCATTCAGTTTCCTGTAATCTATGCACAATCTGTGTTCCCCAGACGGTTTTCTCAACAAAACGACACTAGAACTAAAAGATGATTCACTGTGCGAAATAATCCCCTCCTTCAACAAATACTCTATTTCTTCCTTCAATGCCTTCTCCTTCGCGAACGGAATAGAATAGGCTCTCATACAGATTGGGTTTGAGTCTACCAGTTTCATGTCATACTGTAGCAAATTTGTATGGCCTGGTTTATCTGTTAATACATCTGTATGTTCCTCCAGAACTTGTTGAACTCTCTCCCTCTGGTTTTTAGTCAGGTGCTTACTGACTTTTACCTGTGCTGCGGTTTCACAAGGATGTAATGGGTATTCATGTGAGGTGAGTGGTTCTTTTTGCATCTGGGTTGCAATAGCCAAGGTCAATAAGGGGGTGCTTTCCTGGAGTGGTCTGTCCAGATACTTCTTTAACAGGTTTACATGATAAACGTTTTCCTTCCCCTTTTTGTCAATTTTATAGTTTGTTCTAGACACCTTCTCTAGAACCGTATATGGACCTTGCCAACCAATTTGTAATTTATTCTGGCTTCCGGGTAGTAGAAGCAGCACCTTCTCTCCGACTGCCAGTTCCCTGTCCTTTGCCTTCCTATTAAAATATGCTGCATGTTTCTTCCTGGCTTGCTTCAAATTATCATTTGCCAGTTTCCATCCAGCTTTCAAACGATTAGTCAGTTCGTTCACATATTGATAAGATGAGGTAACAGTCTCTTCCGCCTTCTCATCTGTCCAGGTCCTTAATAGGGCTTCTAATGGACCTTTTATTGGCCTCCCAAATAGCAGAGTTGCAGGAGCCATCCCGGTTGAACTATGTGGTACCTCCCCGTACGCAAACAATGCGGCGGGCAGGACTTGATCCCACAGATCCGGTTTTTCGTGTGCCAGCTTTCTCAGGATAGAAATGAGAGTCCCGTTGAACCTCTCTACCTGGCCGTTCCCTTGTGGATGGTACGGACTACAATGAAAGTGCCTGGCTTGAAATAGCTTAAAAACTTCTTCCGTTAGTTTCCCCTTGAACTGAGAACCATTATCCGTCAAGATTTGATGCGGGAATCCTAATCGGGTAAATATTGTAAGTAGTGCCTCTGCTACATGTTTTGAATCAATTGATGGCAGGGCTACCGCCTCTCCCCACATAGAACAAGTGTCCACCAGAGTAAGGATGTAACTGTTCCTCCTCTTGGTCCGAGTGAGAGGTCCTACAATATCCACTGCAACCCTCTCAAAAGGTGTTCCCACTATGGGCATTTCCCCTAAAGTTGCAGGAGCAGTCCAGTGCTTTGGAGCTACCCTTTGACATTCTGGGCAGGATTTGACATATCTTTTTTATATCCTCCGTTATCCCTGGCCAGAAGTAATGACAAGCTATACGCTGTCCGGTGGCGCTGATCCCCATGTGACCACTGAAGGGAATCGCATGCCCGAGTTCCATCACTTTATCTCTATATGAAGTGGGAAGAACCAGCTGGTTGTGACCATTTGTTCCAGTTCCGGCCTTCCTGTATAAGAGTTTGTTCTTCATGAAATATTCCCCCTTGCTCGGAGGTGTGTGGCATTTGGGTAATTTTTTTAAAACATGGCTTGAGTGTCCTATCCTCAGCCTGCGCCTTCCTCATCTCCTCTGGATGGGCATTTATAGGTTCACCTTCTTCCTCCTTCTTCTGTGACCTGGTCTGCACTGTCGCCATGATCACAGGTTTCTCGGGGTTCCCCAAGAAGACGTATCTACACCCCAATATCAGAGGGTAGATTGGTTCATCTATCACTGCTGCTCTGATTTCTCCTTCCACATAGCGAGTTTTCACCGTTATCCTTGCGATGGGAAGTGTCATGAGTGGTATGTCCTTAGTCGCCCCTTGTATTTCCACTGTTTCTGTGGTATACTGACTTGGGTCCACTAGGCTAGACTTCACAACTGAATCATAATCCAAACCTGTATCATAAAGGCACCTTATGGTGACCCCATTACAAATAACATCCTCACAAACTGGGGGGTGATAAGGTTCCTGTTGTCCCTTAGGATTAACCTTTAATCTTTGCGTCCCCGACTTCATTGCAGCAATGTTTGAAGGTTTCCTTCTACAAAATTCGGTGTTATGGTTATCCTTCTTGCACCATTTACACCATCTTTTTCCTTGGTTCAACGGTTTTCTTTCATTGAACTTTTGGTCATTAAACTGTGAGTTTCTGTCGCGATAGTCATTTCTTGGCCGCTCAAAGTTTGTCCTACCTTTATTTCCCTGCTCTCTATTATCAAATTTATTAAATTGCTGTGGAGCTTTAAAATTGTCTATGTGCTTCTTTTTAGCACCACTTACCTCTGCCTGAGCTGCCTGATACCTCTCAGCAACATTTAAAATTTCCCCCAACTTCTCTGCACCTTGTTCCATGAGAAATTTTCTCATGTCTGGAGCCATGGACTCTCTCAATTGCTCAGTCATGATCATTTCTTTAAGATCTTGGGTCTTCCCCAGAGCCGTCCATTTCTCCAAATAGGTTTCTAATCTAGCAGAGAATTGGTGGTATGTCTCCCCAGACAACAGTTTAGCATTTCTAAATTTCTTACGATAAAATTCACCATTCTTCTCGTACCTTAATAACAAAGCCTGCTTTAACATGTCATAATTGTCTTGGTCTTCCCTGTTCATTTTGGCAAATACTTCATAAGAAGTACCTCTCAATCCCTGTGATAGCTTTAAGCTCCACCTCTCTCTCTCTAACCCATATGTAGTAGCTAATAACTCAAAACGTCCTAAGTACCCCTCTATGTCATCGTCTTTTTCAACAAAATGGTCTAAATGAAACCCCATAGCTGAGTTTGAGGCTCCCAGACTGGGCGTAGCATCTGAGGCAAAAGGGCTGGCACCATTTTCAGGAGCCGGGCCTTGTAATTCCAGCTCCCTTAGTCGTAATTCGTGCTCCCTTTGCAACCTTCTATCTTCTGCCTCCCTTTCGGCAGTCAACCTTTTTTCTTCTGCCTCCCTTTGCTGTCGTTTTTCTTGTGCCTCAATCTGCAGCCTCTTAATTTCTCTATCAGCCTCTAACCTCTTCTCTTCAACCAACCTGTCAGACTCCAATTTTCTTTCAGCCTCTTTTTCTAATCTCCTTTCTTCCCGTTCAATATATTTATCACATTCAGCCGTTACGTATTGAATTAAAATTTGACCATCCATTCCCATCTCCTTCGCGGTGAGCACAGCAGCTGATCTAAATTTTGCCAGCTCCGCCATACTTTTGAGACAATATAATAATATACAAGCTAAATCTCTAACCAGTAAATACACTAAGTACTTCTTATGACTATAGTCTAACTAATTCTAACTAACCAGTTAACTAATTAATTATTACTGGCTGTGAAGATTCACCAACTTTTATCTGCAGGGACACTTTTAATGTTAAAGGGAATTTTACAATTTATTTCCCTACTTTTATTTCTCCCACCAGGAGATCCTAATATTACTGTTGGGCTAATTATCCCTGGACAAGACCCCAATTTATGTAGTGGTGTTGATGGTATTGTATGATGTTGATATTACTAAATGTAATTGTATGAGGCCAGCTGTGAAGGCTCCTGAGATAAAATGTAGTTGAGAATTGTCAGAAGGCCTTTCTTGCTACCACTACGACCTCACACTTAACTTTTTTTTTTAATGAATGTGGCTACGTAAAGTGTCTAGGGTTATGATATGTAGTGTGGTGTAATAGGTTATAGATATACCCACAGATATTTAACAAGACTAATAATATTAACAAGTGTTAAAATACACTGAACTAACTCACGTGTGTAAAATTTTTTTGATAGAATTACATTTATTTTGTTCTGGATCAATTGTTTAGGTTGACCAGAACTTAAAAGGATTTAGAAATTATGAAAGAAATGCATGGAATATTATATCATAAATGCAATAGTGTACATATATATGTACTATACTAGTTAGTTTTATTAAAATGTTCTAGTAGTCATCTACTTGGGAGGATAGTTACTGTTTGTGCTGTTGGGGTGGCCTCATCACACCTGTCTATATTGACTACACAGTGTCCAGAAAATGGTGGGAATTTTTATGAGGGTATTAGTAACTAAACGGGGTTGGTGAATGTCCAGCAGACCAGAGGCTCACTCATCTTGTCGTTGCAGCTCTGGTGCTGAAAACTGATGATCCCACCTCTCCGTGCTGGCGGGCAATAATGGTGGTCTCTGTCACAAGTACTGCACAGATACACTCGAGTAAGTCACCAACTGAATAGACACTGCTTGGTTGACAACAGAAACTCGCAGCTCTGCAATCAAAGTATGGGCCATGTGTCAAAATCTATTCTCTACCCACGTCTGGACACAACACTGACACAACAACCACATCATACAGACAGGTCAGATCTCTCTGACCAAACAGCACATTTACCATGGTGGTTTTACATCAGATAGATCCTCCCAGACTATAGGTTCTGAAAAATATTTATTAGTTGTCTGCCCTAAAAGAGGATAGGTAATATGTTTCATTATTCTCAACACTTGATCTGTCTTGCCTAACTCTGGTTGGAGTTTATGTACATTGTTGGTCCCTAGACCCTGACTTGGGCGGGGGGTCTAGAGCAAATCCCTACTTGTTTGTAAGGCTAGATTTCGATATGGCAGTATCAAATCACTCGAACATGAAACAATATTCAAAATATATAAGGAAATAATTTCAATCTTACCAGATTATGAATAAATAACACAGAATTGCTAGCAAAACTCAGCTGAGCTGCTGGCTATAGTATGGCGTCCCTAAATTTATTACACTTTCTTTCATATGGAAATCACCACACTTTAAAATCTGTGTCTATCACTGAACAACTATTGAAGAATGGCCCCACTTTCGCGTCTGAGCGCTAATGATATGATTGTCTGTGGCCAATCACTGCCTAGGTTTATTTTAAATTTCAAATTTCCCCCACTAAAGTCATTTCAGTCATGCTTCAGTCAAGTATGGATGGTTATCTGTTAGTCTGTCCGTCTCTACTTGTGTTTCTACAAAATGTACTCGATTTTTGAACCAACCTTTCTCTCCCCTCCAAAATTTTGTCGTTAAAAGTTATTTTTAGACACAGCCACCACAAATATCCCTTCTCTTCCATACTACGTAGATTTGAACACCTGCGTTTCGAGGTCGTGTTTTTTTTTGTGCAATTAGCGACACTTTTAGATTCAATACAGTCTTGTCGATGATGTGAACAACACTGTCTTTTGTCATTATCTTCAATATTATCTATCCGTTTGTAAAATTAAGAACATATTAGTTCACTGCTCAGAATAGGCCATCCGGCCAGCTAATTTTTATATTCCTAACATTAATATTAAGAAAAAAGTACTTTTTAAATTTTGTAATATTCCAAACATCTGCGTTTTAGCCGCTGAATTCAAATCAAGGGCTTGGTATCGCAAAAGCGTCCATTCCGTACCTCGTGTCAATTTGGGGGACGTGAATTTTTACTTTCCTCCATCCCCCCCAATTGCGTCTCCTTAGCCTTGCCAGTCTCACGCAATCTTTCCAGTCATATTTTTTTCCTTTTTGATCCGCCGTTCCCCTCCTGTCTAGCAAGTCAGTTATTATGGAGGATGATGACCCGCGGTCTAGGCGATCATGTACATCAGCAGCCTACGCATTATGTTTTTATCCTTAAATGTTATCTTTGGAGATATTTTACCGTTGTATCTCTGTCAATTTCACTACACATCTCCCCACTTGAAAACATGCCTATGGCAAGTTCCAAAACCAGCGATACACATAGGTAAAATTACTCCTCACGTCTGCCACTACTCTAATTTTGATCACAGGGGTGCCGACTGAGGAAATCTGCACCGACATTCAATTTGCCTGGGGTATATTGGATACTAAACTGATAAGGTTGAAGCAACAAAGACCACCTCAGCAATCTTGCGTTTTCATGCTTAGCCTGAGACAAGAACACGAGAGGCTGATGGTCCGTCTCCACCACAAAAGTCCTACCATACAGATAGATTTGAAACTTCTTTATTGCCCAGATTAATGCTAAACATTCTTTTTCGCTTGTGGATTATCCTTGTTCCGCCTTATTCAATTTGCGGCTTGCATAAGCGACTGGTTTCAGTTCCCCATCAGGTGAAGATGATCTTTGCAACAAAGCCCCTCCTAGTCCTACATTACTTGCATCGGTTCTTAAGACAAAGTCCTGTGTCAAATCAGGTAGTTTGAGAATAGGCTTGCTAGTGAGTTTTTCCTTTAACTCTTGGAACGCTAGTTCACATTGTGCAGTCCAAATAATTTTATCTGGAAGTCCCTTGCGAGTCAGATCAGTCAGAGGAGCACATATAGCGTTAAAATTTTTGATGTATTTCTGATAAAATCCGCATAACGACACGAATGATCGCACGTCCTTTTTTGTTTGTGGCCTAGGTGCTCTCTGCAGTTTTTCCAAGTTCTTAGGATCAGGGGTCATATTACCCTGATATACAGTGTGTCCCAAGAATTCCAACTCTTTGCATCCAATACAACATTTTGTTGGCCTAGCAGTTAAGTTCGCCTCCCGAAGTCTATCAAAAAACATCTCCAGAGCTTCAATGTGTTCTTCAAATGTCTCTGTGGCGACGAGAATATCATCCATGAAATTTGTGATACATGGGTTATTCAGGGGATTCAACAATTTGCGCATCATCCTTGAAAACACACTCGGAGCATTTTTCAGTCCGAATGGTAGCATATTGAATTCATAATGTCCATCCGAAGTGCTAAAAGCCAAATAAGGTCTCACTTCAGGCTTCACTGGGATCTGGTAATAGCCTTTACTAAGATCCACTTTTGAAAAATATTTTGCCTTGTTCAGTCTGGCAAATAACTGTTTTGTGTCTGGTAATGGATCCACTTGTCCTTCTGTGACAGCATTCAGTTTCCTGTAATCTATGCACAATCTGTGTTCCCCAGACGGTTTTCTCAACAAAACGACACTAGAACTAAAAGATGATTCACTGTGCGAAATAATCCCCTCCTTCAACAAATACTCTATTTCTTCCTTCAATGCCTTCTCCTTCGCGAACGGAATAGAATAGGCTCTCATACAGATTGGGTTTGAGTCTACCAGTTTCATGTCATACTGTAGCAAATTTGTATGGCCTGGTTTATCTGTTAATACATCTGTATGTTCCTCCAGAACTTGTTGAACTCTCTCCCTCTGGTTTTTAGTCAGGTGCTTACTGACTTTTACCTGTGCTGCGGTTTCACAAGGATGTAATGGGTATTCATGTGAGGTGAGTGGTTCTTTTTGCATCTGGGTTGCAATAGCCAAGGTCAATAAGGGGGTGCTTTCCTGGAGTGGTCTGTCCAGATACTTCTTTAACAGGTTTACATGATAAACTTTCTCCTTCCCCTTTTTGTCAATTTTATAGTTTGTTCTAGACACCTTCTCTAAAACCGTATATGGACCTTGCCAACCAATTTGTAATTTATTCTGGCTTCCGGGTAGTAGAAGCAGCACCTTCTCTCCGACTGCCAGTTCCCTGTCCTTTGCCTTCCTATTAAAATATGCTGCATGTTTCTTCCTGGCTTGCTTCAAATTATCATTTGCCAGTTTCCATCCAGCTTTCAAACGATTAGTCAGTTCGTTCACATATTGATAAGATGAGGTAACAGTCTCTTCCGCCTTCTCATCTGTCCAGGTCCTTAATAGGGCTTCTAATGGACCTTTTATTGGCCTCCCAAATAGCAGAGTTGCGGGAGCCATCCCGGTTGAACTATGTGGTACCTCCCGGTACGCAAACAATGCGGCGGGCAGGACTTGATCCCACAGATCCGGTTTTTCGTGTGCCAGCTTTCTCAGGATAGAAATGAGAGTCCCGTTGAACCTCTCTACCTGGCCGTTCCCTTGTGGATGGTACGGACTACAATGAAAGTGCCTGGCTTGAAATAGCTTAAAAACTTCTTCCGTTAGTTTCCCCTTGAACTGAGAACCATTATCCGTCAAGATTTGATGCGGGAATCCTAATCGGGTAAATATTGTAAGTAGTGCCTCTGCTACATGTTTTGAATCAATTGATGGCAGGGCTACCGCCTCTCCCCACATAGAACAAGTGTCCACCAGAGTAAGGATGTAACTGTTCCTCCTCTTGGTCCGAGTGAGAGGTCCTACAATATCCACTGCAACCCTCTCAAAAGGTGTTCCCACTATGGGCATTTCCCCTAAAGTTGCAGGAGCAGTCCAGTGCTTTGGAGCTACCCTTTGACATTCTGGGCAGGATTTGACATATCTTTTTATATCCTCCGTTATCCCTGGCCAGAAGTAATGACAAGCTATACGCTGTCCTGTGGCGCTGATCCCCATGTGACCACTGAAGGGAATCGCATGCCCGAGTTCCATCACTTTATCTCTATATGAAGTGGGAAGAACCAGCTGGTTGTGACCATTTGTTCCAGTTCCGGCCTTCCTGTATAAGAGTTTGTTCTTCATGAAATATTCCCCCTTGCTCGGAGGTGTGTGGCATTTGGGTAATTTTTTAAAACATGGCTTGAGTGTCCTATCCTCAGCCTGCGCCTTCCTCATCTCCTCTGGATGGGCATTTATAGGTTCACCTTCTTCCTCCTTCTTCTGTGACCTGGTCTGCACTGTCGCCATGATCACAGGTTTCTCGGGGTTCCCCAAGAAGACGTATCTACACCCCAATATCAGAGGGTAGATTGGTTCATCTATCACTGCTGCTCTGATTTCTCCTTCCACATAGCGAGTTTTCACCGTTATCCTTGCGATGGGAAGTGTCATGAGTGGTATGTCCTTAGTCGCCCCTTGTATTTCCACTGTTTCTGTGGTATACTGACTTGGGTCCACTAGGCTAGACTTCACAACTGAATCATAATCCAAACCTGTATCATAAAGGCACCTTATGGTGACCCCATTACAAATAACATCCTCACAAACTGGGGGGTGATAAGGTTCCTGTTGTCCCTTAGGATTAACCTTTAATCTTTGCGTCCCCGACTTCATTGCAGCAATGTTTGAAGGTTTCCTTCTACAAAATTCGGTGTTATGGTTATCCTTCTTGCACCATTTACACCATCTTTTTCCTTGGTTCAACGGTTTTCTTTCATTGAACTTTTGGTCATTAAACTGTGAGTTTCTGTCGCGATAGTCATTTCTTGGCCGCTCAAAGTTTGTCCTACCTTTATTTCCCTGCTCTCTATTATCAAATTTATTAAATTGCTGTGGAGCTTTAAAATTGTCTATGTGCTTCTTTTTAGCACCACTTACCTCTGCCTGAGCTGCCTGATACCTCTCAGCAACATTTAAAATTTCCCCCAACTTCTCTGCACCTTGTTCCATGAGAAATTTTCTCATGTCTGGAGCCATGGACTCTCTCAATTGCTCAATCATGATCATTTCTTTAAGATCTTGGGTCTTCCCCAGAGCCGTCCATTTCTCCAAATAGGTTTCTAATCTAGCAGAGAATTGGTGGTATGTCTCCCCAGACAACAGTTTAGCATTTCTAAATTTCTTACGATAAAATTCACCATTCTTCTCGTACCTTAATAACAAAGCCTGCTTTAACATGTCATAATTGTCTTGGTCTTCCCTGTTCATTTTGGCAAATACTTCATAAGAAGTACCTCTCAATCCCTGTGATAGCTTTAAGCTCCACCTCTCTCTCTCTAACCCATATGTAGTAGCTAATAACTCAAAACGTCCTAGGTACCCCTCTATGTCATCGTCTTTTTCAACAAAATGGTCTAAATGAAACCCCATAGCTGAGTTTGAGGCTCCCAGACTGGGCGTAGCATCTGAGGCAAAAGGGCTGGCACCATTTTCAGGAGCCGGGCCTTGTAATTCCAGCTCCCTTAGTCGTAATTCGTGCTCCCTTTGCAACCTTCTATCTTCTGCCTCCCTTTCGGCAGTCAACCTTTTTTCTTCTGCCTCCCTTTGCTGTCGTTTTTCTTCTGCCTCAATCTGCAGCCTCTTAATTTCTCTATCAGCCTCTAACCTCTTCTCTTCAACCAACCTGTCAGACTCCAATTTTCTTTCAGCCTCTTTTTCTAATCTCCTTTCTTCCCGTTCAATATATTTATCACATTCAGCCGTTACGTATTGAATTAAAATTTGACCATCCATTCCCATCTCCTTCGCGGTGAGCACAGCAGCTGATCTAAATTTTGCCAGCTCCGCCATACTTTTGAGACAATATAATAATATACAAGCTAAATCTCTAACCAGTAAATACACTAAGTACTTCTTATGACTATAGTCTAACTAATTCTAACTAACCAGTTAACTAATTAATTATTACTGGCTGTGAAGATTCACCAACTTTTATCTGCAGGGACACTTTTAATGTTAAAGGGAATTTTACAATTTATTTCCCTACTTTTATTTCTCCCACCAGGAGATCCTAATATTACTGTTGGGCTAATTATCCCTGGACAAGACCCCAATTTATGTAGTGGTGTTGATGGTATTGTATGATGTTGATATTACTAAATGTAATTGTATGAGGCCAGCTGTGAAGGCTCCTGAGATAAAATGTAGTTGAGAATTGTCAGAAGGCCTTTCTTGCTACCACTACGACCTCACACTTAACTTTTTTTTTTTAATGAATGTGGCTACGTAAAGTGTCTAGGGTTATGATATGTAGTGTGGTGTAATAGGTTATAGATATACCCACAGATATTTAACAAGACTAATAATATTAACAAGTGTTAAAATACACTGAACTAACTCACGTGTGTAAAATTTTTTTGATAGAATTACATTTATTTTGTTCTGGATCAATTGTTTAGGTTGACCAGAACTTAAAAGGATTTAGAAATTATGAAAGAAATGCATGGAATATTATATCATAAATGCAATAGTGTACATATATATGTACTATACTAGTTAGTTTTATTAAAATGTTCTAGTAGTCATCTACTTGGGAGGATAGTTACTGTTTGTGCTGTTGGGGTGGCCTCATCACACCTGTCTATATTGACTACACAGTGTCCAGAAAATGGTGGGAATTTTTATGAGGGTATTAGTAACTAAACGGGGTTGGTGAATGTCCAGCAGACCAGAGGCTCACTCATCTTGTCGTTGCAGCTCTGGTGCTGAAAACTGATGATCCCACCTCTCCGTGCTGGCGGGCAATAATGGTGGTCTCTGTCACAAGTACTGCACAGATACACTCGAGTAAGTCACCAACTGAATAGACACTGCTTGGTTGACAACAGAAACTCGCAGCTCTGCAATCAAAGTATGGGCCATGTGTCAAAATCTATTCTCTACCCACGTCTGGACACAACACTGACACAACAACCACATCATACAGACAGGTCAGATCTCTCTGACCAAACAGCACATTTACCATGGTGGTTTTACATCAGATAGATCCTCCCAGACTATAGGTTCTGAAAAATATTTATTAGTTGTCTGCCCTAAAAGAGGATAGGTAATATGTTTCATTATTCTCAACACTTGATCTGTCTTGCCTAACTCTGGTTGGAGTTTATGTACATTGTTGGTCCCTAGACCCTGACTTGGGCGGGGGGTCTAGAGCAAATCCCTACTTGTTTGTAAGGCTAGATTTCGATATGGCAGTATCAAATCACTCGAACATGAAACAATATTCAAAATATATAAGGAAATAATTTCAATCTTACCAGATTATGAATAAATAACACAGAATTGCTAGCAAAACTCAGCTGAGCTGCTGGCTATAGTATGGCGTCCCTAAATTTATTACACTTTCTTTCATATGGAAATCACCACACTTTAAAATCTGTGTCTATCACTGAACAACTATTGAAGAATGGCCCCACTTTCGCGTCTGAGCGCTAATGATATGATTGTCGGTGGCCAATCACTGCCTAGGTTTATTTTAAATTTCAAATTTCCCCCACTAAAGTCATTTCAGTCATGCTTCAGTCAAGTATGGATGGTTATCTGTTAGTCTGTCCGTCTCTACTTGTGTTTCTACAAAATGTACTCGATTTTTGAACCAACCTTTCTCTCCCCTCCAAAATTTTGTCGTTAAAAGTTATTTTTAGACACAGCCACCACAAATATCCCTTCTCTTCCATACTACGTAGATTTGAACACCTGCGTTTCGAGGTCGTGTTTTTTTGTGCAATTAGCGACACTTTTAGATTCAATACAGTCTTGTCGATGATGTGAACAACACTGTCTTTTGTCATTATCTTCAATATTATCTATCCGTTTGTAAAATTAAGAACATATTAGTTCACTGCTCAGAATAGGCCATCCGGCCAGCTAATTTTTATATTCCTAACATTAATATTAAGAAAAAAGTACTTTTTAAATTTTGTAATATTCCAAACATCTGCGTTTTAGCCGCTGAATTCAAATCAAGGGCTTGGTATCGCAAAAGCGTCCATTCCGTACCTCGTGTCAATTTGGGGGACGTGAATTTTTACTTTCCTCCATCCCCCCCAATTGCGTCTCCTTAGCCTTGCCAGTCTCACGCAATCTTTCCAGTCATATTTTTTTCCTTTTTGATCCGCCGTTCCCCTCCTGTCTAGCAAGTCAGTTATTATGGAGGATGATGACCCGCGGTCTAGGCGATCATGTACATCAGCAGCCTACGCATTATGTTTTTATCCTTAAATGTTATCTTTGGAGATATTTTACCGTTGTATCTCTGTCAATTTCACTACAGGACCATGTCTCTTCTTGTTACTTCAACCACCTTCCTCAGATACCTCATTTCTGAGGTTTGAATCTGGCTTTTGTGGGTTGTAGTCATTGCCCATGACTCGCATCCATATGTCAAGACATTCTGACATTCTGCCCTTCCTTTCTCTCGTCTTTTATACTGATTGCATTTACTCTCACATGTATTTTACCCAGCAATGTAAAAGAAATCAACGTTGTAAAGGTAAAATAATAGAATACTCACATTCACAGTATCTAATTATAAACATGAAATAAAATATGTTGAAAAGTACAAACTAAGTATCACCATGAAATAAAATATGTTGAAAAGTACAAACATCATCATTAAACCTACATTCGATATTGTATCGTTTGCTCGGAAAAATAATCACATGGGGGGGAGGAGGAGGAGGAGGAAGGGGGGGGGGGCAGATAATCAGAACTCATACAGTATTTGAAAAGTCCACGATTGTATGAATAGGGACTGAGGTTGTTATTTTTTAGATAATGTGGAATATAGTTCCAAAGATGAGCAGCAGAGTAAGCTTAGCATTTCTTAAATAAGTCAAGCCTAGGCTTGGGCTCTTGTATTTTGTTAAGGCGTTGACTGCGTCTTTCATTGTATTTCAACATTGACCACAGATATGTTGGAGCATTCTGTGACAGGATTTTGTGAACAAATTTAGCTTTGTTGAACAGAAAGCGCTTTCTTAGAGGCAGTATTTCTGGTCAAGTTGCCTAAGAAGGGAAATTTACAAGCGTGCTCAAATTATAGAGGAATAATGTTACTATCAGTGCCAGGGAAAGTATTAAACTAAATCATCCTTGAGAGATTAAATGAGTCTATAGACAAGCAACTGAGAGATGAACAAGCAGGTTTTCGACAAAACAGATCCTGTACAGACCAGATAACCACATTGAGAACAATAGTTGAACAAAGTCTGGAATGGAATTCACCGCTTTACATCGGATTCGTGGACTATGAAAAGGCATTTGACAGTGTAGACAGAGAATCACTTTGGACACTGATGAGGCATTATGGAGTTCCCATGAAGATCATTAACTTAATAATGAAGACCTATGAAGACATGACATGCAGAGTTCTTCATGAAGGACAACTTACAGAACCGTTTAGGATAAGAACGGGAGTGAGACAGGGATGCCTCTTGTCTCCATTTCTTTTCTTACTAGCAATAGATTGGGTTTGAGATCATCGACAACACACAACAGAAATGGGATCCAGTGAAATCTTACTAAACAGCTTGATGATCTGGATTTTGCAGATGACTTGGGTCTTCTGTCCCATAACCATAATCAGATGCAAGAGAAAATGAAAATTCTCAATGAGAGGTCACAACAAGTGGGCCTGAAAATACATAGGGAAAAGACAAAGATTATAAAAATAAATGCACGAAATTATTACAAGATTGAACTTGAAGAAACACCACTAAAGGATATAGAATCGTACACATATCTTGGTAGTAATATAGACAAAGTTGGAGGGAGGGAAATGTTGACAAGAACCAGACAAGTGCCAGTGGAACAAGAGTCGAGAAGAAGACGCTGGCGATGGATAGGACACATTGAGAAAAACCTGTTGATAGCATTACAAGGCAGTCCTTGTTCTGGAATCCACAGTGAAAGAGAGGCAGAGGTAGACGAAAAACATATGTAGAAGAGAGCTGGATACAGAAGTGAAAATGATGAGGAAAACATGGAAAGAACTTGAGCGGATGGCACGGGACAGGAAGACTTGGCATGTGTTTGTTGAAGGCCTATGCTCCTCGGGGAGCTAAAGGGTGTTGATTGATTTGATTGATTAAAAATGGTGGATGTGTTATCTCGAAAAAAATGAATATGAATAAATATCTTAGATATTTATAAATTGAGTTCGTTACATTTGTAATAACTCGGCCGATTTAGTCGCTCAAATCGATACTCACTGATGATTACGAGGCGGAGTAATAGAACGTTTGTTTGTTTTGTGTTTTTTTTAAACATACCAAGGTAAGATTTTTTTTAAAACCCGTATATTTAAAACATATATTTGTGATAAAATAGCTGTTAATTAATTAGTTAATTTTTAGTCCGTTGGCTTTCTTTCACTTCTCCCGTGCAATAGTTTGATATGTTGCTCCCTAGCTTCATAACCAATTCATCCAGATAAATGACAGCAAGAGAATTAATGCCGCATATAAACCACATCATAATTATTTCCCATCATGTTTTGGCGAGCGACGTATTCGTAGTTACCTAATTATGATTGACTAGTAACAACCCGCCAAAATTGGCAGGTTTTTAATTATAGTGTGTTGTTTCTGTTACATGTATTTCATTGCTGCTTCATCTATAGTCTCGCTTGCTCGCTGTGAATGACGCGATCGTCTCTTCCGTTTAGCCATCTTATCATTTTGATCCATAATAATAAGTCTGCAGTACTTTAAATTAAAATTTTGTCTTGAAGAAACAATCAGAAAACTTACATTTTAAGGTTATTTTTAAGAAAAATGATGAGATAAATACGTTTCCCGAATGAAACTGGACAGAAGAGTATCTTTATTGTCTGTTGCTATTTTCGCGAGAGTACATATAAGGGGAGACAATACAATTATTGTCTAACTTTCAAACACAGTTGCACCCCCTTAGCTAAGCTCGAAAGTTAACGTACAGTATCGAAAATAGAAAAAAGTGCGCAAATGACGGTGTACAAAGTGTAACAGACCTACCGACTGGAGTATCTTACAGCGGGAATTATGGTATTGGATGAACGCACTTCTAATTTTCAAGTTATACCACAATTATCTTTTCTATTTTTTATTTTGCATAATAAAAAGGGTACATCATTTCAAGAAGGGAAACTCCGCTTTGGAAATGCACCAGACCAATCGCCCGCTAATTCTCCGTACTATTTTGTTGTTTAATTCTATTTTTTTGTTTTTCTATTTTTGTTTTTTACATATGGATACTACGCTGAAAAACAAGGGAAAGTAACGAAAGAAACCTGGCTCCACAATTCAGCTAGTAGTCACTTTTGTCAGTATTAGCCCTTCTCAAGGTGGTCACAGAACTAGCGAGACATGATGTGGAGGATAAAAAGTACATCGTATTGAAAAAGCCACTGCATTAGGAATAAACACACGACGTGATTCCTCACGTACTGTCTAATCCAGACAGTACGCTGATGGTCCTTTTCAGGACCAGCTCTTTTCAGAACTAACAATAGGCTTGCTTCGAAATTGATTTTATTACACAATATACCCCAATCAATTCTTTTCAGGACCAGCTCTTTTCAGAACTAACAATAGGCTTGCTTCGAAATTGAATTTATTACACAATATACCCCAATTATAAGCAAAAGGTTGAACAGGATATTAATCTCTGTAATAGGTGAAAATAAAAGTAATTAATAAAAGTAAAACTTCTGAGAACGTGCATCTTTCCGGTAGCAACATATGGATGTGAATCGTGGACCATTACTCAAACATTAAAGAACAAAATCGAATCTTTCGAAGCAAAGTGTTATAGAAAAATTCTCAGAATATCTTGGACCAAGAAGAAGAAAAATATAAACATCCTACACGACCTGAACATCGAGAAAAACTGACTCATAAACAATAGCATGTCCCGGAAACTGAAATATTTTGGCCACATTTAACTTCATAGTGGCGTAGAGAGAGCAGTGATGGAGGGTATGTTACCTGGAAGGCGAGGCAGGGGCCGACCAAGACGACGGTTGACATAGGACATTGAAGACACCTTGAACATGACAATGGAGGAGGCAGGAGGGCTGGCTAGAGATCGAGTCGTTCAGGCGGGTTATGATGAGAGCGACGTTCTGCAAAGGACATGCTACATGATGATGAATAGGTGAAAAAGAAGAAGATTCGCTTGCTTCAAGAATGTGGAATGGCTGAGACTGTAAGATAGGAAACGTTGTACACAGATATAAAGAACAGGGGTAAACTGAATAATAGAAGGGTTCTCCGTCAGAAAAGTGCTCGGTCCTTCTGGAAGATTAAATATTAAATGTTGTCGACACCATTCCGGTATCTTGTTGTATAACTTGCTGTCGTAATTTTTGATGAGATAGGTCTGAGAAATTTATGGTCCCGTCCGAGCAGAGGTGATAGTGATAACTCTGTGAGAATAAGGGTAAGAAATAGATTGCTGTTTCACGAGGGTGATAGGGTAAGAGGAAGGACAGTCTCTGAAACGAGTAGTTGCTCTAATCCAGCCTATCTTACGACATTAATTTAACTGCAGACGCACTTACTCTCCTTGCTAAACAATTTTTTTACAAGTTACCTTACACTCATGTACACACACCAATTTGGTGACACAAATGCACAAACGTGAATACAACCTATGTATAACATATAATGGGACAATGGGGTTGATCAACACGGTAAGTAAAGATTTATTATGTTTATTATCACTAAACAAAAAGCACAACATCAATCATGTTACATTTATAAAGCATAGTTACAGACAAGGTGAAGAAAATAGTATCTCAATAGGCCCTCCCCTCTTGTAAAGGAAAACCACCCAAAGAAAATTACTATCAGAGGTAATTAACCCAAACAGAGATCAATTTTAACGATGGGATATGCAATAATCAGTAAGGGGTATAGAAACAGGTTCTTAATCTTTTTTTTAACCTATCATGTGACTAAGCAGATTAGGGAGGGAAAGAAAAAAACACAGAAAAGAAATTAAGTATACTGATGTTAGCAAGACAAACAGAAAATTAAGGTTATCTAATTTCGTTCATTCAATGCACGCTTACAGTGGCCACTTTCATCTGCACTTACCAATCGTTGAAGCAGGCATTCCATGAAATAAACAACTCTAGTAAGTACTAAAAACAATCAGAGTCTTTTGTTTTGTCTATTTCAGCCCCAGACTGACGGGGTTTGCTGTCAGCTATTTTTCCGTAGTCGCTTAAATCGAGACGTTACTTTTTTGTGTTCCAGGATATTCCTCTTTTCACTGCAGTTAATGTTTGGGGTAAGGGTTCTATGGGGTGGCACTGTCCTCAGAATTGAAAATATATATACTGAAGCACATTAAAAACGCACCACTATTATATATACTGATGCCGAGAAGCTGGAAAAAAGTGAGGGAATGGATTTTCCCCGTGTTTGTCATGAGGTAGAGCGAATGGCTGCTGGAATGGAAAGTGCATGATTCAACCCACGGGTTTGTGTACAGACTACATGAAAACAATGAAAATTACACGTGCAACACAATTCCTAACAGGCATGACCCTGAAAATGTGTACGCGTTGTGGCAGTATACTCAGTATAAAAAGGCCGTTGAGACAAAACACCCAGTACATGTGCTTGAAATGCCACGACTATCTGAAAACGACCGCCAACGAGCCATTGGTGTGTTGGAGACCGGAATGAGCTCGCGGGCCATTGCCAGAAGGATGAATTGCCACCACAGCACTATTGTACGTCTCAATGAACGTTACGGAACCACTGGCAGTGCCCGGGATAGACTTCGTAGTGGCCAACTACGAGTTACTACCCCTGCGCAAGATCGTCATATTGTGCTGAGTCACTTAAGGAATCGTTCTCTCCCGGCAACTTAAACAACAAGAGCAATAGTGGGTAGACGTGGGCAAATCTCTCGAATGACAGTCATACGACGACTCAGAGATACAGGCCTTACTGCAAGACGACCTTATGTTAGGCCAAACTTTACTCACAGACATCGTCAACAGAGCCTGCAATGGGCAGAGCAACATGTCAGATGGACTAGACTGCAGTGGAATGCTGTCCTATTCACAGACGAGGGCAGATTCAACATATCCTTTGCTGATGGACGTATGCGGATTTGGCGACGGTGTGGAGAGCGCTTTGCAGATTGCTGTGTTCGTCAGCACAACCGATTTGGAGGTGGCAGTATTCACATTTGGGGAGGATTCAGTTTTCACAATCTCTTGCCTCTTCACGTCTTCCGTGCAAATGTTAATGCTGTGCCATATCGAGATGAGGTTCTGGATGCATTGGTTGCTCCTGCGTTCACAAATTATCCAGACTTGCAGCTTCTCCAGCAGGAAAACGCACGTGCGCACACCGTATGCATTACGCAGCAATATCTACAGCAGCAGAACATTGTGACGATTGATTGGCCTGCCCTATCACCAGACATGTCCCCTATAAAACATCTGTGGGACGAGCTTGGACGCAGAGTCTACAGGCAAGGTTCTCCAGCTAATATGCAACATCTCGAAGCTGCTCTTACACGTGAATGGGACTTGATTCCCCGGAATTTCCTTCAGAGACGTATGCGTTCCATGCGGAGCCGCTGTCAAGCTTGTTTGCAAGCACACGGTGGACATACCAGATACTGAGGATAGTGTGAATTAATTTTTTTATTGGTTGCATTTTTGGTTTTCTCCCGTGCCTGCACAGAATGCAATAAATTTCATAACAATCAAATGTACAAATTAATGACCAGCATGGATTCAAAGGAAAATGAATAAAGATTCCAAATATGAAAACTTGTAAACACTTATATTTACATTTCACACTCTGTTCCTGGATTATACAGGTGGTGCGTTTTTAATGTGCTTCAGAATATATATAAAGATATATTGGTCCGGTGGGGTCTCGCCGCTGGTAGCTAAGACACTCTATGGCGTGATGAAAAAAGAACTTTAGGAAAATGATACTCCTCGGCTATTCAATGAAGTGATGGCAGAGTATGACCAGTGAGTTTTCTTTAAGGGGGGTAATCCAGTAGGAAAACGTTTACTGTCATGTGTAAAAAATAGTGATATAAATTCTGCCACAGCAGATCAGTAATATTTATAGAATGGCTTCTGGCAATTGTTCTTCTCCAGTTATACTTTAAAATGGCTTATTGTTAAAGTTCTTGGTTTTAATACTCTCATGGATGGAGAGGTGGACCACATAGGGGTCACAACACGAAGATTTAACCACAATAATCGCTGGATGGTGTAAAAACCAAAGTCAGTGAGACCATAAGAAACGCTAGGACGCAAGGTATGACCAGCCTATATGTAGAAAATAGATAAACATGAAATCATAATATAAATCGTATCCTGACACGCGTTAATTTTTAGGTAAGACTATTTTAACCACTCCGGTATTTAATTATATATATATATTTTTTTAAAACCCGCGAGTGTCTAGTTTACCTTAACGGTTTAAAACATGAGATCATGAACGCTAGTCGTTTAGAAAATTACACACGTATGAATAGAATTAAATTGCGTTACATCAATTATCAATCGCCTAGCGGCTTATAAATTATTTGAAGCATCTCTCACTGGGGACATATCTGGTAATTAAATTTACCTTTACCGCTGGAGAATTTTGCTACATGTTTATTTAATACGTTTCAATTAACATAAAAATCCCAGTGAAATATAATGAAACTTAAACAATTAAATCACTTTGATGATAATAACTATTTATTTACCGCAGCACAAGAAACTGAAATAAATCTCCACGTATTTCTATAGGAAATCCAGATAAATAAGACTCCAAAAATGCGCGCTAGATCATTCAAAAAATCCTGATAGCAAACTAACAACTGAGTTTGATGAGCATGACTATATATATGAAATGGCGGATTTTGCCCTCCCCTATGAGGAAATTCACACCTCTCGTAGATTCTTCGTTCAATTCTTGAATCAAAGTAAAAAATCACACCAAAGCCTACCGTAGATTCGTTTCCCTAGCGAGCGAGCTTTTAGGTTCGTTTCCCTATGTGAGCAAATTTGCGTCTCGTGGAACATTATCAAAGGGCTTGCAGTCGGTGAGTGGTTAACGCCCCTTGATACTGTAATTAACGAACCGTTCTCTCTTTAGAAACTACAAAACCCGTGGCCTCGCCCTCCCTGTGTTTCAGGGATCAATCGCTGACGTGATGGCGTAATCTGACAGCAGGTAAACGTCCTTTTTTTTAAAGAGAAGACAGTTAATTATGAATAATTGGATTATTAGTGCTTGAAACAAAGACAGGAGGCGTTGCTAAACTAAGAATCGGACAGTTGGCAATAAAGAGACCTGGCTTCCACGTGTTTAATTGTGCATGCTTAATTAGCCAGCAAGGGAAATCCACGTTCGATCGTTGCTTGAACCCAAATAGTGAGGGGCTCCGATGAGAATACAGTGGATCGATCAGGGTTGCCTCAATTTTCATGTCACACTTGTACTAGAATGGACGGCACTGAATTGACATCTCTGAAAATTTAAAGTAACTCGAGTACGGAAGTGAGCAAAAAATTACCTTTCGTTCTCCATTTCGTACCAATCTCGGGAAAAATTATCAATAACTATTTTCCTGTATCAAATGATACTGAGGCTGTAGCAGTGAAGAAAAAAAAAGGAGTAGTAATGAACATTGATAATAACTGAAGAACATAATCAAGGCTTGCAGAAATATTGTATATGATCTACAAAGCATAAACAGTCCAAGATTGTAACATGCTTTAAAAATAGCAGCTATAAATCGCTAACCATGCCTACAATCAAAATATCCGGCACATCGGTTTGGAATAATACTAACCTAGGTTTAGCACAACTACATCTATATAAAAACAAAGTGAAGAAAAATGATATAGAAAAAAGGCTGGGCAACATAAACAAGCTCTTATCAATATTCTTAAATCTAATACACGTACACGATTTCGAAATCTCGCACGAAGAAATAATAAAGTTTTTGTACAGTTAATACAAGATGCAACACCAAAGGGGAGCAAAACAAGATTGATGTTTCATTTGCTGGGACAAAATAAAATTGATACCTCCTTTACAAGGCACAAAATAAAATTGATACCTCCTTTACAGGGCACAAAATAAAATTGATACCTCCTTTACGGGGCACAAAATAAAATTGATACCTCCTTTACGGGGCACAAAATAAAATTGATACCTCCATTACAGGGCACAAAATAAATTTGATACCTCCTTTACAGGGCACACAAAAAATTGATACCTCCTTTACAGGGCACAAAATAACATTGATACCTCCTTTATAGGGCACAAAATAAAATTGATATCTCCTTTACAGGGCACAGAATAAAATTGATATCTCCTTTACAGGGCACACAAAAAATTGATACCTCCTTTACAGGGCACACAATAAAATTGATATCTCCTTTACAGGGCACAAAATAAAATTGATATCTCCTTTACAGGGCACAAAATAAAATTGATATCTCCTTTACAGGGCACAAAATAAAATTGATATCTCCATTACAGGGCACAAAATAAAATTGATATCTCCATTACAGGGCACAAAATAAAATTGATATCTCCATTACAGGGCACAAAATAAAATTGATATCTCCATTACAGGGCACAAAATAAAATTGATATCTCCTTTACAGGGCACAAAATAAAATTGATACCTCCTTTACAGGGCACAAAATAAAATTGATACCTCCTTTACAGGGCACAAAATAAAATTGATACCTCCTTTACAGGGCACAAAATAAAATTGATACCTCCTTTACAGGGCACAAAATAAAGTTGATATCTCCATTACAGGGCACAAAATAAAATTGATATCTCCATTACAGGGCACAAAATAAAATTGATATCTCCATTACAGGGCACAAAATAAAATTGATATCTCCATTACAGGGCACAAAATAAAATTTATATCTCCATTACAGGGCACAAAATAAAATTGATATCTCCTTTACAGGGCACAAAATAAAATTGATACCTCCTTTACAGGGCACAAAATAAAATTGATACCTCCTTTACAGGGCACAAAATAAAATTGATACCTCCTTTACAGGGCACAAAATAAAATTGATACCTCCTTTACAGGGCACAAAATAAAATTGATATCTCCATTACAGGGCACAAAATAAAATTGATATCTCCATTACAGGGCACAAAATAAAATTGATATCTCCATTACAGGGCACAAAATAAAATTGATATCTCCTTTACAGGGCACAAAATAAAATTGATACCTCCTTTACAGGGCACAAAATAAAATTGATACCTCCTTTACAGGGCACAAAATAAAATTGATATCTCCTTTACAGGGCACAAAATAAAATTGATATCTCCTTTACAGGGTACAAAATAAAATTGATACCTCCTTTACAGGGCACAAAATAAAATTGATACCTCCTTTACAGGGCACAAAATAAAATTGATACCTCCTTTACAGGGCACAAAATAAAATTGATACCTCCTTTACAGGGCACAAAATAAAATTGATATCTCCTTTACAGGGCACAAAATAAAATTGATACCTCCTTTACAGGGCACAAAATAAAATTGATACCTCCTTTACAGGGCAGAAAAAAGTTTGATGTCTCCATAAAGGAGCACAAAAATAAAATATTGATATCTCTGTCCCATGGTGCAAGATAGGACGGTTATCTTCTTTACAGGCCTTACAACAATTGATATCACCTTCTAAGGTCACAAAAAAAGATTGATGTCTCCTTCACAGTGTGCAAAAAATAATTAATATATCCTAAACATGGCGCAAAAATTGATACATCTTTCTATGGGCGCCACATATGACATATCTCCTTCACAGGGTGCAAATTAATATCTCCTTTACATGGTAGAATTATGGTTGATATCTCCTTCATAAGGTGTAGAATAATACTGACATCTTCTTCACAGGGTGCAAAGTCGGACTGATATATCCCTCAGAGAGCACACATAAGAATTGAGTCTTCTTATTCCTCTTCTTTATGGTTCCAAATCCTGAAATGTTCTTTTTTTCCGAAATCTCGACCATAATTTAGCCTTCCCTTACCGTTTATGATATCTTCTCTGTTAAAATCTCAATGTTTGCCAAGGACTGTCTTTCAATATGTTATTCATGAGCGTCAGAGTAACAAAGCTATTACAGCTCTTGCTTCTGTAGGCAAAGGACCGAGTTCGAAACCGGATCGCATCACGCTCCAGTCTATCCAAGGGAATACGAAAGAAACTGTTCCATCCAGCTCATAAAGCTGAAACCTAGAGGTAAGTGAAGTCTCTAACACTTCAATTCTTCACGACAGTATCTGCTATGGAAATCACATATACCTTTTTGTTGAGTTTTAAATTGATTCATACTATACTGCCACCTTAGTTTTGCTGCCTTAACTCTTTGACTCCGGAACAACGCCCAGAGCGTTGGTCAGATTTGACACCCGTGCCAAAACAACACTCTGAGCGTTGTTTTGAGTATACCTTACTTACTTAGTCGTTCCCCTTCTACCGTGAGGTGTAGAGGTTTGGAAGAGAGAGCGCCAGACTATTATATCAGCTGTCTTCTTCCTGGCCTGGTTCCATTCTAGTCCTCGGTCCTTCAAAGATTGTCTAATGTTGTCCTCCCAGCGGACTCTGGGTCGTCCTGGAGGTCTGGATCCCTGGCTCTTTGTTTCCCATGCTTGTCGTGGTAGCCGATCTTCTCCCATTCTGCAGACATGGCCAAACCATCTTAGTTTGGACTGTTCTATTTGGGTCTGCAGCGGTTGGGATTTTAGGCCTTGACGTATCGTCTGGTTGCGGACCATGTCTCTCCTTGTTACTTCAACCACCTTCCTCAGATACCTCATTTCTGAGGTTTGGATTTTTTGGTTTTTATTATACCACGAATTAAAATTATGGCACAGGGTGGAAAATAATAAAGAGTTAAGACATTCTCGAAAGTTAAAAAAAAATCATGGTCGGCATACTAGATCCTGTTATCAACTTAATGCTTTCTAGTTTTTCTATCAATCTTCTTTTGCGAAGTTAAATGTTGTGCCAAGTTGTCTTTTAATAATTCAGCCTTTTTAGAAGATTTAATCACATATTTATTCTTAAATAATTGCATGTTTGTTACAAATCTTCTTCTCCGGACGGAATCATGTATATATTTTTCCCCTGATTAATGCACAGATAAAATGTGTGTGTATGATTATTAACTGTCTGAAAGTCTGTTTAATACCATATTCGTTTCGTCTAGATTGGTACCAGGCCAAGAAGAAGATTGCCGAAAGCATAGTATGGCGCTTCTTCTGGTAAATCTCTACACCTCAGGGAAAAAGTGGATCGACTAAGTTAAGTAAGTTCATTTCTGCACGTTAATGCTGCTAGTTAATCCTAGGATTTTTTTATTAATTTTGAAAAAGGATATGATGTTTTTTCCTCCCTTACAATTAACATGACTTTAGTAAGGCTAATTTGTGACGTAATTATGAAGACTCATTTACAGCTAAGAAATGGTCATCTTCATTTACAAAGAAATTTGATGATATAGTTTTTAAAAAGTAAACGGAGGGGGGTGTAAAAATGTCCATCTCGCTGCAAAAAGATTTTGAGTGCACAAAGTGCTGAAGATTTAAGGACCGAAAAAAAGCCAGCAGAATCCAAATGACAAAATTACGCCTTGGAGCGGAATAAATTATGTAGCTCTCACAAAAGTTCATGCACTTAATCGCTCACTGCACTTAGTTCTCTTGGTGAATAGGTTAGAGATCGCATTTAAAATTGATATCTCGACTCGATACATTTATTTCTCAGTGTTAGTCAGTTCATCTTAAATGTTTTTTTTTTAATCGATTGATTGGCAGGCTGTCATGTTGTTATGTCCCATATATTTTAATTCCTGACTCGCCTGATAACGCTTTGTGTTATTCCTGAAGATCTCCAAGGAGACAAGAGAAAGAATAGGCCTACTGTCCATTCAAGCATGTCATAAGAGGTGACTAACAAGAGATTGTGCAAGAGGCTGAAAACATCATGCAAAACAATTTGCTACAGGAATAACCGCTGAAGGTTTGGTTTGGTTTTAAGGACTATCTTCACTGCACACGGACTACTCCATCAGTGCTCCAATCTCCACCCTTAGATCACACAAGGAGGATCTCAGCACAGTGCCCGAACTCCGTAACACCGGCGAGAATCCCAATGTGTGTATATAGGAATCACACATTCTATAAATTATTTTGTGGTGGGTAGGTTTCTAATTTTTTTTAAATTTTGCCAGGGCAGCGGCCTGATAGGCCTACTCTTTACGATTTCCAACTGCCATGGGATTTTAACGGGCGCAACTTGCACACGGGACCTCCTATGTTTTGTCGCCCTTATCCGAGAATGCTAGGCATCCGATCTCACTACCCAGGAGACCAGGGGGGAGTATGACATCATTAGGACCACTGGTTCTGAAAAACAGTTTCCATAAATTATATTCCCTCAACTATGAATCGAACCCGGTTCCCCTAGAACTCGAGGCGGACGCCATACCTCTTAGCCATTCCGACCCCTGCAGGAGCACACGGATGCTTTAGCGCAGGCCTTCTGCGAAAGGACCAACTGTAATGGTGGCTCCATGTTTCATAAGCAGCGAAAAGAAAATGATGGTATTTTGATAATGGCTATCAATATTGCTTTTATAATGCTCCTTAAGCTTTACATTCGAGCCATAAACCTCAAAACAGTCGTTACATGCTTATTTAAAATACAAAGTCAAGTATTTTTCTTAATTTCTCTTGATTTCTATATGTTTCTCTTTGCCAAAATTGGTTTTTCTATCTTTCCGAATCAGTGAGGAAGAGAACCAATCACCCCAACCTATGAGAACTACTATAATAAAGTATCTACCCGATAACAGAATTAACCATGCCATTGTTCATAAACCTCAGCCTTGTCACCGTTTAAGTAATTTGGTTTAAGAGTTGTAGTGCTTTTCGCATAGTTTGATCAGAGTTTACTTATGGCAGTCTATACAAGGGGTATATCGCAGGAATCTGACGATACAAAAGCTACATCGCTGAAAAGGGCTATGTCGCAGATAACCAGCTGATACAAGGGCCACACCCCAGAAAACCAGCCGATACAAGGGTCACATCCCAGAAAACCAGCCGCTACAAGGGCCACACCCCAGAAAACCGCTGATACAAGGTTAAAAAGTTAGTTGCTTATCCTTTACAGGACGTGGCAATCAACCCCAGCTTTTATTGGCTGTTTTGTGATTTTTCTAGGCAATTTTTACGTTCAGTAGTTTGCCATTGCTTTCTGAACGGTACGGCGCTTATACCATTGTTAAAAATCCACACAAAGCGATTTGCTACCAAACCGCCTGCAGCAGGTTTCGAACCTGGTATATCTGGATTATGAAACTGCGTTCATATCCATTAGGCCACAGACGCCGACAAGGTTACATCGCGGAAATAAAATGATACAAGGACTACACCGCAGAAAACTAGGCAATACAAGAACTTCACAACAACAAGTAGATGATGAAAGGACTAGGCCTATAGCTCAGAAAACTAGACCACAAAAGGACGACATGACCGAAAACAAGACGGTTAATAGCAAAACTTTTATATTAGCGGGAGATGGGAAAAGTAGAGCGTGTCTTTTTTATTTCTTCTTGTTACATCCCTGATAGTTTTTTTTTTTAAAATATTTGCCATTAAGTTCGCTAACAGTGCGTTATATATCTTCATAGAATAATTGTCTTAAGAAATGTTTATTACTGTGTCGTTTAAGAGTGAAGTTCATCCTGGTAGACTAACTGTCATAGCAATTGAATCACACTTTGTCTCCTCATTCTTCTTCGGATACTCTCAGACGTCAACTTGAATATGTTGACAGAAAGCAGTGGTCATCTTGAGGGTATTTCTACCTCCGTAGAGCTTTTCCAGGAATGGTACTGGTGACGGCCATATGTGATTTATCTGTTCCTCCTATGTTGGGCATTTTTGAAGTAGATGTTCATCAGTCATTTTATCGCTGCCACAGTTACTCTTACCGGTAGTTCCTATCTTTAGCTTGTTGAATAGGTGGTATCTCAATCTATTGTGGCCCGTGCGGAGTCTGAAGGATTACCACTTGTTCTATTCTGCTGATGTGAGAATGTGAATCAATTTTTGTGTGGCCTGGATGTTCTGCTGCCTAATTATTCCTGCATCTGCTTCTGATAAAACTCTTTGCCTCTTCAAAAGTTATGCTTGTATCAGGCTGAGATAGGTGTCCACCTTCCTTTGCCAATCTGTCATCCTCTTCATTGTCGGAGATGTTGCAATGATATGGGATCCACCGTACTACAACTCTTTTGAATCGCTGACACACTTTGGAGTACTATTCTTAGGTCATCCAGGCCTGCATTATTCTGTTAATTTAGCGTTGCAGTTACTGACAGTTCATCAGTAAAGAAAGCAGCTTGTCTCTCGGTGCTTTCTTCTGTCATTAGGAGCTCTGTTGCAGTTTTAAGGCCTCTGCCTCTGCTCTGAAGTTACTTGAGAATTTCCTCTTGCCACTGACAGCTTTTTTTGTGTAACTATGTAGTCTGCCTTCCTAGACTTTATTTACAAATATTTTTGACTATGTAGTCAAAGTATGACGCCTATCTTGATACATCAGTTGGCGTAACACATGTTTCTTCTACTTCTTTATGTCTCACGAGTGCCTGAAACATACCTTTGTGTATTATTTATTTATGTATTTACTGTTTACAGGCCTCCGGTTCCCCTCCTTATTTATTTAAACATATATTTTGGACAACGAATCATCATAAAAACAGTATGATACACGAAACTGAAATGTATCCTTACAAAACAGAACACCGGCAACGCGAATTCAATGGTTATATTGTACTCAAACTTTTTTAAACAGTTTCAAATGTTGGTGCGGGTTATATTCTTAAGAATTATTGTCACTATTTCTACAGTTGTATGGAAAAAAAACGCGGATAACACTAGTCAACAACCAAAATGTACCAGAAATGAAAATAGCTGATCTTAACTAATTTTGGTGTGCTGAAAACGAAAATGACATTAAGAAATGTTGATTGGCTCTAGTTTTCAAGATATATGCTACTAGTTTATTTAATTACGGTCAATTTATATATATGACGCAACTGTTGTGGGTGATTGCATAGTTTTTTCTAATGACCAATAAAAATGTAACTAGAAGTTGATGATGCAATCCTACCTATGATTACATCACCTTTGTGTATAAATATCTTATCTCTGATAAAATTTTGCCATTAGTTAGTGCATTTGTCCTTATCAAAAGTATCGTAGTTAGAAATGCCTAGGACATGTGTGAACAGTGCTAATAATTTCTGTTAAAAATGTGGTGAGCAGTGGCGTATTCTCTATGTGTGCTGTGCGTGCTGCACACACCTATGCCCGAAGGAAAATAAAAATTTAATGTATTATTCTATAAAATATTTCTCTTATAATGTTCTGCTTTCGGACCGCACGCATCAGGATAACGGATTTTCCCGCATAGAATCTACGAGTATATCTAGTTTCAGTTTGACAGACGCGTTTTATAGTGCAGTTTTTTTTTTGGTTGGTAGCAATCGCCCGAAGTTTTTCGGGTAATTCCGTCACTATGCGTGCTGCACCTGTTGGTTTTACGTTTGAAGACTGGTTTGTGTGGATCGGGTTCATGGCCAGATACGTCAATACAATACGAACATGCGTGCGGTGGTCTTGCAGCTCTCGAGTTGTAAAAATCGGCTGTGTCCGTCCAGTGTTTTTTGTGATTAATTTTTGTTAGTTGCTGGGAATGCAGATTATTACAGTGACAGTGAGTTTCAAGTTGTAAGTTAATTAGTATTTCGGAGATAATTGACATATACACCTAATAACTATCGTTGCGTAATTGAATATAGTTGGTTTTTAAATTAAGAGGGGAAGAAGTTAAATAGTAGGCGTCCATATTCATTTTAAGTAGCAGCACGCCTAGCTCGCATTACCAGGATACGCCACTGGTGATGAGGTGACATTTCTATCACAAAAACGAAATATAACTAAAGTGATTAAGAAGACGTACAGTTTGTATTTTGGCTGCAGAATAGGAGATCAAGATAAGGGCTGGGCGCCACACATATGCTGCAATACATGTGCAGCACATCTTAAACTGTGGTTGACTGGCAAAAGGTGTCACCGGACGGCCTGTGTTAACGCTAGCTAGCACGTTAAACAGTAATATTAGAATAGCTAAAGATCTTGAGCAAGATTAGTTGGTAACAAAACATCACTGGTCGAGCTTGACCAATGAAATCGTCGATAGCTATTTTTGACCACCTCAGTCAGAACACAGCTCAGTCACGGAGTTCACCTTTCAGTGATGTAGACGTGTTCACGGGAGAAGGTTGAAAACCTTAGTGCGGGACCCGTGTTTTTTAAAGGTTGTGTGATTAACCTCTGGGCAAGGAAATACCTGACCACTCAAAGATTCAATGTTTTCACAAGTTATATTATTCAAGGAGATTGTGTTTTTCCATTTTTTGTAGACAGAGTCTACATGGTTTGTATTGATCTCGATTTTTTCCTAATAGAATGATTATTCTGCTAAGTAATTTAGAACGAGACTCCAGGCAAAGCCTATCGACATTTTTAGAGGAGCTCAAGCAGACATGTTAATTATGACGATGTTCTTTTGCAAAGACATCACGATTTATGTAACCAAGCGTTCTGGCAGCTGATAGCCAGGTTGTTGAGTTTTGTATTAAACATTGCCTTTAGTCCCTTGGACTCTACTAATAAACAGTTTTCCATGATTAAGAACTGTTACCTTATCATGTATGTTGAGTACGAAAGCCCTAATGGGATAAAACTGATCACATGACAACCTGCAGTGAGTAGAAAGGACCTGGTCTTGAATCAACATTCATTTGGGTAACCCCACTTCTGGCAGTCGCCAGTTACCACCCATAAGATATATCAGTAAACCAGTAACCACTACGATCACTAGGAAATTCAATATCAATGAACTCAGAAGAAAATATGTACCACCTGTGACGAAAGGTCTGCATGGTGTGAAGGTTTGGCATATCACCTGGATAGATTGTTATAACGGTCACATAAAGGCTATTTGATGCAGTAACGGTCATATAGTGTTATTTGATGCCGTAACCAGTCACCATGGTTACAAAGGCAAGCTATGCCTTTTGCAGTCCCAATGATTTGGAAAGAGCCCACTGATCATCTCAACAACTGTTACTTTTGCATGGTCCCTCCAATTGGGAAAGGCATATCAAAGAAGAAAAAATGGACTCTGGAATATCCAAACATCCCCTCTGCAATACGTCCGGTACCACATGGCGATGACCTAACAGTTCCCAAAGTGACAGAATCATTTTCAGCTGCTTCCACTGATGAAGAAGAGGACATTGGTGGTCCTGAACCATCAACCTCAAGCGACCCAGATTTTGAGCAAACTACATCCAATAAACCACACTTAATAACCCAAGGTGAACTGAATGATCTTGTAAGAGATCTGAATTTACAGAAGACCAAGGCGGGGCTTTTGGGTTCCAGATTGCAACAGTGGAATCTCCTGGCAGAAGATGTTACAATTTATGTGTATAGGAACCGCCAGAAGCCGCTTATTACATTCTTTTTCAATGAGGGTGACCTTTCTGCGTGCCACGACATTTCTGGTTTAATGGCAGCCCTCAAAATCAATTGCATACCGGAAGAGTGGGGGCTTTTCATTGATTCATCGAAGACGAGTCTTAAAGCTGTTTTGTTGAATAATGGTAATGTGTTACCGTCAATTCCAGTTGGTCACGCAGTTCATATGAAAGAAACTTATGAAAACATTAAGCAGCTTTTGAAGTGTATAAACTACGATCATCATCATTGGTCACTTTGCGGTGACTTAAAAGTGGTCGCTCTTTTGCTTGGACTACAGGGTGGATACACCAAGTACTGTTGCTTTCTCTGTGAGTGGGATAGCCGTGCACGAAGTGACCATTACATCAGAAGACATTGGCCAATCAGGCAGTCAATACAGCCTGGCAGTAAGAACGTTGAGAACCCAGCACTTGTCGACACCAGCAAGATTTTGTTGCCACCCTTGTGTAACCGTCTGAATGTTGAAGACTGGTTACGCACCAATTAGTAGTATGTGACAGGGGTGGTCTGTTCTAATTATTACTCAAGTCACAAAATCTCTTTTTGTTTATCTTCCAAGTGGGTTAAGAGTGTACTTGTGTACTGGCCATCTCCGCCAGAGGTGTAGATTCCTGGATGAACATATTTTCCCTCTTTTCTTTAACCCACGACTCGTTCGGTTCCTTCTTTGCTGTTTATATTCACATTCGTATAGTGGTAGTTTGTTTTTATTATTCTTATTTGCTGGCCACATACATCAACGCTCAAAGACGGACTCAAACATCTGCTGTATCCATCAAAACATTTATTTACATAAATATGTATATATATCTTTATCAGCAAGACAAATAATTCATCCCAGAGCTTGCATACGTTTATCTCATGTTGGCTTCATATATAAAAGCTCTATATCTCATGTATATGCATCGTCAACTATTCTCTGAAGACAGCTCATTAGTTTACTTGTCGCAACTATTCTCTGAAGACAGCTCATTAGTTTACTTGTCGTGAACTCACCATGACAAAGGTGGTTATCCTTCACCTCTAACTTTACTCTTTTGTTGCTCAGTCCACAAAGTTCTCAACATATATCTTTGACATGTCGACTTGGTACATCTGCGTTACTTCTCCTGTTAATCTCTTACTTGTATGCATAATAAGTTCAAAATCATACTTACAATCAAATCGCTGAATATCTCCTGAAATACCTTCACTACTCTCATAATCTACACAAGGCTTCTTCATTATCTTATACAGTTACTGTCTAGCGCTAATACTCTCATAGTCTACACAAGGCTTCTTCATTATCTTATGCAGTTACTGTTTAGCGCTAACACATCCTCTGAACAATTTCTGGACTTATGTTCCTTATCCTATAACCTCTATATCTTGCTAGACTTATTCTTATATCTTGCTAGACTTATTCTACTTCTGTCAAACCACAGAATCCGTTCGTCTGCAGGCAACCGCCAAGAACAAAAAAAAAAACACTTCTTGTTTCTTCAAACTCAGAAACCGGACTCCCCTCAATGACCTCTGGTCATTGTTCTCACGTACGATTCCCTCGCTACTTCTGATTCGTCGCCCTCACTTGTTTTTCACTACTTTCATTAGTTAAGCCTTTGATTTACAACTCACGAGAAAAAAAATACTCACGTTTTGTTAATGCGAGCCAAGTTACTGAACACTCGTCTTATTTTATTCATACTTAACTTTCTTCCCCGTGAACTGTCTTAAGCGTTCATCTAATCTTGACAAATAGCATGAGTAATGCCTGGGAAACCCCACGGTAACATACTTTAGGCGTTCCTATAACCTTGCCTATTGCATGAATAATGCTTGGGCAAACCCCACGGTGACACTTGCCCATTAAGCTGGGTCTCATAAAAAAAACTTTGTCAAGGCAATGGAGAAAACAGATGAGGCTTCGAAATACCTCATCAGAAAATTTCCAAAACTGAGTGAAGCTAAGATAAGAGAGGGAGTATTTGTTGGTCCGCAAATTCGAAAACTTCTTCATGATGACGAGTTTCTTTGCGTGTTGCATGGCAAGGAAAAAGCAGCATGGCTAGCATTTAAATCAGTGGTGGACAATTTTCTTGGAAACAACAGATCTGATAATTACAATGAAATTGTAGAAAATCTCCTTCTGAAGTATAAGAGTCTTGGCTGCAACATGTCTTTGAAAATTCCTTTTCTGGATTCTCATCTGGATTTCTTTACGTCAAACTGTGGAGCGGTCAGTGATGAGTGTCGTAGATTTTTAGATAGGAGAATTTAAGACTTGGGTTGGTCCCTTCTGAATAGAGTGGAATGAGTGAGAGTCACAGTGTGAGTTAGTAAAGGAAATAGATACCACAAGTGAGATGATAGAATAGTGATAGAGGCTGTCTCTGAGATGCGAGAAAATCTTCTCTCTCTCTCTCTCCTATCTTCTACGACAGATTTTTAAGCAGTCGGACAGTCTACCACATATACATATATTACATATATTATATCTACTCACGGGCACGCACATACACGTGACGACGGTTACACACACAGACGTGGGAAATCTATAACAATGATTATATAAATATTTAGAACGAGCTGACCAGCACACTGATTTAATTTATGGGTAAGTTTATTTATCATTATTAAACTTACGACACAACATATAAATTTTACATCAAAAAAGAAAACATATACAAATAGTCATAAAAAATCAAGAAAATGCTACAAGGATGATAGCCCCGTTATGCCCTTAACTCTAGGTTTAGCCCACAGCCCCGTTAGGATGACAGATGATGGCCCAAAGAATTAGAGATGCATATGGTTAGGGTCTAATATTGTCCCTTTTCTAGAAGGTAAGAACTGACTTATGACAGCAGTATCTATTCTAAAGGAACAATTACATTAAGCAGCAAATCTTTCTTCAGGAAAAATTACAAAAAAAAGAATGAATGCATTAAACCAACGAACATCCTTCCGTCACTTTCACTCGGTTCTCTCACCCTTACCTAAAACTTGATGTTGTTCACCGTCTGGCGCAACCTTAGGACACTTCTCTACAGTGAATCTGGATTCTTTGGATAAAGCGAATCCCAGCTCTACAAATACAGGTTTTCTTCCACTGTTTTCGGGGAGCGTTCGCTTCACCAGTTAAACTTTAGATTTACTTTTAATGTCACTATGATCAGGTTTGATAAGCAAGTTTAAACGGGCACACAGAGTTCCGAAAAAAACACACGTGGATTCCCTTAAGTTGGAAAAGATGACCAGTGGACAACTGCTCTCAACAGATAGTCTTGGTTCACTATCCACTCTTTCAATAGTGTTGGAAATGTAAATGTTAGTTCTTGCAATTATTCTCGCCGCCAGGCAGCATATACATTTAAATTTGTGGAGCAATATGAACTGGCTCAAAAGCCCAATATATATTTCTAATCTTTAGGAACCGTTTGTGGGATTTGTATTACTGTCTATCTCTGATGGCATATGCACTGTCAGACGAGTGTTACTTGAAAAAAAAAACCCCACGTGGTTAAAGATAGGAAATGTCTATGCTTCTCACAAGTATGTCCTTTTTACTAAACGCTGGAAAGTTGGGTACCACCGTTTCACTATATAAAAGAAAGAACACATATCAAATCATTTACATATATGTACTCATTATAACTTACATTTTAAATAGCACGCCTACAGCTTGACTTATATTTAAAACTTCCCGTAACGTAAGTTATATAAAAACAATCATCAGGAATTTAGGAATATCTTCGTATTCCGTCACTATTCACTGATGTAGCATCTAGCATTTATAAGTTTGTTATTAAAACAGTTTCGACTGAGTATTTAACAGTTAAATTAAACTTATTTCAGCTACTTGTTTAGTAAGCTAAAAATATAATTTATTTTGTATTTCCACTGCAACTCGACGATTTAAAGAAATAACAAACTATCAAAATATTCACTCTGCACACAGAACTAGTTTAAAATGGAATCGGCGATTTAACACTAAATCACTTCACAAAACTAGATATCTATTATATATAATATTAATATACCTCAACCACAGAATTACTAAGAACGTTAAACCACTTCGACCAAACTAAGGCCATCTCTATTTACAGAGATTATTTAGAAATCGAACGAAGGTTGTTCTAGTCTAACTGCAAAGGTACTGAGTGAAATGAAATAGTTTCAAACGTGGGTTAATATTTTAAACCAGACAAAGGATGAACTATTATTTCGTAGAACGAAATGCTCTCCCCTTTCCGGCTTAAACGATACGTTTCACACCTAACATGTCGTAACTGCCACCACTGACCAAGATGTACGCGTGTCAGTTTCAAATCTCAGACAACCTGTCTCCAATGCAGGGCAGTTTTTCACACTACAGCTGACCATGGCCCACAGTGAGCGCCGTGTCAGTTTGGGGATTTTTCAGACAAATGTCTGAATACTGACCGGTGCAGATGTAAAGTATCACACCTCACCGGGACTTATGCCGAGAAGAAACTCGCGCGCTCGGTGAGAATGTAGACTATTGTCTACGTCCTATGTTCAGCGAACCGACTTATCACGCCTTCTGACGCCCTGCAGCCCTGACATCTACGTAATATCGTCCTAGCGCGATTCTCAGTTTTGAGAAAAAAACAGGTAAAGTTTAAAAATACTGAAGAAAATATTTTTCGCAACCGAGTGATGCAAAAAATACAGGAAAAACAAGTATGGAAAGAATATAAATGAAAGGATTAGGGTGAGAGAATAGGAAGAAGATGTAGGTAATTTAATGACATAAAGACCTACGTGACAGGACGTCCCCCCTTAAGATATGGAAGCACTCCATGTCTACGTTATGGAATTAAATTTCCTATAACCGTAGCTTCGGGGTGTCTGTCTTCTTCCCTCTCGTCTTCCCCCTCCATCTCTCTCCAATTCCTACTCAAGTCTACTCCCCAAAGTTTCCTTCCTCTGGAATGTCTCCCATGCGCGCTTGAAAGAGCGTCGCCGCTTCTGACATTTTTGAAAGATTTTCTGTGATAGCGGTGGAATATCCCTGCCACTATCATCATCTTCGTCAGCTCTGGCGATCGTCAGGAGATGGTCGGAGGTTGGCACTGGTCTTTCCAAGTATCTCTTTAAGAGATTTAAATGGAAAACCTTCTCCTTTCCTTGAATAGAGATCTGGTAGTTAGCCTTAGAAATCTTTTTCAGGACGGTAAACGGCCCTTGCCATCCGATCTTCAGTTGGTTGTTCTCGGTAGGGAGTAACACCAAAACTTTCTCTCCTGTTTCCAGTTCTCTCTCTTTCGCGACTTTCCTGTATCGGTTAGCGTGCTTTGTGCGAGCTCGCTTAAAGTTAGTCGTTGCTAGGTCCCACCCTAGTTTCAACCTTTCCTTTAAAACCGACACATATTTACTGGCTGAGACAACTGTCTCATCCGCCTTCTCGTCTGTCAGAGACTGAAGTAAGGCTTCAAGCGGGCCCTTAATGGGTCTGCCGAATAAGAGTGTAGCTGGCGGAAATCCTGTGGAAGTATGAGGAGATTCTCTGTAGCCAAATAATGCTGCAGGAATACAGAGATCCCAATCTTCAGGTTTCACTTGTGCCAGCTTACTTAGCATCATGGTGAGGTTTCCATTTGCACGCTCCACGAGCCCATTTCCGGCCGGAGTATATGGCTTAGTGTGGATGTGTTGGGTCCTCAAGATCTTCACGATCTCATCCATCAACAGGTTTCGGTATGGGGATCCGTTATCCGTCAACACTTGCTGAGGGAATCCCAACCGAGTGAAAATCTGCACGAGGGCTTCTGCGACATGCTTGGCATCTGCGCATGTTAGCGGTATAGCTTCTGCCCATAAAGTGCATGTATCGACTAAGGTCAGGATAAACCTGTTCCTTCTTTTAGTCCTCTCGAAAGGCCCTAAAATGTCGATCACAACCCGTTCGAATGGTGTACCCACTATTGGCATTTCACCCAAAGAGACTGGGGGTGCCCGTTGCTTGGGTGGCACACGTTGGCACTGGGCACAGGATTTGACATATCTGATAATATCAGTATTTACTCCTGGCCACCAATAATGAGTGGTTATCCTTTGGTTTGTGGCGTTCTGTCCCATATGTCCGCTGAAGGGAAGAGAGTGCCCCATTTCTAGGATTTGGCTTCTGTACTGTTTCGGTACTAGGAGCTGGTTGTAACCTTGGTCAGGCTTGCCCGTTCTCCGATAAAGTACGCCATCCTCAGAAAAAATGTCCCCGTGCTGTTTGGGTTCCTTAGCCATGGGCAGTTTCCTAAAGCAGGGTGCCAAAGTAGGGTCCTTGTATTGCGCTTCTTTAAGTTCCATGGGTAACAAATTAGGCGCAGGCTCCCGTTCCTTCTTGGTTTGCCCTCTTGTAGTTACTGCTGCCACAATCGGCTCTTCTGGTTTCCCAATACACACGTATCTCCCGCCAAGTATGACTGGGTAGATGGGATCATCCATCACAGCCGCTTTGATCACGCCTCTGACAAAGTCAGAGTGTATCTCCACCAATGCAATGGGAAGCGCTGTAGGTGCATCACTCTTACGAACTCCACAAAGTTTGACGGTCTCTCCTGTCTCTTGACCGGGTTTAACCAGCTTTCTGGCAACAATGCAATCGTAAGAAAGCCCCGTGTCAAATAAGCAAGAAGTTTGAGAACCGTTCAAAGTAACAGTACCTCGCGTTGAGGGTCTATCCCCAACAGGTTGGGAATCACTGTCAACAATTCCGCCTTGCGAGACTGTCATCAAGCATCCGATGCGTTTCGGCTCGGTGTGCTCGGTCTGATCATATGTCCCGTGTTCAGGGGTTCTCCCTTTGCCACCTTGTCCTTTCTGGCTACGCTGCCATGTAGGGCGGTCGGGTTGATCAGACTGTTTGGGGTGGTTGGGGTACTTGTTCTTGTAGAACTTGGATTTTTCAGGAGGGGGGTTTTGAGGTCCAGTTTCTCTGTGGTTATTTAGGTTAGAAGCCTGAGAAGATTGCTCTAGGTTATGTTTTCGAAAATGCTCCTCTGTCGGTTTCCGCTTTGTGGCCGGTAGTTCAGCCAGCGCATTATGGTAACGCTCAGACTTTTCTAAAATGTCTTCAAGTTTTTCCGCCCCTTGCTCAGCTAGAAATCTCCGGGTATCAGCAGACAAAGTGTTCTTTATTTGTTCTGTTAAAACAAATTCCTCAAGACCTTCATAGGTAGAGGGGAGCTGCGAGAGCTCAAGGCACTTTGTCAAATATCCCTTTAGACGGAAGAGAACTGGTGAAAAGATTCAGAACTCTCCTTCCTGCTGTTGCGAAACAGTTGCAAAAATTTGCGAGCGTTCATTTCAAAGCGCTCCAGTAACGCTTTCTTCAACAGATCATAGTTGTCTTGTTGGCTGCTTTCCAGTTTGGCGTAAACATCATACGCAGAACTTTTCAAAGCCTGGGAAAGCTTCATGTTCCAACGCGACCTCTCTAAACCGTACAGAGTTGCAATTTTCTCAAATTTTTCTAGCCAAGTGTCAATCTTCTCATTTGGACAAGGGAAAGATTCTAGCGGAAAAGACATAGCAGTGAGGTGAAGAGATTGACTGTTAGAAGGATCAGTTAAGGAGGAATGAGGAGAAGATTCTCCATTGCTGGAGGTAGAGGCAGTACCACGACTTTGGAATTCTAGAGTTTTAAGAGCTAACTCATGCTGTCTCTCTTCTCTCTCCTTCTCATGTTGTCTCTCCTTCTCTCTTTCCTCATGCTGTCTCTCCTTCTCTTTTTCCTCATGCTGCATCCTGCGAATTTCCATTTCCTCGTCCATTTTCTTCTGCTGCAAAGCTTCAGCTGCTTTCCTCTCCGCATCGTATCTCTCAAGTTCGTCTCTGACAAATGCTTTCGCTTCCTCTCCTTCCAGTCCCTCCTCTCTCGCTTCGTCCCTGAGGAGTTGTCTAAGCTTTGCCCTCTCGGCCATATTTTGTCAGTAACTGAGACTAGTGGAGAAAGAAAAAAGAAAAAAAGATACACTGGTTCCTACCACTTACGAGAAAAAAAATTTCCAAAAATTCAAAAGATGATATCCTTAACCCTGGGATACCTCCTCCAAAAATAAAATCTAACTATCGCTGCTTTATCGGCAATAAAGCACCTAATGCAAAACACGACTACGCCAACTAAATGGTAGTTAAGATTACTTCTGAAAAATAAGTTGCTACAGTGGAAAAGCAAAATAATTATTGCAAAAATTTAAAGAGAAAAATAATCCCTTAATTTGTAAATCCACTATAAGTTTACCCATGAAGACAGTTAGGGTGAGGGAGGCAATTAATCTGGACAAATAGTCCGAAACGCACTCCTTAGCTTTTGCTCAAACACCTACTTCTTCAAAACCCAGTGAATGTTATACACTCACCACTTTACCAGCGTTTAGTATTACAAAATCAGTAATTAACATATATTCCGACAATCAACCTGTAACTCAAATGTATATTATTCAAAATGCTGTGGAAAAAACTTATCAGTTTGTGTGGTCAGCACGCCCAAAAACAGATCGTTAGTCTAGGGGATAATTATTTTTAAAAGATACAAAACTCACAAGACATCACACTCTTACTCTATATCAGAATAAAGAATCTTACAGACAAAATCCAGATAGACGAGTCCACATTAGTCGTACTCGTCTTCCTATTCTAAGTTCAAAAATCCGTCGGGCGAGACCCCATTTGTCGTAGATTTTTAGATAGGAGAATTTAAGACTTGGGTTGGTCCCTTCTGAATAGAGTGGAATGAGTGAGAGTCACAGTGTGAGTTAGTAAAGGAAATAGATACCACAAGTGAGATGATAGAATAGTGATAGAGGCTGTCTCTGAGATGCGAGAAAATCTTCTCTCTCTCTCTCCTATCTTCTACGACAGATTTTTAAGCAGTCGGACAGTCTACCACATATACATATATTACATATATTATATCTACTCACGGGCACGCACATACACGTGACGACGGTTACACACACAGACGTGGGAAATCTATAACAATGATTATATAAATATTTAGAACGAGCTGACCAGCACACTGATTTAATTTATGGGTAAGTTTATTTATCATTATTAAACTTACGACACAACATATAAATTTTACATCAAAAGAAAACATATACAAATAGTCATAAAAAATCAAGAAAATGCTACAAGGATGATAGCCCCGTTATGCCCTTAACTCTAGGTTTAGCCCACAGCCCCGTTAGGATGACAGATGATGGCCCAAAGAATTAGAGATGCATATGGTTAGGGTCTAATATTGTCCCTTTTCTAGAAGGTAGGAACTGACTTATGACAGCAGTATCTATTCTAAAGTAACAATTACATTAAGCAGCAAATCTTTCTTCAGGAAAAATTACAAAAAAAGAATGAATGCATTAAACCAACGAACATCCTTCCGTCACTTTCACTCGGTTCTCTCACCCTTACCTAAAACTTGATGTTGTTCACCGTCTGGCGCAACCTTAGGACACTTCTCTACAGTGAATCTGGATTCTTTGGATAAAGCGAATCCCAGCTCTACAAATACAGGTTTTCTTCCACTGTTTTCGGGGAGCGTTCGCTTCACCAGTTAAACTTTAGATTTACTTTTAATGTCACTATGAGCAGGTTTGATAAGCAAGTTTAAACGGGCACACAGAGTTCCGAAAAAACACACGTGGATTCCCTTAAGATGGAAAAGATGACCAGTGGACAACTGCTCTCAACAGATAGTCTTGGTTCACTATCCACTCTTTCAATAGTGTTGGAAATGTAAATGTTAGTTCTTGCAATTATTCTCGCCGCCAGGCAGCATATACATTTAAATTTGTGGAGCAATATTATCTGGCTCAAAAGCCCAATATATATTTCTAATCTTTAGGAACCGTTTGTGGGATTTGTATTACTGTCTATCTCTGATGGCATATGCACTGTCAGACGAGTGTTACTTGAAAAAAAAAACCCCACGTGGTTAAAGATAGGAAATGTCTATGCTTCTCACAAGTATGTCTTTTTTACTAAACGCTGGAAAGTTGGGTACCACCGTTTCACTATATAAAAGAAAGAACACATATCAAATCATTTACATATATGTACTCATTATAACTTACATTTTAAATAGCACGCCTACAGCTTGACTTATATTTAAAACTTCCCGTAACGTAAGTTATATAAAAACAATCATCAGGAATTTAGGAATATCTTCGTATTCCGTCACTATTCACTGATGTAGCATCTAGCATTTATAAGTTTGTTATTAAAACAGTTTCGACTGAGTATTTAACAGTTAAATTAAACTTATTTCAGCTACTTGTTTAGTAAGCTAAAAATATAATTTATTTTGTATTTCCACTGCAACTCGACGATTTAAAGAAATAACAAACTATCAAAATATTCACTCTGCACACAGAACTAGTTTAAAATGGAATCGGCGATTTAACACTAAATCACTTCACAAAACTAGATATCTATTATATATAATATTAATATACCTCAACCACAGAATTACTAAGAACGTTAAACCACTTCGACCAAACTAAGGCCATCTCTATTTACAGAGATTATTTAGAAATCGAACGAAGGTTGTTCTAGTCTAACTGCAAAGGTACTGAGTGAAATGAAATAGTTTCAAACGTGGGTTAATATTTTAAACCAGACAAAGGATGAACTATTATTTCGTAGAACGAAATGCTCTCCCCTTTCCGGCTTAAACGATACGTTTCACACCTAACATGTCGTAACTGCCACCACTGACCAAGATGTACGCGTGTCAGTTTCAAATCTCAGACAACCTGTCTCCAATGCAGGGCAGTTTTCACACTACAGCTGACCATGGCCCACAGTGAGCGCCGTGTCAGTTTGGGGATTTTTCAGACAAATGTCTGAATACTGACCGGTGCAGATGTAAAGTATCACACCTCACCGGGACTTATGCCGAGAAGAAACTCGCGCGCTCGGTGAGAATGTAGACTATTGTCTACGTCCTATGTTCAGCGAACCGACTTATCACGCCTTCTGACGCCCTGCAGCCCTGACATCTACGTAATATCGTCCTAGCGCGATTCTCAGTTTTGAGAAAAAAAACAGGTAAAGTTTAAAAATACTGAAGAAAATATTTTTCGCAACCGAGTGATGCAAAAAATACAGGAAAAACAAGTATGGAAAGAATATAAATGAAAGGATTAGGGTGAGAGAATAGGAAGAAGATGTAGGTAATTTAATGACATAAAGACCTACGTGACAATGAGCATGGTGAACGATTTCACCAGGACATTGCTGCTATGGTGACAAGGTATCAAGGCAATTGGAGCCTTTCAATGCTTGCTGATTACTGTTGGACTGTGACAAGAGACACCTCATCGATTGACTACAAGAAGCAAGCAAAGAGAGCTCGAACAGCGACTGAATAATGACGGAATGGGTTCAAATGTGCCTTTTTAAAACATGATATGTGAACTTTAAATAATGTTTTTATTTTTTCTATCATTTTATGTTGAAATATCAATTAATTGAGTATGTAACCACAATTTTTATAATGCTAAAGTAGAAAGACTAGCTGTTCACCCCAGAGAATTAAACAAGCATACATTATTTGTATACTGTAATGTAAATTCATCATTTTTTAAAAACCAGAGCCAATTGGTGAATTTCATTATGATATTTGAAATCATCATCATCATCATCATCATGTGACATATTCTTTCCAGAACGTTGTCTCCATTACAGCTGCTCTGAACGCATCACGATTCTGGGCAAGTCGACCTGCATCAGCCAAAGACAAGTTCAGACTCTCTGTGATGTCCTGGGTCCACCGTCGTCTAGGTCGACCCCTTCCCCTTTTTCCAGGGACCATGCCTTCCATCACTGTTTTTTCCAGACTATTGTGTCTTTTTATATGACCGAAAAATTTCAGCTTCCTTATTGCGATGATATTTAGGAGCCAATGTTCCTGTACGTTTAGTGAGTGCAGTACTTCTCTGTTGGTCTTTTTTTCTGTCCAGGGTATTCTCAACATCCTTCTGTAGCATTTCATTTCGAATGATGTAATCTTTTTTGCAACTGTTTTATTGAGTGTCCAAGTCTCGCAGCCGTATGTTGCTACTGGGAATATACATGCTCTGATCAGTTGTAACTTTGTTTCTTTGCTTGTGCCTTGCCATAGGTTTTTCATCTGTATTAGCTTATGTGAAGCAATTGCAAGTCTTCTTTTAATTTCTACTGCACAGTCGCCAGAGCTGTTAATGATTGATCCTAAGTATTCGAATTCATTGACACTTTCCAGTTCTTCGTTATCAATTTCAATTTCTGGTTTGGTCTTTACTTTGTCTGTTGTCAATACTTTGGTCTTCTTGGTGTTTAGGTATAGATTCTGGGCCTCGCTGTGTTTTTTGGTGGACAGAAGTAATTGTTCAAGTCCTTTTGGGTTGGTCGATAGGAGGACTGTGTCGTCAGCATATCTGATTTCCGGGATCTGGTACCCGCCGATGTTAAATGAGTCAAACTCTGTGTGTTCTTGGTCATCTCTTACGTTTCTCATGATATTCTCGGCATAAATGTTAAACAGGTAAGGGGAAAGGGTACAGCCTTGTCTTACTCCTTTCTGTACTTCAAACCATTCTGATGTTTCCCCCTCTATTCTTACGGCTGCCTGTTGTTCTTGGTACAGCAGTGCGATGAGTTGTATAAGGTGGTTTGGAAATCCCATATTTTTCATAATAGCCCATAACTGCTGATGTTGTACACAATCGAAAGCTTTGGTGTAATCAATGAAACAAGTATGTAGGTCAACGTTGAATTCTCTACACTTTTCTATGATGATCCTCATGTTGAATATATGATCTCTAGTGCCTCTACCTGGTCGAAAACCCGCCTGTACTTCATTTATTTCTGTTTCTAGCTTTTGTTGCATCCTTTTCATTATATATGATTTGTAAAAGTATTTTGCTGGCATGGCTTATAAGAGCTATAGTTCTGTAGTTTGTGCACAGTTTCAGGTTGCCCTTTTTTGGCAAGGGTATGTAAATTGATCGTTTCCATTCCTTGGGCCAAATTCCGCTTTGCCAGATCTTGCAGCATAATGCATGGTATATACGAGCGCTGCCTTCTCCTCCTGCCTGTATCATTTCAGCTGTTATTTCATCACAACCAGGAGATTTTCCACTTTTTAAGTGTTTGATTGCATTCCGGACTTCCTCTATGGTAGGTTCTGGTTCACGTTCCGCTTCATTCATGACGTTGTTATCTGCCGCTTTGTTTATTTCCGTATACATTTCTTGACAGTACTCCTTCCATCTGTTCAGAATATCTTTACGTTCTGTTAGAGTGTCGCCTTTCTTGTCGTTTATTGCTCGGGGTGATGATTTAAAGTTGTTGTTTTTCAATGTTCTTACTTCAGAAAACATATTCTTACTCAATCCCTGTTCGCGCATTTCCTCTATTTTCCTGCAGGTGTCGTTTATGTATTGTTGTTTGTCTTGTCTGACTCGTTTTTTAATCTGCTTTGTGTATTCCTTGTACAACTCCTGATTTTCTGTATCTTTTTTGGACTTCATTTTTCTTCTCTCTACCACCAACTTCAGTGTTTCGTCTGAGATGTATTCTCGTCTCTTTATACTTCTTTTAGGAATTAACCTCTGTGCATTTGTAATATATACATCTCTGATGTTATTAGCAAGTTCATCTGGTGTCATTTCCTCCTGTACTGCCATAAGAATGTCAAATTTGTTCTGAATATCGACACTGTACTCTTCTGGTATGGCGCTTGTGTCATAACGTATTACTTTGTCGCTTGTAACGACTTTTTTCAATTTGATCTTGAAGTTTGCAGCAAGAAGTTCATGGTCGGAGTCACAGTCTGCTCCTGGGAACGTCTTGATGGATGAGATACAAGATCGCCACCTTTGTTGTATTAAGATATAATCTATTTGGTTCTTGCTTTTTTCCGTCCGGTGACGTCCATGTATATAGTCTTCTAGGGTGTTGCATAAAAAGAGTATTCGTGATGACTAGGTTGTTTTCTAGGCAGAATGTTGTCAAGCGTTCTCCTCTCTCATTTCTCTGGCCCAATCCATAACTTCCTTTCACTCTTTTTTCATGTTCTAATCTTTCGTTTCCAACTTTGGCATTAAAATCTCCCATTATTATCCTAATATCTTGCTTATTTGCTTTCTCTAATGCATTTTGCAGTTCATTGTAAAAATCTTCAATTTCCTGTTCTTCAGCAGCTGCTGTTGGCGCATATGTTTGTATAATTGTGATGTTCTTTCTTTTTCCTTTCAGTCTGATTGTGACAATGCGGTCATTTATGGGATTATATCCTAATAGGGAGGCAGCTGTCCTTTTAGACAGGTAGAAGCCGACGCCGCTCTGACCTCCTCTCTCTTTGCCTGAGTATATGAATGTTCCTCCTGATGGAATCGAAAAGTGTCCCTGGCCCGACCATCTGTGCTCTGAGATGCCCAGGATATCGATGTTTAGCCTTTCCATCTCGTTCTTCACTATGTACTGTTTTCCTTGGTATAAGCTTCTGACGTTCTATGTTCCTATTTTGATTATTTTTCTAAGACCGATGACATGGTTTTTGAAATCAGCATGTCAAAATCAATAAGAAACGGTATATTTAATTTCTGGTACAAAAAACGTTTGAAAATTTGTTGACTAGTGTAATTACTCATAAGTACTCCTAATTAATGTGCTTCTAACTTCGAGTTTCCCAATTTTCTGGACTCTCTACGTCCAGTAAATATATAAATAAAATAATATTTTGTTTCTTCTAATTTCATCTGACATGACATACTGTTACATCTTTTTGTCACCTCTGGCACATTTCGTTTAAGCTAGAATAGAATGGGGCTCGAGACTTCTTAAGATGATGTGAAGGGATGCTGAAGCTTCGTAAGATGCTGTAAAGGGGTGCAGGGCTTCTTAAGGTGAAGAAGCACTGGAGTAGCTCAATATTTCTAGCTATTTTTGTCTCGCCAACTTGATCTTTCTTTTTAACAGTTTCCTCTTCATACATAAATTAATGCACACTGATCTCATTACACCGTGCCTTGATAGCCTATTATGTCAGAAGGTACTGGGTCACGGACAAATGGCTAGTCTCAATCGCTTTATGGTCACAGTCTCCATGAATACAAGGCCCATCTGGACGTATTAACGTCAAAGATGGGCTGTTTCTATGCCTGCTTCCAAACAGTATTCCATAAAAGTGGTGTATCATTATCACCTTCATTTTCCTTTCAGCTCATTACCGAGCATGGAGCCACAACTGCGGCTGATCCCACAGGAAGCATGCACAAAGCAGTTATATGCTCTTCAATTAATACCCTTTAGCTCCCCGAGGAACATAGGCCTTCAACAAACAAAAACCAAGTCTTCCTGTCCTGTGCCATCCGCTCAAGTTCTTTCAGGTCTCCTCAGTGTGTGTCCTATCCATTGCCAGCGTCTTCTTCTCAACTCTTGTTCCACTGGCACTTGTCTGGTTCTTGCAGCGGTGATTTATGTAGCAATTTTGTGTTTACACGTTGAGATAAAGCCTTATTTACCCGCTTTGTACGACATGCATGAGAGTGCAGTAATACGATTATTTCTTTGTCTCTTCAGAGAACCCCGGGTACTACGGTGGATAAAAGTGAATGTATATATTGTCCAACACGCGCACATATGCAACGTAAGGAAATATGGATGGGTATGATAAAAAATCGAAAAAGGTAATTCGTCTTACGAGAACAAAAGACAACGAAAATAGCCAGCGTTACGGAAACAAGGCCTTCGTCAGGCAAAGGAAATAAAGTGAAGGTTAAGTAGGACACATAAGAATCTAAATAAACAAGATATATAAAAACTGGGTACTTCCGTAAAGGCGGCGAAGACCAAGCACGCCCGCGGAAGGGAGATCGCGTCACGAGAAAATTAAATGGCTGTCACTTCCGGATGTAAACAGTAGACGTTAAGAAGCTAAGAAACTAAACTGAACAAGAAACTACCCAAATGTAATAATAACGATGTCACAGATTGCCTCCCCTGCTTTGCAGTAGTGCTCCAACTGTGACCAATACTCAAGAGTGTCTAATATTGGCTTCCAAGGTATCTACCTGCTCGCAAGATTACTCTTAGCAGAGGTGTAGATAGAAGGTTAATGACACTTCTACCTTAAGGTAGATTTCACAAGATATTTCCAGAAGTCACGAACAATGTTGCATTGGGCTGAACAATTGTTAACGCATTATATCTGGTCCGTCGCCTTTTGTGAAGGATTTAAGCAATGCTTTAGCCGTTCAAGCCCCCAGTTGGTGTAATCCAACGAATGCCCTCTTATACGTATTGGCTTTATATATATATATATATATATATATATATATATATATATATATATATATATATATATATATATATATATATATATATATATATATATATATATATATATATATATATATATATATATATATATAAGTATTAAAAGTCTTGCTCTTACGTTTGCTTTCATACTTTTAATGACTGAATAAACAATTATTTGTTTAGTTTAAAATAACATACAACAAATTTAATAGTAAATTAGTTCTACAAGTTAAAATAAGGATTGAATGGGGGTTAAAGGTAAATTATTTGTTCCTCTCAGAGGTTGGATCGGGGCTCTATCAATGTCCGTGTTTTGCTGTTGCCTGTGAAAAAAAAAAACTTAACTCCAGATGAGTCTTGCAGCTGTTGTTCATCAATTCTGTGATGACGGAAGCCTTCTGCACACGCACTTTAGGCGGTTAAGGTTGATGCTTTTCCCTCACAATAGCGGCGTGAATACCACAAATCGTCTGATGGCTTGTACTTTAGACAAATAGAAAGAAACAAATGCCTGCTAAGTACATTTGTTCGCCGCAAACTAACAGGCTTATTGTCATGCGCTCCACCCACCAATGTTAACTTCTCAAAAGAATTAAATTCCCGAGCACACAGTGTAACTCAGGGAATATGATGAAAATTCACCAATATCCTTGCACAGATGTAGACTGGACACAGCTCTGTATTAGAAGCTTCAAATTCACTAAGGTCTGGAAATTAGAGTTAACTCCTCTGACAGCGGGTGTTCTGCGAAATCCTGGCGTGGGAAAACTTTTGTTTCATTCCTCTAAGACTTGGTCTGGGAAATTAGAGTTAATTCCTCTGACGGCGGATGTTCTGCGAAATCTCTGGCCTGGGAAAACTTTTGTTTAATTCCTCTAGTACTTGTGATAAAATTCCTAAGAGTCCAGTCTTGTATGCGGGTTTACTTGTAAATTCCTAAGTTGCCCAATACTCGATCTGTTAATTATATTTGTAGAATTTCTAAGTCCAATTTTTCCTTTTTCTTTCTGGCTTTTAGGAGTCGCTGATATAACTTGTGCGCAGCAGTCTCTCTGTGTGATCTGTGTCTGTGTTTTCATCACACTATATTCTCAGTTCTTAGTGCACATCACGGATTGCACTTCCGACTAGTGTGCCAATAAAATACATTGTATATTTCAGCTCCTCACAATGAACCAATTCAATGGAATCTCGTTCAGCACTACGTGGGTAGGGGCGTTTCTCAAATTCGAAAAATACCCTCACGTGTTTCAAAATACTAAATTTAATATCCACGCATGACCTCTTACAGTGGTGTCATATCGTTGCGTCAGACTTCCGTCGGCATCCTGTGCACAACTCATAAACAACATATGTGAACGCATTTGATGTCCAGATGCTACCTATTGCCAATATTGTCTCTCCAGACAGATTATCGTGATAATCACACAACAGAATGGTCCCGGGAAACGATAAACGCGTCTACCACTTGTGTAATCTGCCCACCTCAGACGGCTATCTCAGACAGACAATCTTGGCTTCTATAGATGTTGATCGGGCGAGACCGTCTTTTCATGATAAGAATCTCGCTCACTGACCGGTGATAATGACTGGGTATTGTTACGATAATACCACAGTTCACCTAGCGGAACGTAAATAAGTCTGAGAAGTGGTAAACAAGATAAAGACCGTCCCATAGCAAATACTTCCGTAGGGGATGAGAGTGTTAGAGACTTTCCCCTACTAGATTCAGCATAGAGAGTAAAATAATGAATGGAAGGCCATAAATATATGCCAAATAATAGCGATGAGTGAGAGGTAGAGAAAAGTGAGGAAAAAAGTGATCCTGCCGGAGTGGACGTGAGATCGCACAACCGTATCGTCACAAACGAATACTGGAGATAGAAGAGGACAGAAGGAGTTGCTAATAAATAAATAAAACATAAGAAATAAAAAATATAAATAAATATATAAAAGTAAATTATTTTTTTCAAACATAAAGGGGGGGGGGGGGGGGGGGGGGGGAAAGAATCGACGGTGAAATAGAAAAGGGTCACCTCAGACAAAACGGAACTAAACGGAGAGTAATTCCTTTCCAGTTGTTGCAGTGTGCAAGGTCGCCCGTGTTGGGTGATTTGACAATTTTTTTCTTTTTTCAACTCCTTTGGTGTTGTCTGTTTGCCAGAGTTGTGCAAATAGTAGTTCTAATTGTGCTGATGCTAGTTCAGGATCTGTTATAAATAGCTCTGCATTTAAACTGTCGTGACCAGGAGCTTTTTTATTCTTTAACCCTTCAATAGCTGTAATGATTTCTTTCCTTCGTGCAATGTCTGTATTTATGTCTAGATCCTTTTCAGCCTTAGGAACATTCCGCCGCGTCTCTGGTGGTTTCTTATTAAGTGCTTTTCTTAAATAATCTGCCCATCTTGTTTCCCGCCCTTGTGATGATAAGATTTCCTTTGCTTATCTCTTACTAACGTAATATTGTTTGTACCCCATTTTCCGCTGATGGTTTTTATTATTTTATACTAGCTGTTAGTACCCGGCGTTGCCCGAATTTCTAGTAATGGTTTATGAAACTTACATACGTAAGTTACACACTTGGAAGTTACATAAGTTATAATTAATATATTTAACTACATCGTGTCATATTTAATTATCGATATTTTCTACATTTATTAATGTAACATTATTCCAGTGCTTTTTGATAAACAATATTTTTGGTGATGCCGCCTGGGGCAAAAAGAAATAAATAAATTTCTTGGTTTGCCCACCCTGGAGCAAGGAAAATATAGCTGTCCATGTGAAAAGCACAGATTTTCTAAGTTTATGCCTGCTACCTTAAGTGACTGCCCTTGGGCCTTGTTTATTGTCATTGCAAATGCAAGACGCACGGGATATTGCAGTCGCTTGAAATCAAAAGGCATGTCAGTTGGGATCAGAGGAATGTAAGGAATTAATGCTTCTTCTCCTCTGGCATAACCTATAAATATTGTTGCTTCTACCACGTTTGGCATGAGGTACTTAACACATAATCTGGTTCCATTACACACTTTGGGCGGATCAAGATTTCGCAGTAACATTATCGGTGCGCCGATTTTAAAAAATTAAGTTTGCGGTGGCATTCTAGTTGGTTCCAATAAGTTCACGAACTCAGTTTGATAAAATACAGCCTGCTGGCTATGACAGTGTCAATAGATTTGTATGTTGTGGCCCGGCTAAACTAGGTGAGGGTAGCCGAATGGTTATAAACCTTCGGTGAGTTAGGGTCTGCCTACCCATGCATGCGAAGACTGGATTCGATAGACTGCGCGGAAGAAACCACCTGTTGGTTCAACGGGCATGACGACGATTACCAGCAACGCGCTGTGGAGCGTAAGGAGCACGGCGAGGCACGTAGAAAGCCCTGGTCATCCACTGCACCTGACTTCATCTCCAGTCGTCTTGATTTGTCTTGCCACTGGATTGAGATGGACCCAGGCGAGAGAGTGAGGTCGACGAATTGCACAACTCTTCCTCACTTTAATCCAAATCACCGCGCAAGTCACTCTTTCATCCATTCATCCATCCACTCACAACAAGTCCTGTGGCGATGGGCGAGCGGCGAAGCGGCAGGCGTGGGTACGCTGGCAGTCGTAGTCGCAGACCTACACACAGGCGGCTCAGGCCATATGGTCGTCTTCCACTGATCGGAGCAGCAGTGGGATTCGGCAGCCCCCTGAGTGTCTGAGCAGCCCTCTTTAGGAAAGCACTGCTCAACTCCATGGCATGAGGAAGGGGCTAGAAAAGGTGCCCTAAACATTGTCTGCTTCACCATTACCTAACCAGCTTACCGCGGTTGGTGGGTACCCTACTTCGGCGGTCGACATATAAGAAAAAGAAAGGACAGATTTTTCCCCCTCATTCTAGGCGCATGGAATGTGCGCACTTTACTTGACAAAGACTTTAACGCAAATAGACCTGAGAGACGAACTGCCCTGATTGGGAGAGAACTGGCCAGGTACAACATTGACATAGCAGCACTGAGTGAAACTCGACTTGCAGGCGAGGGCCAACTTTGCGAAAAGGGTGCAGGTTATACATTCTTTTGGAGCGGAAGAGGAACTGAAGAAAGACGAGAAGCAGGGGTTGGATTTGCAATCAAAACAGCAATTGTCAGCAAGTTAGCGGGGCCCCCAAAGGGAATAAATGACCGACTCATGACGGTCAAGATCCCTCTGTTCTATGGAAGAAAACATGCCACCATCATTAGCGCGTATGCACCAACTATGACAAACCAGGATGATGTCAAGGATAAGTTTTACGAAGAACTACATGCAGTCATTGCATCAGTTCCTAAAGCAGATAAGCTCATCATTCTTGGTGACTTTAATGCAAGAGTAAGCTCAGATAACATCTCCTGGAATGGCACTATTGGTAAGTACGGCGTGGGTCGCTGTAACAGTAATGGACTTCGTCTCCTCCAGACTTGTGCAGAACATGACCTCCTTGTCACCAACACCATTTTTCGACTTCCTACCCGCAACAGGACCTCCTGGATGCACCCTCGCTCAAAGCATTGGCACCTAATTGACTATGTAATTGTTAGGAAGAAGGACAGGCAAGATGTCCGGGTGACCAAGTCCATGTGTGGTACCGAATGCTGGACTGATCATCGCCTCATTGTATCTAAACTTAAAATTCGTATCCAACCAGCCAGGCGCCCTCAGGGGAAGAAAACTCAAAAGAGGCTGGATGTCACCAAACTAAAGAAGACAAAAATCAAACAGTCATTTACTGACACCTTAGAAGACCGTCTCAAATCTATCTCGCTAGACGGCCAAAGTGTGGAAACAAATTGGGCAGCCCTAAGTGAGCAGATCTACAACACTGCTACAGAGGTCCTGGGTCCTTCCATCAAGAAACAAAATGACTGGTTTGATGAGAACTCAGATGATATAAAGCAGATGTTGGCTGAGAAACACCATCTCCATAAAGCATATTTAAATTATCCAAAATCTACATCCAAGAAAGACGCTTTCAACAACATGCGTAGAATCGTCCAACATAAACTACGCCAGAAGCGGGATTCATGGCTGAGTAATAAAGCAGATGAGCTCCAAGGCTTTGCTGACAGCCATGACTTGAAAAACTTTTACCTTGCACTCAAAGCGGTGTATGGTCCAACATCATCAGGATCATTTCCCCTCCTTAATGCAGATGGAAAAACACTAATTACAGACAAGGAAAAAATGCTCCAACGCTGGGCTGAACATTTTAATAATATCTTGAACCAGCCATCATCTATTAACGACGAAGCCATCATCCGCCTGCCCCAAATTCCTATAAATGAAGCATTAGATGATGTACCAACTCTGGAGGAAACTAAAAAAGCGATTCGTCAACTGTCTAGTGGAAAGGCCCCTGGCTCCGATTCAATTCCTGTTGAGGTTTATAAAGATGGCGGTGCAGTTCTGATAGAGAAACTTCATATGATCTTCCAGCAAATGTGGCAGAGTGAAACCATCCCACACGATCTCAAAGATGCCTCAATTATACATCTATATAAACGTAAAGGTAATCGCCAAGACTGCAACAATCATCGAGGCATCTCTCTTTTATCAATCGCTGGGAAGATATTCGCCAGAATCCTTTTGAATCGCCTTACGGCTCATCTTGACAAAGGTCTTTTACCCGAAAGTCAGTGTGGATTCCGGAAAGAACGTGGAACCACAGATATGGTGTTCGCTGCAAGACAGCTACAAGAAAAATGCCAAGAACAGCACTGTGACCTGTACACAGCTTTCATCGACTTGACAAAGGCGTTCGACACGGTCAGTAGAGAGGGTCTATGGAAGATCATGGCAAAATACGGCTGCCCAAAGAAATTTATCACAATAGTGCAGCAACTGCATGATGGAATGCAGGCTAGAGTTCAGGAAAACGGTGAGCTATCAGAGCCTTTCCCCGTCTCAAATGGAGTTAAACAAGGGTGCGTACTTGCACCGACTCTGTTCAGTATCATGTTTTCTGCTATGCTGACTGATGCTTTTAGAGACTGGGACACAGGAATCGACATTAGTTATCGTATTGATGGAAAATTGTTTAACCTTAGGAGGCTTCAAGCAAAAACCAAGGTCAAATCACAAACCATCAGAGATCTTCTGTTTGCTGATGATTGTGCCCGCAATGCTGGCTCAGAGGCTGATCTGCAGCATAGTGTGGATAGATTCTCCGAAGCCTGCGCCAACTTTGGGCTTACCATCAACACGAAGAAAACAGAAATCATGTACCAACCAGCTCCTGGCACAGTTTATACTGAGCCAGTCATCAAGGTTAATGGTGAGAAACTGAATGTTGTGAACAGATTCACATACCTTGGTAGCACACTATCCCAGAACATTGTCATTGATGATGAGGTGAACACCAGGATCTCCAAAGTCAGCAGCACATTTGGCAGACTATACACCAACGTTTGGCATCGAAGTGGCATTAGTCTACAGACAAAGCTGAAGGTGTACAGAGCTGCGGTGCTTCCAGTGCTGCTATATGCATGTGAAACATGGACTGTATACAGGCGCCACGTAAAGAAGCTAAACCACTTCCATACAGTCTGTCTCAGGAAGATAATGAACATCAAATGGCAAGACAAGATCCCGGATACCGCCGTTCTTGACAGAGCTGGTATCCCTAGTATTGATACTATTCTGATGCAGTCACAAATTCGCTGGGCAGGTCATGTAGTCCGCATGCCAGACCATCGACTGCCAAAGATCCTCTTTTATTGTGAGATGCAGAAGGGTAAACGCTCCCATGGTGGCCAAAAGAAGCGCTTCAAAGACACGTTAAAGACGTCATTGAAAACCTTTGACATAAACCCAGACACATGGGAAGCTGCTGCGCAATACCGAACTGCTTGGCGCACATCTCTTCGTAAAGGTGCAGCAGCATGCGAATCATCCAGAAGAGCAGCAGCGGAACAGCGGAGACAAGCTAGAAAGGACCGTGAAATAAAACCTTCACATGAAGCAAACATTCCCTGCCCACACTGTCCAAGATCTTTCCAGGCCCGCATCGGGCTCTTCAGTCACCTTCGTACCCATAGACTAACCTAACATATTCTTAAATAATTGGATGAACAGAGTGGTCTTCATCACCCGTGATGGACGAACAACCAACAACCATGTTGTGGCAATGCCTGCCAGCTGATTCTGTATTTGCAGGTTAATATTACTTACACTCTCATTTTTAGGTTCCGGAATCGCTCGCTCACAAAGTATGTAGAGGAAAAACCCGTAAAGTTGCAAATTATGACCTTTTAATAATAATTTTATCATTTGGATTGTTTATCTTGAAAAATCTAGACACTTGTTAAATTTATATATAGATTTTGCTTGTAAAAAAACATGATTATTATTTTCTGTCATCCATACTTCAAATATAAAAAACAGTGATTGCGTTGAGCTGTAATTTTTAGATAAAAGTTTATCTTTTCGGTAAGATACGACCCATTCAACCTAGACATACGGATGACGCCTGTTATATTAGGACACATGTCTAAATAGAGAAGATCTTTCGTTCTGGTGTATTGTTTAGCTTTGAGCTAGTTTCTTTTTTTAAGGACCAAAAATATAAAAAAAATACAACTTAAATGTTGCCTTACTTTGACGAGGCGCACCCCGTTTAAGATTGGCACTTGTCAAATTATAGAAGACCTTTCGGTACAGCAATGTGATAAAGACCCTTTTCTTTTATAAAAGATGTTGCGGTCTGTTTCAGTTATGAAGTCTTTAGTCTTTTAAAGACTATGTAATATTTGCTAAATAAACAAAAACTGCTTGGTAAAATGTAATTAAATTTGATATAAACAGTAATAATAACTTAAATACTTCATAAAAGTAATATTATTTTTAAATTTTCGCATAAAGCATTTGTGTCTGTTTAAATAATTTAAATTGCTATGTAAAATAAGATCAAAGATAAGATCAAATTATACAAATCACATGTATTATCTATTCTCTTGTATGGGTGTGAGGGCTGGACACTCACTGCAGATGCGGAGCAAAGGATTCAGGCTTTCGAGTATAAATGTTATAGAAGAATTTTGCACACTTGCTATAAAGAGCACAAAACAAATGTCTATGTTAGAGAGAGAATAAACACGTATGCAGGCCACCAAGAACCACGTTTATCAGTAGTGAAACGTCGAAAGCTTGCCTGTTTTGGGCATGTAACTCGTCATGACTCCTTTTAGAAAACGGTCCTTCAGGGAACAATCGAAGGTAAGCGGAGAAGAGGAAGGCAAAGAAAATCCAGGGCTGATAACATCAAATAATGGACAGGGCACGGTTTTTCCACACTTGTACGCATTGCTGAGGACAGAGAGCCGTGGGGGACCCTGTCTGCTGATGCTTCCACAATGGCATCCCTAAACCCATGACGGGTTACGGGTTGAGATGATGATGATGTAAAATAAAGAAATGTAGAGTTGTAAATTATGACCTTTTAATAGTAATTTTATCATTTGGATTGTTTCGCTTGATTCAGCTAGACACTTGTTAAATTTTATATTAATTACGGCCCTGTTTTACGCATAGAAAAATAAAGCAAACCACGTGGAGAGTGCTTACTTTTATTTGGATATGGATCCACATTGTATAGTCACTGCTTTAAAAAAATGTTCCCTTAAATTAAAAGGGTATGGTTAATAGTTTTGAACTATGTTGTAAAATATGGAAATGTATGGCAGTTGTTACAAAAACAAAATAATAGTTTTTACATTTATATTACTTCCCTTGATTACTCTTGAATTTTTCTTTAACTTGATTATAACCCCTTATTTGTTTACATTTCTTTACGGAAAAATTTAAATACTCATAATGTCATAATTACAAAATTAAATTATGAAATAACTACATGGCGTTAACCGGCAGAAATTAAAGAGACTCTCTGCCAAAATTCATTAAGAAAAAATAAGGCACGCGGATTTGTATTAAGAACATAGAAGCAAACAAACAACTGTATTTTGCCTTTTACTTATATAGATTATACAGATACACTGTGCTTTGTTCATTTCTCAGTGCTGCCACTTCCTTTTTTTGGCTTGGGTTTGACGTTTTACTTCCGTGTCCGGCTGACTTAACTGTTCGCTTTATATTTCCTTCAACCTGGGGGACTTTGCTTCCATTTTCTTTCTTTTCTCATCGATATGGTGTTTAACGTTTCTGGTGTTATCAAATCTTGTTTCCTCCTTTCCTGGAATCCCAAGCATGATTTGCTGCTTTCATTATATATCGTTGAAATGGTGTTGAATTTTTGGTCAACATCATCAGTCGCTGTCTTCTCCTGACTCTTGGCAATTTGATATCGTCTCTTTATATCAACTTACAAAAGCCTTTCTGGTAAGGAGGTCCGTCAGTTTGATGACGTCATACCTTTTCTGTTTAGTTACAATTGGTCCAGTAGTTTCACTTTTAACCTTGATACTACTAAGTGGTGATCGCTTCCCACATCCGCACCTCTTGTTACTTTCACATCTTGCAATGAATGTCTTCATACACCGTTGGTGATAATGTGGTCAGTATGGTTTCTGCCCCTGCCGTTTGGTGATTCCCATGTTAATTTGTGGATTTCTCTTTGTGGAAAAAACGTTCCTCTCATGACCAAGTTGTTAATGCTGCAGAAGCTTATTAGTTTATCACCATTTTCGTTCGCTGTTCCGCTGCCACATTTCTCCATTACTCTTTCATTGTATGTATTCTGTGTTCCAACTTTCGCATTGAGGTCTCCCATTACTACGATAAGATCACATCTTGGTGCGGTTTCCATTTCCTTTTGTAGCTGTTGATAGAATTCGTCATTGACCTCTTCGTAGCTGTCATTTGTTGGTGCATAGTATTGTATTATTGTGGAAATCGTGAATCTTTCTCACAGTCTTGTTCTTATCAGTCTGTTGTTGATGGATTTCCATTACAGCAGCGACCTTTCTATTCCTTTCTTTATAATAATGGCTACGCCTTCATTGTGCTGTCCATCCTCTCTTCCTGAGTAAAGTACTGTTTCACCTGTTGCTGTTTTTATTTTCCCTGTCACGGTCCATCTGCTCTCACTTATTCCCGGGATATGTAATATGTAGTTTCTCATTTCTGTTGTGATCTACCTCAGTTTTCCTGCCTCATTCATTGTTATAAAGTTCCATAATCCAATTCTGGTTTCGTGTTTTGCGATCATGACATCCGTTTTCTTCATGCCAATGGCTTCCGTTCGGCTTTCACCATAGTCAGTTATACGAGCGTCATACTGCGAATATCCGTCCCGCATCAAAGTTTCTTCATCGGTTGCTTTTTTTTTTTTTTTTTTTTTTTTGGTAACATTATACATTATATATCGTAATTATAACCCATCAAGGGTTGAACGGGATACTTTGTGTATAAAAAAATTAAAACGTGACTTTTTAAAATTTATTTATTTATTTTTAAATTTACATAGACAGGGGTGTCAGTCTGTGTTAAAACCCCCAACATGGAGAAGCAGGGTGCAAGCTTTAGTGTAACCCCTACCCGCGCAGATCTGTTCAGCTTGGTAGAACCTACCCGGAGTAAAACTGCTGGTGACAGTAGTGAGGGATGTCAGAGTACGCAAGCCGCCAAACTGCTACAAGGTACAGACACAATTGATGACAGGTTTGGTTTGGGGTACAATAGTAATATTCCTACGGTATTTGTCTCCAATATACATGCAGTGTGGTTTGCCACAGGTGTTTACATCCGTCCCATATATTTTTCTCTTTTTGCTTGTCACCTTAAATTAGAGACTGCACTTTTTCTATTCGTTAATAAACTTGAGAACGTTTGGAAAATTTCTTCAACCTTTTTTATGTAATAACTAGCAACAACCCGCCAAAATTGGCAGGTTTTTAATTATAGTGTGTTATTTCTGTTACGCGTAATACATTGCTGCTTCTTCTATAGTCTCGCTTGCTCGCTGTGAATGACGCGATAGTCTCTTCCTTTTAGCCATCTTATCATTTTGATCCATAATAATAAGTCTGCAATACTTTAAATTACAATTTTGTCTTGAAGAAACAATAAAAAAACTTAAATTTTTAAGAAAAATGATGAGTTAAATCCGTTTCCTGAATGAAACTGGACAGAAGAGTATCTTAATTGTCTGTTGATTTAATCTGCATCTCCGCACCTTCCTGTCTCCATTTCAAGTTCTTGGCTTCTTTCCATAATCAAAATGTTTGCTCGCTGTGAATGATGCGATCGTCTCTTCCTTTTAGCTATCTTATCATTTTGATCCATAATAATAAGTCTGCAATACTTAAAATTTTGTCTTGAAGGAACAATAAAAAAATTTACATTTTAAGATTATTTTTAAGAAAAATGATCTGTTAAATCCGTTTCCCCAATGAAGCTGGACATAAGAGTATCTTGATTGTCTGTTGATTTAATGCACACCGTGACACTTTTCTATTTTCGGGAGAGTACATTGTCGTAGATTTTGATAGGTGATTAAGAACAATGTTAGGTCCCTTCTGAATAGAACTGACAAAGGTGATGACTCAGTGCGAAATAAGGTAAACAGATAGATTTCACTAGTGAGTTGGTGAAAAGGTAAAGTCTGTCCCTGGATTTGAGAAAACTTCTCTAGCCCAGCCTATCGGTTACGACTAAAAAAATATTGTCGTTCCGACAGTTCCCTTTCTATATATATATATATATATATATATATATATATATATATATATATATATATATATATATATATATATATATATATATATCCACCACTCATACACACACACACACACACACACACAGATAAGTGACGACAGTTAGACGCACAAACGGGAAAACTATACTAATGGAATGTGGATGTTGGGACGAGCTGACCAATACAGAAAATACAGTTTATGTAAATCTTATTTACCATCAAGAAAACAAAACTCCACAACATATATATTATCATATATCGAATATAAAGAAAAATCATAGGGCTACAGAATTAATACAGAAATAGACCCATAAGTACTATCTCCCCCTGTTGATACAAGATCCCACAAAGAGAAGTTAATTAACCCCCAAAATGTCAAAAGATTAGCACTATAGACTTTTGACTATAATGTTAAGAACAGAGTTTCTACGTTATTTTATTCTGAAATTGAACAGTATTAGCAAAATCACAGTAAGAAATATACAAAGTGAGTACATGGATTATACAATAAAAGAGTTACTCATTCCTGCTTTCTTTCTTTCTTTCCATACAACCGTGGCCACGTTCATTCGTTCTTACCTAATACTTGATTTGCCCCTTCTGGTACAATCTTTAGGACAAACGCACACAGCAAATCCAGTGTTATTTTTGCAAAGAAAACCCCAGCTCCTCAAAGACAGATTAAATCCACTTGCCCGGGGAACGTTCACTTTGTTACTTTTATTTAGGATTTCTGTTTAATCACATTAATTAGTCCAGGTAAAAAATTTAACAGTGCTCACAGTGTCAGTAGCTTGAGATTTCCAGTACATAGGAATGTTAGGTCGGTAACTTCTCTCAGTATAAAAATTCCTTGTCACACCACAAATGGTCAAACGTCGGGAAATGTTAATGTAATTATGTCGCCACAACGGGCTGACTGTAAATGAAATTGGGAAAAGAAATCTGGATCTATAGTCCCAGTTACAAAGTCACTCTTAATGTTCTTTGGGTTGGTACTCTGTCTCTTTCTGGGTGTAAACACAAATACAGACAGGTTTACCTTGAAGACCAAGATACTAAGTAAAAAACGTTCTTTCGATGGTTATTCTCAGATTTATATGGAAGCCGCTGGTAGGGTTTTGGGTTTGACCCAGTAGTGTGTATAGGAAGACAAAATACAAAATACTTAACCACCATATAATATTCTCAATCCTGTTGTAAACCCGCGTAAAATATAATATATTTATTCCCTTCGGTTATTTAACTTTAATTGAAACTACAAGCTTAGAGCTTATATGATCGTTTAAAATCTCCCGTGAAGTAAATTCTAGTCATTTAAAAAAATTAATCATCATGAATTAGAAATAAATATATATTTCGTCAATACTCATAATGAAAAGTGCATTTACTAGTCGATTAAATATCTTTTACTGGTTAAATCGGTTAGTTAGATTAACGCTACAGCCGGAACAGTTTAGCTATAGATTATATTTAGTTCGCTAGTCAATTAACACTCAAAAAAAAAAATCCTAGTGAAATAAAATGATGGACTTAGCCATTAAATCACTCTACACAGAAAGATCTTAGGGAAATAAATGACGGACTTAACAATTAAATCACTCAAACTTCTATTATAATATTTACCGCAAACACAGAAATTGAACTACTCCAAATCGAAAATACTAAGAAATCCACTATAACAATGGTCTAGAAAATCGAAGCTAGTAGGTTCTGGAAAAGTCTGTGGGTACTGAATAATGGATTTTAAAAGCTGGAGAATATATATTAAATTTGCAGAACTTCGCTCAGACTTGTTACTTTTAACGCCTTCGCTCAGATTTCGGGATTTTCTTCGGTTAATCTGCGAATCAGAGGAAAAATTCACACTTTTACCGCTACAGACTCTGGCAATCGAGCGAAACCCGTCCTTTGATCTGGCGATTCTTACCGTGTTTAATTACCTTCCAAACGAACGGATTCAGGGGGAGTAACTGTGATTATCTGCCCTTGGTTTCAGATTAAGTACCCCTAACCAACGTCTACCGAAAAATACGTTTCAACTTATCGCCCCCTTGGTTTTTCTTCATTTAGTTTATCTCCCCCTTCCCTACAAATCCACCATCCCGTCCCCTCTCTACGCGTTCCGTTTACCTGTCTGATGGCAATATTCCTCGTAGTTTATACGACATAGAGAAAAGAAAATATGCGTGGCCAAATTAAGAGTTTGACATATATAAAGAAGTGAAAGGGTCTGCGTTTAACAAATAGGTCTGTTGGTAAAAATTCCTAAGGCAAATAGAGAAAAGAAAATAAAATAGGCTAGCTAATTTAAGAAAGAGACAGATATCTGAGTATATGAGGGTTTTACGTTAACAAACCGTGCATGGCTCACAAGGAAGCCGGTGAAAGACAGGTGGAAGAAAAATGTAGATGTATGAAATATATTTTCATAATATCCTCTGCCACATACATATAAGGGGAAACAATACAATTATAGTCTAACTTTCAACCACAGTTGCACCCCATGAGCTGTGGTTGAAAGTTAATGTACTCTCTCGAAAAATAGAAACAGTGCGCAAATGACGGCGTGCAAAATGTGACTGACCGACCGACCGACCAAAGTACTTACGGCGGGAATTATGGTATTGGATTTCTTAGTCTCTCTGTACAAATTTTGCATGTACAAAGCTGTGTAGTTTTTTCGCGAACAAAAATGTGCTCAGAGGTAGACCTTCCAAAAGTGTGTGGGTATCCAACCTTTGTTAAAACGGAATTTTTTTTTTTTTTTTTTTTTTTTTTTTTTTTTTTTTTTTGGTGGTTTTAAAAAAATGAAGGAAAAGAAAAATGGTATGGTGTCAGTTTTAGAAATATACGATACATTAGAAACACGGGACGTTACGGGATACGCCATTCAATTTTAATGACCATTACTTTTATGGTCTTGAACATTATAGAGGTTCTGACATCCCCTTGGCAGGTCTCATTCACTCATGGCAGGCTTTCCTTAGGAGAATCGTCTGATGTTTGAAATATGTTGTCCTTTTCCTAATGGATTGCATGTCCAGCACCATTTTAATTAATTTGTGCCTGTAGGTTACTCTTCAGTTTCAGTAAATATCTATTTTTCCTTCCTGGCTTTTCTCGTTTTTTCCGTATTAAAATTGTGTATTCCTGTTTTCATTCCCCGTGGGACCCCAAGATGCAGCAATAGTGAATGCAGTCAGCGACCCATAGCTGTACTGCTTGCATCAGGACCAGCGAACCAGAGCTGGTCAAGACCGCACTCCACCTCCACGTGGTGGTCCTGGAAACAGTCTGCAGCAGTGCAGTCTGGCTGAGCGAGTGCGGATCGCAATGGGAAGGCAAACCCGGTCCCTAAAAAATGCCGTGCTGAAGTCGGATGTGTCGACCGAGAGGTGCAGATATCACAGCTTAGGCGTAAACAGACACAACGCAACCACCGTCCTTTTCAGGGCGATCGAGGAAGAAGAAGAAGATTCCCGGTCATTTCTATCGGCTTTTATCATCTTTAACACCATGTTCTGGTATTAAAGAGTCAATCCATCTACTTGAATTTCATAGCAGGATTCTTCTATCACATCAGGGCACACTATTATTTAGTTATGGGGTTTGCTTCTTGCAATTTTACTGTTGGTTTCTTTACGTTGGCATTTCTTTCTTGTTCTGTATTTGTATTTGTTTAGTTAGTTTTACTTTGTCCACATGTTTATAGTGTCATTTGTCATTTTCTCATAGCCTAACTATATATATTTTTTTTCATTTTTGTCTTCTGTTTGTGACTGGCTGACGAAGAGTATACCCCGAAACATCTCGTGCTTCTGTTGCATCGTATATTTGTAAAACTGATACTTTATTATTTATCTTTCTTCCGTTCTTCCTTTTTTCCATTTCTTTCTTTCTTGCTTATTTTATCTTCCAGTTTTACAGCAGGCTATCCTGTATTTTTTATAAAGTGCTTATGGACGTTCACCTGTGCTGCTTATAGATGTTCACCTGTGCTTGTCTCCCATCTGGTGCCGGGGCATGGTCGTAATTCGAAAAAGGAAAGAAATGACCGCATGTAAGAATTGAGTAAAGATGATAAAAGACAGACCAACCACTTACCGCTTTTAAAACAATGAGTTATAGAAGGTAAAAAAAAAACTCAATTATTTGAAGAATTGGCTCAATGGAGCCATTGACGTTGGCTGATTTATTATTTGCTATTTTCGCTATTACTATTTGTCGGCGCATTAATATGTTATGTTTCTGTTCCACGTGAGTGGTGTACGAACGATTATTATGTCAAAGAGCAGACGCAATATAATGTCTACTCTTGAAACATAAACCTTCCCCTGCCTGAGATGAAGTACATGTGTTCTAATTTACGCTTGCAGTTCCCTGAAAGAGTATATAGGTATTACGTGTAATTTTTCCGTCATTTTTTAAGAGGAGCTGGATCTAGCTTCGCATGAATCTAGCTAAAAATTTGGTGGATTAGATAAAGTACGTTGTAAAGTTTCTACTCTTGACCATTACACAAAACAAATAATTACATGGTGCGCCTAGCTTTAAATGTGTTGCATCAGCATTAACTGCACAACATAGCCCATGACTCTCATAATTATAACGCGCGTGCCTTGTTCCGTTGATCAGTTAAGAGGACATGAAAATACAACAATTGGCAGAGGAAGCTAGAATCCGTAAAAACAAAATCAGTCGACTGATTAATTATTTCGACAATCAGGTGTTTTTCTTTCATTTGTTAAACGCCATTTCCTGTGTTTTGTTTCACGACTTTTGTACAACGCTTGGCGTGGTTTTCTATTTTTTTTTTAAAAAGGGGGGGGGGGGGAGAGAGAAGAGAGAATTAATTGGGGGGGGGGGGGGGGAATTAATGGGGAACATGACTGAAAAATCACCTTTAATACACACACTGGTAGAACACAATGGCATGTCTGAACGGTGTTATGGCTGTGGTTCCACTATTTCTTGTTTGCTAAAACTGTTTGTTGATGCTAACGACAAAGCTAAAAGTGTTAAAAAGTTTTCGTCAGGATAAAAGTCGCCAAAAATAATAAATTATCAATAAGCAAAACAAACATAATAAAAAGGAGAAACACTGATCGAGGTCTGCCAATGAAATAGGGCACGAAGGAAGAAGCGCAAGAAACATAGTTTGTTAATGAGAAAGTATAGAGGCTTATATGAGTATTATGAATTAGACTTCCTAAGACCTTGACCACCCAATGCACAACTAAAAGCAATGGTTATATCAGGATTCCTCTTATAATATTGACCAAATTCAAGGGCAGCGCTTTTCAAGCATCAATCTCTCCGATATCTACTCACAGAGTGAATATGATGAATCCAAGCAACTTGCCGTTACCAACATAATCTTTTCTAATACCAAAGATCGCCTTTAAAAAAAAGCCAGTACCACATCAGTATCTCTACGAATCATCGAACAAATCACTACGTGCCTCGATGGCTGTGCAAATAGTAAATAGAAGTGGTAGCAATAGTAAAGGATCGCCGTCTTCATCTTTTTTTCAATCCCCATGGATTAGAATTTTCAATCTTTTATATGTTATATCTTTTTATATGTGGGAGTGAGTTTTATATGTGGGAGTGAGTTTTATGACTTTTTGTTGTTGTTGCAAACCCAGGGGATAAATACGAAGAGGAAAAGAAAATGGATTTTTGAAATAATAAAATAATGATCGAGAAATCTGTTTTTGAAACAAGATGTTTTTCTTCCTTTAGAGGAATGATTTTCCTACCTGATTGTGGTACGTGTTTTTCAGTGTTAGTGAGGCTATGAATAATAAAGAGGCAGTGAAGGACTAGCATTTCTGAAGTCTGCGTTGGAGAAGGAAGAACCATTCCCACCAGCTTGTCGGGAAAATACGGAAACAGCGCGCATTGCACTGTTATTTAAGTGCAAGCTATCTTGAATACCAGTTAACAGAACTCACGTGTCTTAGACTCTTTTCATGGTGCATTAGTCAGTGTTTTAGAAGCCTTCGCAGCATCTTTCCGGGAAAATATGGAAATGGCGTGCACTGTACTGTGCTTTGAGTGAAAGCTATCTAGAACACCCATTAGAATCATCCCACACAGAGGCCAATAATATATTTCATGCGGCTTTCCCAGACCTCTTCGCAAGTAACCCGTCAAGAAATGATGGAGAAGTTCAATAATTTAGTTTCAAAATGACAGAGCCACCCAATACCTTTTCATATTTTTTTTAACCTTAATATTCTATTAAAACTAAAGACAGAGGATTGAAGTTTTTAAAAAATTGCAAAAAAGCATTTACAGACATTAATTAAAGTGGACGAGGTTTAATTCCACGCACCAATTTAGATCCAAGCGATGTCACCTTTCCTGTTTCTTCAGATGTTTTCATTTTCTTTTTAAATTTACCGTTCGACCTGATTATCAACAAAGCACAGGGACAATCATCTGATAATGTAGGTATATACCTACCAGAAGCAGTTTCTGCTCATTGTGTCGTAAACTGAATGTGAATCGCTGTCTCTTTTAGCTGAGAAGTCCGCCTCTGTCTATTCTCTATTTTAGCTCTTCCCAGTTTTTCTTTGAAATACCTCCTACAGCTCTTTTTCTGGACTCTTACGTTGGACAGGCTAAATTCCACCCATATGCGCGTGTGCATCGGCATCAATCTAAAGGTCTTTGCATTTCTCCTTTCTTGTGGGTAGCGGCAAAATTCTCTGAGTCTTTGATTCAAAGAGAAGCGAACACACAGGAAACCGATCTTCAGCCTTTCATTGATTACTTGTTTGTTTATAGGGGCATTTGGACCATTCCCTATACCTGCTTCCTGAATCACTCAGTACCACGGCACAGACTGCCTGCATCCTTTGCCATCCCTTTACTTCGGCACATTCTATAGCCGATTGCTACTCATACACATCAGTGCAGAAAGTCAGAGAGTAGTGGTTAGTCTGTTGTACTACTGCGATGTCGTCTCAGTACATCTCTACTTTGCCCGGGTAGTACGTCCTTGACCTCTCCCGTGGGCATTCGTTTTGAATGACGTTTGTTACTTGCACAAGTCACAGTTAGTTCGATCAGCTGGAGTCACTCAATTGGAACAACTCGTAACGCCATCCCTTGATATTTTAACCACACACCTAGGGCACTAGAAATACATCAATTGGTTGCTGAGTTCTCTATATTGAAAGCCTTAATCTTCAATATTACCACTAGCTGCATCTGGGATAGTTTTTCTTTTCTTTCCACAACCTGTAGATATTCGCTACAGTGACGGAATTTAATTTTTCCTTAAGTGTGTGGAGTATTTAGGCGGACTGTGGGATAATAGTGTAGTATATTTGAGTATCGTTAGTTAGTGATTTCTACAGCCTAGGAGGTAAATCCCTCCGGAGTAATTCAACCAAACAGTAACAACCGTCTTCAAACAACAGGACTGGGGGCAGCACCTATTAGGTAGATTCTTTTTCCCTTTGTACATGTATGTGCACTTTGTGGTTTGGAATCGATACGATTCGTCTTTGATCTTTATAGTAATGTTGTGATATGAGATCATTAGCCTATCAAAGATAGTGAGGAAATTATTTTTTGTATGTGGATTTATTTAAGAAATATATTTATATGTTCTAAGCGGTCAGAATTCACTTGTTCTAATTCTACCTGTCACTTGATGTTTACATGTGTTGTCCTTACTGTAATAGAGTAATCTATTTAGCAGAGAATACGTATGAGGTAGATGGCATTTTAAACATTGTCTCGAGTGTGGCTGGAAGAAGACATTAGATATCTAATTACATATCTCTTCTCTTCAGAAGTCATACCTCACTCCCTATTTTACATTAGTGAATCTATCCATATCTTCGTTAACACAATTCATTCATACTCTGTCTAAACTCAGACATAATCTACTTCCATACTCGTGACACTTAATAAACTACATATAACGCCCAAGCAAAGCAAGGATCCAGACAATATTAAATTACATATTCTGGACACAGCTTTCAAGCAAAAATGTTAAAGCTAACCGCACGTTCACAAGATTGTTGCGATTTAAAAGCAATATCCAACAAATTCCAAGTGCTCCAACAGCTGGAAGATGTAGAGAATACAGAAGACTATTGGCAGCAAATCAAAACTGTATGGAATGAGACATGTGAAGAAATACTGGGGAAAAGGGAACGACAACAAAAAGCATGAATAACAACAGAAACCATCAATACGATAAAGGACAGAAAAAACAAGAAAGCAGATTTAAACACAAGCAAAACCAGAAGTTCCAAGGCCAAGGCTCAAGAAGTGTACACAGAAGCAAACAAAAAAGTAAAAAGGAGTATCAAAAGAGACAAGAGGAAGTATATTGACGAGTTGGCAAGACAGGCAGAAGATTCTGCAGCCAAAAGAAATATGAGAGAACTGTATAGCATCACACAGAAGCTAACAGGGAAATACAAGCAAACAAGCTGCCTCATAAAAGACAAGAATGGAAAACTGCTCAGCAATATACAAAGCAAATGAAGAGTGGACAGAATATTTTGAGGACCTTCTCAATAGACCAGCTCCACAAACCCCCGGACATCCAGCCAGCAGAAGAAGAGCTACAAATTAACGGTGAAAGACCAACGAAGGAAGAAATAAAGAAAGCCATAAAGCTTCTAAGAGATGGAAAAACGTCTGGACCTGACGGCATTCCAGCAGAGGCCATCAAAGCAGATATCGACACGGCTACAGAGATGTTATAAAAATTACTTGGTAAAGTCTGGGAAAAGGAAGAGATACCAGCAGAATGGAAGGAAGGATATCTGGTTAAGTTGCCTAAGAAGGTAAATTTACAAGAGTGCACAAATTATAGAGGAATAATGTTACTATCAGTGCCAGGAAAAGTATTAAACAGGATTCTCCTTGAGAGATTAAAAGAGTCCATAGACAAGAAACTGAGAGATGAACAAGGAGGTTTTCGACAAAACAGATCATGTACAGACCAGATAACCACATTGAGAATAATAGTTGAACAAAGTCTGGAATGGAATTCACCACTCTACATCGGATTTGTGGACTACGAAAAGGCATTTGACAGTGTAGACAGAGAATCACTTTGGAAATTGATGAGGCATTATGGAGTTCCCCTGAAGATCATTCATTTAATAAAGAAAACATATGAAGACATGACATGCAGAGTTCTTCACGAAGGACAGCTTACAGAACCGTTTGGGATAAGAACAGGAGTGCGACAGGGATGCCTCTTGTCGTTATTTCTTTTCTTATTAGCAATAGACTGGGTTATGAGATCATCGACAACACACAACAGAAATGGAATCCAGTGGACTCACTAAGCAGTTGGATGATCTGGATTTTGCTGATGACTTGGCTCTTCTGTCCCATAACCGTAATCAGATGCAGGACAAATTGAAAACCCTCGAGGAGAGGTCACAGCAATTCGGTCTGAAAATACACAGGGAAAAGACAAAATTAATGAGAATAAATGCAGGTAATGATAATAGGGTTGAACTTGAAGAAATACCAATACACGATGTATAATCGTACACATATCTTGGCAGCAATATAGACAAAGTTGGACGGACAGACAGTGATATCAAACTAAGAATACAAAAAGCAAGAGGAGCTTTCATTGCATTGGGAAATATATGGAGATCAAGAGAAATCAGATCCAACACGAAAATAAGAATCTTCAACTCAAATGTGAAGTCAGTCCTACTGTATGGCTCTGAGACATGGAGAACAACAAAGACAACAACCAAAAAGCTACAGACTTTCATAAATAGGTGCCTGCATAGAATGGAGGGATTAAAATGGTATGACAAGGTTACCAACGTGGAACTGAGGACAAGAACTAGACAAGTGCCAGTGGAACAAGAGATGAGAAGAAGACGATGGCGATGGATAGGACACACACTGAGGAAACCTGTTGGTAGCATTACAAGGCAGTCCTTGTTCTGGAACCTCCAGGGCAAGAGAGGCAGAGGTAGACCAAGAAGCACAGGGAGAAGAGAGCTGGAAACAGAGGTGAAAATTATGAGGAGAACGTGGAAAGAACTTGAGATGATGGCACGTGACAGGAAGACTTGGCATGTGTTTGTTGAAGGCCTATGCTCCTTTGGGAGTGGAAAGTTATGAATGATGAATGAGCGTGATGTACTTAATAATATCGGTATATTTGACAAACTGAATGTTAATACTAAATTACAAAACATATGAATGAATTCAGTTAAGAGGAGGAGCTACACCACATTTTGTGTGAAAACAGCACAAACATGAAAATTGGGATTAGTCTATTCAGAAAACTTATATTCTCCTGAATTTAAATATGTGAAAATCATTTGTCAGAACACATTCTAAGTATGTGTATTTTGGTTTTGTAAATAGTATTTTCTTCAGGAATTGTCCTTTTTCTATGAAGATAATCAAGATTTTCTCAGAACTTTGTTTTTTACTACTAATGTTCTTATAACTTGCGTAGTTTTTAGTCAGTCAACGTCGATTTGGCACAAACACTTGCCATTGAATAATAAAACTTTTGTCAGATTCGATTTTTGATATCTTATTAAAATTTTGATTTATTGTAAATAATGTTGTAAAATTCTGAAAAAAAGTTATTCTTTTTCTTAAAGTTCTGTATGGGAGCCGCGCTGGTGTAATGGCTTCGGCGTTGTACTGGCGACCAGGTGTTCATGGTTCAAACCCGGGCGTCGGCGTTTGAAGAAATGTTTACGGCCGGAAATTTGACTGAATAGCCTGAACGGCTCCTGTGATAAACCCTCTGTGGATGGGAAGGAGCGAAGCTCCTGACCGGGTTGGAAGGAAAGTCCTCAGGTTCCCCAGCCTCGCAATGACATGTCATTGGGCCGAAGGGCTGAAAGCCCAAGTGCCGCTGGATAAGAAAAAAAAAAAAAAAAAAAAAAAAAAAGTTCTGTATCTCATGATCTATTTAAATTATCAAAAACAAATCTGACAAAAGTGTTAAAATATATTGATAAACAGTGTTTCTAAATTTGGTACTGATAGAAAAATAAATAAAAAAGCCTTAGCAAAATTAAATAGAATATGGCCGCCGTTTCCATGGCAACCAATTATGTAATACCATCAGACTCTTCATTATGAGTATCTGTGCTTGATGTAGGTTAGGTTTGTGCATTTTCATGGAAATCGGACGATTATAAACGAAAATAGCATTTCAGTGTAGCTCCTCCCCTTAAGGCAAAAGGGATCGTCATAAATTCATGATAAAGCTGAATAGTAGTTTTAGCCGCCTGTGACATAATTTGTGCTCTCTCGTTTCCTCTCTGGCAGTATTCAACTACATTTGTTGTGCGTATTGAATTAGGTGCATTATTCTTTGGTTACCTCACCTTTCCCCCCCCCCTGTCATTGTTCACGTTTCACGCTTCGATGCATGACCGGGCCAGACAAGCGTATCGCCCGTCCGTGAGAGAATAATCGAGTATCTAAAACGTGATAGTACCACATTAACTCCAGGTAAATGCGGGGACAAGGTGTTTGCTAAGATTGCATAATTACTTCCGACTCGACAGGAAAAATGTAAGAAGTTGTAACGTAAACATTACTAAGAATTGTCGGATGTAGCAACTCCATAAACGCCGGATGACTGTTTGAAATTTTCAAACGCTTGAGTCATACAAATACTGCATGAGGACAGGTTTTCATAATACGAACTTTGAATGTATTGGTTGGCTTCCTGAAATCGTCAAAGTAGACATCTAGGACCTTGCCACAGTAAATAATAGAGTCAGGATTCTGAATGTTTAGGAACGGAAAAACGTATTTGATAAGGGTGGATTTGAGCTGAAATGATAACTTGCCACCCCTATCGACACCTGGTATTAAAGTGCAAGATGTAGGTGTCTTCTCTGATTTAGAATGTTGCTGTGTGTGTTGCAGTAGAACAGTTCACAGGGTACACCACAGGCAACATGACGTGTAGAGTCATAGAAATGGTAACTTCGCTTTAGTTTTATACCATTTATTGCACGCCACAAAACAGTCATGATATTTATGTCATCATCAGCACAGTATAACGAATGCAGCATTCAAAATCATATTAACTGATAGTCATGTAGGATTCAATACTCCATAGTTGTATGGTAAACAGATATCATAAAGTTCTGGTTCGTGAAGCTTTATAAATAATATATATAACTTCTGCAACAGTGTCAGCTGCAGATCTTCAATGATCATAGACAATAATAATTATTCCCTTCCTGATGCTAGCAGATCAGATGTATACAATAAGTCCGTTTACTGTCTGCACGTGAATAGCATACATGGATTACAGGTCAGCTCGACCTTTATAACCTTCCTAAGTCTAACCATCTGACTTGGACGTGATCTCTGATATAACGAATCCTGGAACACAGACAATAGTCTTGTTGGTCTAGAGCGACCCATATATATATATATACTAGTTCAGGTATAAAGATACCGGTGACTTAATCCTAGTCAAAGTACCTCTCCATTTTGAATCACACAGGTGAGCAAAAAGGCGACAAAATGACGAACCTCTAGATGATAGCATAAAGTTCGATACAAGAGGAATTACCTTATTTCGGAAAATCAACCATGAACATATGCCTCCAGGCAGGCTTGAATAATACTGGGAAATAGTCTAGTTAGCTAACTAACTCACAAAGACAATGTATTTCCCTCAGAAAATCACAAGACGCAGGTCGCGTCTGCTCGCTACTTAGACCATTTCTAAACTCCCCGAGCTGGGCGGAACAACAAACGAAAACCAAGTCGAGACATGCGCAGAGCGACAATCTCTGAGTCGCCGTTCACAATAAGACGATTCTAAGAACATTCGAGATAAAAGTCTTACACAGTCGCGCCTTTTATGGTCATGAACAGAAGCGTTAAGAAAGGTTTCAGGCATCTACAACAGTTGACTGATACTACCAAATAAGGAGATATGGTCACGCTTCGTTCAAGAAATTATAGACCGAACGTGTCTCTATACAAGAGAAGGCAAACTCCTAAAAAATTGTAGTCTCGATAACTCGGATTATGTCCCTTTGACTGTAAAAAACATAATACACACTTCAGTCAAAAAATGATCATACATACGAAAAATGATCATACAAAGGCTTTGAAAAAAGTAATTATTTGTGCGTAACATTACCGCACCCTCCCGGGAAAAAAAAAAATGAAACATTTTTTTTTTTAAATCCTGGAGCCGGAAAAATCTAGGCTCCTAACGCACGTATGATGCGCGGATATATACCTAACAAATTAGCTCAACGCATGGAGCGACACTGAGATCATATCTCAGATCCTTAGAGAAAAAAATTTATCTAAGTATACGCTTATATATTCCAGGAAGGTGCCACCAACACACGCCACAATGATGGCAACATCATAATGAAAATCAAATTATTCTCATACCAATATATGAAATTAAATATATTATTATGATATCATATAATGTGTTGTGCAAACAGCGGTGTAACATATTAATATACCGCACTATTTTATTACATTATATAAAGCAACAGTAATTAATAAGTAATACATGTGTTGATCTTCGTTGACATAAAACATTCAATAGAAGAAGATGTGGACATCATCCGCTCCCAATCTAGGACAGGACTTGATATCCTCAAAGTTCCACAATGGACACAATCTCGCATCTTCAATGATGTGCTGCGAAAATATCAATAACACAAATCTTAAAGACAACTGGTAAATCTCTTAATACAATTATGCAAATATATTGTTTAAATGTGGCCGAGTGATCTTTTGGCCCGTATATCACTAACTAAGCCTTCTTAGATAATTACATGGTACAATGTTATAAATTCCCCTAAAAAAAGTGAGAAAAAAAATCTACTAACATGTCATTATAACATTGGACTGTATATCAGGAAATATATATGTTTGACAGAAGAATCATGTGGAATCGTGTGGGCATCTGGACAGAATGTCTGCCATTACATTATCCGAACCACGGATAGCTCGAACCGAGAAATGAAATGGTTGAAGAGCTATGGCATAACGAGTGGAGCTCGAGCTCTTCAAGTTTTTGCTCTGAATAGCAGTAAGCGCTTTCTGGTCGGTTTCCACAATGAAATGTGCGCCTAGAAGAAATCTTTGTAACTTCAGAATAGACCATACCATAGCCAATAACTCACGGTCTAAAACCGAGTAATTCTTTTCTGCAGCATTTAATTTCCTAGAGATATACATCACCGGATGCAGAGTATCAGAATACTCCTGCATTAGTGCTGCCCCAATCCCAGTTGACGAGGCGTCACTTCGAAGAACAAAAGTCTTCTGAATAGTAGGTAACCTAAGAATAGGTGGAGATGAAAATAGGGCTTTAACCTGGTCCAATGAGGATTGACATTCTTTAGACCAGCGGATCAGATTAGGCGACCCTTTCTTCAATAAAGTAGAAAGCGGTGCCATAATGGAGGACAAATTCGGAATGAATCGTCCGTAGAATTGGATCAAACCTAATAGACTCCTTACTTGTTTCTTCGTCTTAGGGACCGAAATGTTAAGTATTTTTGAAACATTGTGGTCCTCTGTCTTTAAAAGACCACGACCAACACGATGACCTAGGAAAGAAATCTCACTAAATCCTATAAAGGCTTTAGAGGGTTTTGCAGTCAAGTTATACTCGCGAAGAGTGGACAGTAATTCGTATAAACCCAAATAGTGATCTTCCCAGGAATCACTGAATAGACAGATATCATCTAGGTATGCTATGACATCTGTACGATATGCGAGAATTCGCCGCATCATGCGTACGAATGTAGCAGGGGCGTTCATAAGACCAAAAGGCATGAAATTCCATTGGAATAAACCCCTGGGTGTAGAAAAAGCTGTAAAAGGTTTGGCACGTTCGGTTAGAGGAACTTGCCAATAACCTTTAGACAAATCTAGTTTGGTAAAGAATCTAGAATTAGAAAGTTTATTGAGTAGCTCTTCTAATGAAGGCATAGGTTCAGCGTCGAACTTCGTAACTTGGTTCAATTTGCGATAATCTACGCAAATGCGAATGTTATTATCCTTCTTTCGAACAATAACCATAGACGAAGAGTATGCTGAAGTGGATGGTTCAATGATTTCCAAACGTATCATTTCATCCAATTCTTTTTCGACTTGAGACTGGAAATGGATAGGTATTGGATAAGGTCTGACTCTGATAGGATTATGATCAGTTAGCACAATGTCATGTTCAATGACATGTGTGTGTCCCGGGATGTCTGTAAGAACATCCTGAAATGTTTGCAACATCGAAGAAACTTGTCGATGTTCCTCAGCGGAAAGATTTGGAGCAACGGTCACGTTTTTCCAAGATTCCGTAGAATAAAGTGGGACCATAGAAAGAGGAAGATTGACATCAGAAAAAGTAGTTTCCTCATCCTGTATAACTGACAGAGATGAGTACTGACCATGAGGTACTTGAGAATTGTCCGTTGCCTGGAAAATAGGCTGCAAATAGTCAGGTCTTTCATAAAATTCCGTGAGCATATTTATGTGGAAAGTTTTATGCTTTCCATCAATATCGACAACATAGTCGACATCAGAAATTTTGGAGACTATTGCATATGGACCTTTCCATGCAATTAGAAGTCTGTTCTCCCTTGAAGGAAGTAGAACGAGAGCTTTGTCACCTGGACAAAGTTGTCGTAGACATCTATTCTTATTTGCAAACTGCCTTGCCTTTTCTTTAGCAAATTCGGAAGACGAAGTTGCTAGTTTGCATGCCTCGATGATCTTTTGCCTAAGAGCAATGACGTACTCATAAGAAGATTGAGTTTCATCGCTAATATTATCGGCAGTGATTAGATCGTGAAGTAAAGACATAGGGCCGCGCGGTTGCGCGCCAAAGACAAGTTCAAAAGGGGAAAACCCCGTATGTTCATTGGGGACCTCTCTATACGCAAAGAGAGCCGCGGGTAAGACCCTGTCCCAATCCTGAGGATGATCCTCAGTTATCTTACCAAGTAAAGTTTTCAGAGTCCTATTTAAACGTTCGACCAACCCATTAGACATTGGGTGATAGATACTGCTGAGAGACCTTTTAATGTGTAGCATAGACATTACCTGTGACATAGTGTCTGATATAAGTTGAGTGCCATGGTCTGACAATATTTCTCCGGGAAAACCCAAGCGAGAAAATATCAGCCAAAGAGCGTCTGCGATGTCAGCAGTTGAGATGCTCTTGAGAGGTATTGCCTCTGGCCAACGTATGCACATATCGACACATGTAAGGATAAATTGATGTCCTCTAGCCGACTTAATTCTAAAAGGACCGATAATATCTATTGCCATTTTTTGAAAAGGGCGAATAGGAATGTCAGCAGCCTGGATAGGCGCAGCATGTCGTGGTCCTTTAGATTTGACCTCCTGACATACTTTGCAAGAGCGACAGTACATTCGTATGTCCTTGCTCACAAATGGCCAAAAGAAAGCCGCAAGAACTCTCGACTTTGTACGGGAAAAACCCATATGTCCAGCACATTGCGAGTCATGAGCATGTTGCAATATTTGCAATCTCATGCTCTTAGGCACAAGAATTTGTGAATGAGTGGACGTAGTCGAGTCTTGTACCATACGTACAAGTACGCCGTTCTTCATAGAAATCCAAGATTTTCTATTAGTATTTTGATTAGGATCACCTTTTTTTTGCTAGAATGAAGAATTTTTGTAAAGAAGGATCTTCTTCTTGCAATTTGATAAATGAGTCACGTGTAATAGTCAAGTGACTATCTTGGTCATTTACTTCATCATTATTAGTTAATGAAGTTTGAGGTGGATCCAGAGCATGTGCTCTTGTGACCACCGCATTGGTAGCTTCAATGTTTTGCTCTTCCCAAACAGCAATCTGCTGTGGGGTACATTCCCTAACTCCGTGAATACGACCAATAATAAGGTCCGCAATAGGGTTTGGAAGTAGACACGCGTGGACCTCTCCCGTGAAGAAAGGAGTAGCAATGTGTATTATAGCAGTAGGATACTTTTCCAACGTGCCACCAAATGTGACACATTTGATGACCTTTCCTGTAGCACAGGATGGATCTACAAGAGATTGCCTAACCCCGACAGTAGTACATCCAGAGTCAAACAACACTGAGACTGGATTACTATTTACAAGCCCCTTATGTAATATAAGAGAACCTCTCCCATCATGAGCAACATTAGCAGGAAGAGCGGGCAAAGGATGACCACAGCTTAAAGTACTAACGGTCTTTGGGTCAAATAAAGTACTGCATTGGATACATTTATTTGCTCTACCAAAATCAAAAGATGAGCATCCGATAGCATTATGGTCTTTATTATCATTAACCTGTTTATCTACTCCCTGAGATTCTTGTTGAACAGAGTTTGTCTGTTGATATTTTTTTCTCTTATGTTGCGATCTACCGCGACCATTATTGCCTCTGCAATTATCATTAAAGTCCCTACTGTAATTTTTATCCTGGTTTGAGTTCCAGTTTCCATAACTGTCATTACCATCTCTATATTGTTGAGAACCTCTATTATCCTGGTATTGAGGTCTCTGAGAAAAATATTTTCCTCTATACCGATTACCTTTGTGAAAATTTCTAAAGTTAACCGGAGTAGAATAACGTGTAGTATTAGGATGTCTCCAGTTCTGGGAAGAAGAATCACCCTGGAATTGATTACTATGATTCTGGGCATAATTACGGTTACTCTTTTTATTGAAATTTTGCTGGCTACCCTGAAATTTACGCATAAAATTTGGGCCATAAGGTGCTGCTGAAGCAACTGGCAGACCTTCTTTTACTTTAGAGTTGCTAATGGTTATGTGAGGATGCGCAGTAACATACTGGCTACAGTATTCTTCCATTTCTTTTATGTTTTTAGGCTTACGCTCATGAAGAAAAGAAAGAAAAGCTTCATTAACAGAAGACATAACCTTGTCTCTAAGTAGTAAGTCCATAAGAGCTTCAAATGTACTCTCTGTTTTAGACAACTCAACCCATCGTAAAAAAAGTAAGACGGATGCCTGAGATGAATTCAGAGAATTCAACTCCAGTTTCTGGTAACATGTTTTTAAATTTAAGACGATATCCGTCCTCGTTAAGTTGGTACTTCTTTAACAATGCCGCCCTGACAACCTCATAGTTGTTCTTGTCAGGCACATCTACCATACCCAACAAAGTCAAAGCATCACCTCTAAGTATCTTGGACAGATGATAAACATATAATGTTTTATCTATATTATGCACCTTACATGCACTTTCAAATCTATCTAGATAAAATGTTATATCATCAATTGAAGCATTGAATGCTGGTAAATTAAGCTTGAAATCAACAGCATTAGACTTATTAGCAGATGATACCTTATTAGCATCATTAGCATTACTAGATAACTTCAACTTTTCTAACTCCAAAGCTAAGAGTTTTTCTTCATGCTCCATTTTTGCTTTTCTCTCATCAGCTTCTCTTTGTAACCTTCTTTCTTCAGCCTCAGCCTGTAACTTTCTTTCTTCAGCCTCAGCCTGTTTTTCTAATCTTTTATTTTCAGCCTCTATTTCAAGTCTCTTATTTTCAGCTTCTTTTTCAAGTCTCTTATTTTCAGCTTCTATTTCAAGTCTCTTATTTTCAGCTTCTTTTTCAAGTCTCTTATTTTCAGCTTCTTTTTCAAGTCTCTTATTTTCTACCTCAGCCTGAAGTCTCTTCTCCTGAGATTCTGCTTCTCTTTTTTGTTTTTCCATTTCCATTTGTAATCTCTTTTCATCTACCTGCATCTGCAGTTTTAAATTTTCAGCATCTATTCTCTTTTGTTCAGTTAGTTCTTTCATTTTCTTTTCCTCCGACTTCAATGCCTTGGCATATTGAACAGTCGCAAATTCTTCTAATTTATCACCTGTCTTCCCAAGGGCTTTACCCTGCTCAATAAAGTACTCAAATGTAGACATGATGTCTAAAATGTGAGTACAGAACCTGAAATAATTAATTATCTTATTCCAATCTTAATAGCAACAAGACTTAATAAAATGCTTGTATAATCAATATGTTTACTCCAATCTCTGTGGGCAACAAGACTTGACACCAACTTGTATTATCAAATGTATAATAATATCACAAGTCACCTCTTAATTATCAGTGCACTACCCAAATCAGTGCACAACCATCAGTTATTTATCATAACTGCACTACAATAGTGCATAAGCAACAAACCACCAGTTAGTTATGATAAGTGCACTATAGATCAATAGTGCATGAGCATATATGTAACAATAGTGAAAGCTAACTATGCAAGAACTATGCAAACAATAACAAGACAATGTAAACAATAACAAAGGTCACCAACAATGTAAACAATAACAAAGATCAAAGTCAAATGTAAACAACAACAAAGATCAAAGTCAATGTAAACAAAAAACAAAGATCAGAGTCAATGTAAACAATAACAAAGATCAAACAATATGAAAACATTCGCATAAGTCAAATAAATAAACAGCGAAACTAAAAAGAAATGTGATGACAAAATGCGAAGATATGACAAACAAATGACGCTACAGTGTATACACAAAAATATACTTAAAGAACTGAATAATAGATAGGGGAGACCTACAAATACAAACAATCGAAATCGAAACTAAAAAACACAAAGAAAGAGAGAAAAGAAAAAGAAAAAAAATGTACAAGAAACAAAAATAAAGCACAACTCGTCACAACTAAACAGATATAGCAACGATTGTCGCTAGCAAATTTCACAGTAGGAAATTCGCACAGTCCCTAACGAAAACGCTAACAGTAGAACCTCTATGACGTGGTATCTTCTACTGAAAGACACCGCCCAACCGAGAAAACCCGCTGAATATAAACATATAAATATACAAATACAAATAACATATAACATATAAACATGTAAACAGTGTGAAAAATGTGATAGACAGAAGGCTCAGTTAGAACATAAGGGCACAGTTCACAAACAAAACAGGCCACTTAACTTCTATGTATCCACAACGTCAGCACAGTTCAGAACAGGATGTGATCAGCATTCTTAGGACAATGATCCAACGTTGATCCATATCTGCTCTCGTAAACTGCCATGACGAAGGAAATGAGCTTCTGACAGGAAACAGCTTCTGAACTTGACCTTCTGAATTCTACAAATTGACTTGAGCACTTGACCTTCTGAATCTGCAACAGTACCTCTGAGACCGGAACAGTTGTTACGGCACTTGTCCTTCTTCTTAACAGATCAGGAAATCCATTCGCTCGGTACTTGTCCTTCTAGTTGTAGACAAACTTCAATACTGCCGAGCAGCGCCAGGTAGTTTCAAAATATCAACAACTGTCAGTAATGCCGCGTCTTTCAAAAAAAATTTCATCAAAGGTGATGAATAGAAACTGCAACGTTGTCTTGTAGTCTGCTGATGATGTCTGGGTTTGTTGACCCCCTTGATAGCTGGTATCAGAGTAAACCAACATATGGCCACCAAAAATGATAATGGTGCGCCAAAATGCCAGGTTGAACCAACGACTGGCCACCAAAAATGATAAGGGTGGATTTGAGCTGAAATGATAACTTGCCACCCCTATCGACACCTGGTATTAAAGTGCAAGATGTAGGTGTCTTCTCTGATTTAGAATGTTGCTGTGTGTGTTGCAGTAGAACAGTTCACAGGGTACACCACAGGCAACATGACGTGTAGAGTCATAGAAATGGTAACTTCGCTTTAGTTTTATACCATTTATTGCACGCCACAAAACAGTCATGATATTTATGTCATCATCAGCACAGTATAACGAATGCAGCATTCAAAATCATATTAACTGATAGTCATGTAGGATTCAATACTCCATAGTTGTATGGTAAACAGATATCATAAAGTTCTGGTTCGTGAAGCTTTATAAATAATATATATAACTTCTGCAACAGTGTCAGCTGCAGATCTTCAATGATCATAGACAATAATAATTATTCCCTTCCTGATGCTAGCAGATCAGATGTATACAATAAGTCCGTTTACTGTCTGCACGTGAATAGCATACATGGATTACAGGTCAGCTCGACCTTTATAACCTTCCTAAGTCTAACCATCTGACTTGGACGTGATCTCTGATATAACGAATCCTGGAACACAGACAATAGTCTTGTTGGTCTAGAGCGACCCATATATATATAACTAGTTCAGGTATAAAGATACCGGTGACTTAATCCTAGTCAAAGTACCTCTCCATTTTGAATCACACAGGCGAGCAAAAAGGCGACAAAATGACGAACCTCTAGATGATAGCATAAAGTTCGATACAAGAGGAATTACCTTATTTCGGAAAATCAACCATGAACATATGCCTCCAGGCAGGCTTGAATAATACTGGGAAATAGTCTAGTTAGCTAACTAACTCACAAAGACAATGTATTTCCCTCAGAAAATCACAAGACGCAGGTCGCGTCTGCTCGCTACTTAGACCATTTCTAAACTCCCGAGCTGGGCGGAACAACAAACGAAAACCAAGTCGAGACATGCGCAGAGCGACAATCTCTGAGTCGCCGTTCACAATAAGACGATTCTAAGAACATTCGAGATAAAAGTCTTACACAGTCGCGCCTTTTATGGTCATGAACAGAAGCGTTAAGAAAGGTTTCAGGCATCTACAACAGTTGACTGATACTACCAAATAAGGAGATATGGTCACGCTTCGTTCAAGAAATTATAGACCGAACGTGTCTCTATACAAGAGAAGGCAAACTCCTAAAAAATTGTAGTCTCGATAACTCGGATTATGTCCCTTTGACTGTAAAAAACATAATACACACTTCAGTCAAAAAATGATCATACATACGAAAAATGATCATACAAAGGCTTTGAAAAAAGTAATTATTTGTGCGTAACAGTATTAGAGCATCTTTTATCCTCTGGAAAAGAAAACTCGGCAATATTAATACGGAACCGGACTCCTAAAGAAATTACTCACAATTCACAGATGAATTCTGGAATAAAAAATAATATCCCATACGTGTATTCGAGGCATCTGTGTTAAGTTGCCAAGACTGAGCAAGATGTCTAAGATTTGCCTAGTTACTAGGGTGAGTTGTACATATTTTTATACTTTGAATTTTACAGGTTTATACTAGCTAGGAGTGTTAAAGATTCATACGAGGTTGGCTACCTCAGCATGTGAAAAAGATATATTAAAGAACCACCACAGCAAGCGCTGGTGATTGCTTCATGCTAGTTCTCACGGAAGAACCACAAGCAGAGGTAATCCCAGACTTCGAGTGGAGAAAGGAAGTGGATGATGATGACATCATATGTATATTATCATTTGTAATGAGTTTTATGTATGTTTAAAGTGGTTACTTCAGGCACAAGCCACTTGCCGCTGTCCAGTTGAAATTTTTTCATTACATTAACTAAAAGAATGGTGATTTTGTTATCAAATCCACTGAATTATATGATAAACACTCAGGGAGAGTACAAAGCCTGATTTAAAAAGAAATCGGTGACGGACAGGGGGAAAGGAGCCTGATCTAAATCAGGAATACCAATACTTAGCAGCGCAATAAGTTCTTATATTCCCTCTAAAGTTGGTGGTATGAATTGGAAGAACCATTTGAAGTTCTACTCACGGAACCAGCAGCACCAACATTTCAGCGATTTGGAAGCTAAGTTATAAGTTTAGCAGGCCACCTCAAAATACTATATTTTCATCTCCCAAACCGAGATCTATGATGAACCATAATTTCTCATAATTACCATTTCATATTTATGTACATTAGCTTCAAAGTAATTGAGCATTTAATTTGTAAATGTTAATTTTGACAAATTCATACTTGAATTAATCATTACAGAGAGAGGGGCATTTGTATGATCCAGAACCTCTAATATATATTCATGAATATACATAGACATTCTTAGCTGTTTTCTTTCCATTATAAAAAAAGCCTCTATTCTAACTTTACATGCAGTGTTGGGTTGAGCAACCTAACTTTTGAGGTGAAGACAGAAGTACAACAGGGATGCCCCTTATCAACAACTTTATTTTTGACAGTCATAGACTAGGTGATGCGCCAGACAACAGAGGGCATCCAAGAGGAATTAGATGGACAACGTTTTCTACACCGAAGACCTGGAATATGCAGATGACATTGCACTACTCGCACATTCACATCAACACATCCAAGAAAAAACCAATAGACTGATTTAGCCAGCAGGTGGGTCTGATCATCTGTCTGAAGGAGACAGAGGTCATGACACTCAATGTGGGCAATCCTGAGCCAATAACAATCTTGTGCGAAGGTAGACACCTTTGAAGACCCACATTAGATACTCTAGGTGTTGGCCACTGTTGGACCACTACTGGAGAGCAAGGGGTGGCAACCCGTGACCCCACCCATAACCTTAAAATGAGGAAGGGAAAGGATAAAGATAGTCCCATAGCAGATACGGGCGTATGGAAATGAGGTGTAAGAGACTTCAATATATTAGGTCCAGCTTTAGTATTTGAGGTAATTATTGATTTCTGCTTTTGTCTTCCTTAACTACAGAACAAATTCAGGTACCCATTTACAGCTTGGTAGACTGGAGTGAAACGTTTGGACGTTTCCAGCCGGGAACCCGGTAATAGCCGCCAGGGGCAAACGCTCTAACTAATCGAACAATTCTACGCTCTTGTGAACTTTATCAGCTTCAAAGATAGGAAAGAATGGGAAGATGAAGGGTACGCATATTTCAAATTCTTAACATGAATCATTTCATTCTCATCTTGAAGATTCCAAGGATAACGAAACTTCAATCTCCGCGAGTTAAAAGTTCCTGACTAGATTAATGCTCCATGCACTGTGAATGCATAAGATATTGTGCACCTTCTGCAAGAGGAGTTGCTGGACCTGCAGCGCAATTGTTAGGCCCAAACATTTTATTGGAGACCATATATCGCTGTTTTTGGTCCGGGAAAATGTTTATTTGCAGTTAGTAACAATGGCGCAAGCATTCCCGTAAATATGTTATGCAGAAAAGAAAAAACAATTCAGCAACGCATAACTGCTCAGTAATGATTAAAAGGCAATACAGAAGTCTGAAATGTATGATTGAAAACTGTTGATCAGTGTTTTGATGAAAGTCAGTCAGGTTCAAGACATTCATTTATTGATTACATTCTTATTTTTCACGCAAACAATACGTAATGTCAAATAAATATATACATTAAAAAATAAAATGGTATGGAAACAGTTTTGCAAATTAACGGTACACCGAAAACACGGGGCGTTTCGGGCTTCATCCATCTATATTTATACATTTATTTCCTTACCAGTTGGACAGCAGCCTCTTCATTTATTAACATATACTATCATCATCATCTCAGCCCGTAACCCGTCATGGGTCGTAGGGGTGCCATGGTGGAAGCATCAGCAGACAGGGTCCTCCACTGCTCTCTAACCTCAGCAATGCGTACAAGTGTGGAAAAACCGTGCCCTGCCCATTCTTTGATGTTATCAGCCCAGGATTTTCTCTGCCGTCCTCTTCTCCGTTTACCTTCGACTGTTCCCTGAAGGATCGTTTTCGAAAGGGAGTCATGACGAGTTACATGCCCAAACCAGGCAAGCTTTCGACGTTTCACTATTGACAAAAGTGGTTCTTGGCGGCCTGCATAGGTGTTTATCTTCTCTCTAACATAGACATTTGTTTTGTGCTCTTTATAGCATATACTATACGTTGTATCAAACTATGTACCTCGATTATATTTTAATTATTACCAGTTGAATAAGATGTGAGATGAAGACGCTGCGCTGGCGTTTGGTAGGACATGGATAAAAAAAAAGAAACCAGTTGATAGCATTACAAGGTAGTTCTTGTTCTTAAATCTCCAGCATAAGAGAAAGAGAAAAGAAAATTAGATACGTTGTAATTGTTTAACTAAGGCTGCTGAACTTCTCGCTCTTTTGCAGCCAATACCACGCTGAAGACCCCTTGGTACTATTTACACGGTAGATCTAGGCTTTTCCTGTGGCTTCACTGTCATTCCGAAACGTAAGTCATGAGCTCCAGTTTCTCCAGCTTGGCTTGCATTTAAAGGGTCCTCACATCTGGTCCCACGCTACGAGGAATAAGCGTGTCGCACACTGGGCATTCCCCACCATCTACGGAAGCTCTCCTAATATGCAGGGCTAAAATACTGTACTCTAGTTCTAGGCTCTCCCAAGAAATTGTCACGTCCTGCGTTGAGCCACCTCTCAGCTGTCCCTGCCCATCATGGGTCCACACCGAGATCCTCCTGCATGAAGTCAACCAAGTAAATTTTGGGGCTTAAGTGACTTCTTCAAGCTTAGTGTGCAATGCTGGGTTTCACCACAGGGGGAATCCCTGGAAGTGTGAGGATGATTTTAGGAGTCACTGAGGATGTAATTAGCCTCACAGGACAGGTTCACTTCCACATTTGAATACTGTAGCATTTTACTTAGCTGGTGGTCATATAAGGATGGCTCCAGATTTACCTCCATGCAAACGGGATAAAGAAGACATGACAAGACCTTGAACGGATATCACCGAACGAGATGATAGCCTGTATATGTTGGCCTGTATATGTTGGCCTGTATATGTTGGCCTGTAAATGTTAAAGCTACATGCTCCATATGCAGCTGTAAGGTAACAGAAGCAAAAGATATTTTTAAAGAAAATTAATTTCTATGTTTATTCTTCAAAGACGAACAGCTTAAAGTTCCTGGTATTGATTTGAAGCCTGAAAATTGCATGTTTACTGTAATACAGCTATCTTTATTTTAACAAATTGCTATGTTGCCAAGAAACCACCGACATTATCACATACAGCAGACACCAATAATGTATTGTTTGCGTGAGAACCAGTCTGAGGTAAAATCTGTAATTGTTGATACAACATTTTTCGTGTCTTGTTCAATGTGTTTGTTAAGGTATATTTATGTATATTACATGTTGGCCCTCGTTTAGATTTCGTGCTAGATTAAATTTACGCGCTAACATATTTATCTTTAGTCAACATGATATATTGTACACTATAAAGTATAATTAGTGAACGCGATTATGTGTAGACGTCACTATAATAGAGTGACGTAGTAAGGCGCTGCTATAGGCAGGCAAAGGTCCTTCTTGACCTTTCGTCATGTAAACTCGTCCAAGTAAGACGTGGATTATCATTGCTCCCAACATTATTGAATTATACAGTCTTCCTACGTGGCTAAGAATTAACGTTGGTCACCACAGTATTCATCTGATGCAATATCTGAGCATCGTATATTGATGAATAATTTCCTTATGAAGAATGAATTCAGGGAGTAAAATAGTAATTATAATTTTCACCAGCTGTCAGTTATCGCTATCTCAATGATTTCGCTTTGCCGACATTGCTGATATATAGGCTGTCATTCGACGATACATTATCGACTGTAGGAGACTGCCTTGATTGATACATTGAATTACTGCTATGTACTCTTATGATGTCCGTCAATTAAAATGTAAGTGTTTGTGGACCCAGCCAAGAAGAGCGTCGTAAACTTTATTCAATTTCACATATAAGTTGTTGGACACTCACGTCATTCAATAACAATTCAGCACTATTACTCTACCACAGTTCTCAACCCCGAACACAAAACCAAGCGCAACAACGTGGTGGCCAAAGTGATGGGGAACGATATAGTCCAGAAGTTTCAACAATTTAATAAGATGAAAAAACTGGGAAAGAATTGGTTCATAAAACTGTTCCTATCGATTGAAAAAAGATTTACGTCAGATTCGACGAACTGCGCATGCGTCATTGCTGTCATGACAACACCCTGACGATTTCCATCCAAAATGTCCGGTCGGTTGAAGCCTTTTTATCAATGACTTCTATCAATGATCAACGTATGCAAGTTTCCAAGGGCCTTAATAGATCAAATAACCTACTCATACGAGGCCTGGAAGATGAGTCAAGTCACCTGTCTAGTTCATGACGTTGCCTATGGAGCATACAAGTATCTGCGAAGAGTTTTTTCTGGCGGCGAGTTAAGTACCATTTTTGGGCTAAATGTTTTTTAATTAGCCAGATTATCCTCTAGGCAATCCTTATCGCCTTTATACACTTGCTCATGCATGTTTTATGTAGCCTATATGTATAGTTATTGTTTATCTTCGTGGGAGGTTGGCAGGAAATTTTGAATCGACCCATACCTCTTCGGATGGTCGGAAGATTCAAAATCGTTCTATAGGGCCGTTATTTGATCCATCTCCATTTTGAACAGAAGGAGTCTTGAGTTTAGCTCGTCCTTATCCTGTCTGTTACTGGATTTGATCAATATTAGATGTTTAGCTGTGAAGTTTCGTTCACCTATATCGTATTTTCATTGTACTTTGTTTCATTTTTGCTTAGTTTTGTCATTTGTTCGTGAATGTGTAAATCTAACCTAGCTATCTTTCAGTTTTCATGTCATCTGTTCGTCAATGGGTCTTTGTCTGGTCTATTTTTAGATATGTTGTGCTTTAACCTAGTTTCGGTATCCGTCATATTTGTCATGTTTTATAATTTTATTCAGTTCTTAGAACCGTTTTGCTGTTTGTAATTCGATTTATGGTGTCATTTTGTTTGTAATATTCTTCTGTTTACTAATTCTGTTCTATGTTCTTTACTAACCATTCATAATATGATGTTAATATTAATTACATAAATATTTAAGAAAAATATTATATGACTGCAATAATTGCATTGCATTGCGCTAGTACGCCATTAGCCACTAGTTATTTAACCTGAGTAGGGCATAGTACCAACGGGCTGATCACCCGTTTGCCAGTCACTTCGATTACGGAAACAACAGCAAATGGATTGATTTGCCATTGCCCTAAAGACGCCACTAGGCGTGATGGGAAATAATGGCAAAGAAAACCTATCTGCTGTTGCCCTAAGACGCCATTAGGCGTAATGGCCACTGACTGCTTTGACGGTCGGTGGCTAAGGATGGAAGAAGAAGAAGAAGGGCATAGTATTATAAAATATTAGTTTAAAAAATATTTTTTTGTGCTTACAACTAATTTGTAAAGCAATTTGCCAGTTATCTGGTTGAGTGAGTGAGTCACTATAGACATTAATATGGATATGGAGAGCATGATGTCTGTGCTGTAGGGGTTATTTGAGGATGGTAAATACAATAGATTCTAAGGCCCAGCACTTGAATACTATGTGATGGACCGTTTTTTATGTCAGGCGGCATCAGATTTGAGGGATTTTGCTGATGATAGTTTTCATTCTGTTCCTCATATGATTATGGCTAGGAATTAGGTAGATTTCCTGCTGGGGGAATCTCCGTATGTTTTTGGGACGATACATTAATGTTAAACATGATCATATATTAAAGAACATACATCATGCTATAATTGACGACGATGTTCATAATGGTCAGAAAAAGAAAGAACATCACTGTAAAGAGAAGGCTCGTACTGATGAGCTGCAGCAGTTGAAAACAGAGTACGAGAAAAAGGTTTCCGTCCTGGAATTTGATAAGGTAACACTGGATAATACGGTGTCACTTCTGAAGTCGAATAATTTGAAATCTTTTAATTTTACTACTCTACAGAAAAGGGAGTTAGATTATGAGGTAGACTCATTAAAAACATTACTTAACAAAGAAAAGAGTTTCAGTTGTGAAGTTGACAAGCTTAATGCAGCTTTAAAGTTGGAGTGTAATACACAGGTCACTCAGATTCAAGAATTAAAATCTGAGATTACTCTTTTGAAATTACAGCGTGAAATGACAGTAAGGGAAATAGATCAGAAAGAATTAACTGATAATAAAATGAAACAATATAAACTCAATGAGGAAAATAGTGAACTAAAGTCTGAAGTTAGCTCATTAAGAAAATTGCTTGATCAAACAAAGAGTGTTACTGATGAAAAATTAGTTGCCTTCGATAAATTACTGATTAATGAAAATACTAAATATGCTGAAAAAGAAAAGACAATGCAGCAACAAATTGATGAACTTTCAGCTATGTTGGCTACAGTTGATTCCTTACTTATTAGTGAGAGGAAAGTAGCTATTGACTTTAAAAAATTAAATGAGAGGCAGAGTAAAGAGATTGCACTCCTGAATTTAGAAGGTACTAAATTAAGAAAGACGGTTGATGGTTTGCTGGAAATCGTGTTGAGCAAGAAGATATTGTCCAACATCAGGTATGATAAACCTATTGTACGACATGCCATCAGTACTAAGGGTGATGTTAATAGATTGGCACAGCCAGTGAAGATTAGAAAAATCATTCCGGGGGAGCTATACCTTCCCACGACCTCACAATACAGCCAATGCTGGGAATCAGTCATGGCGACATGATAAGAATGTGACTGATCTGAAGAAAAATGCTGAGGTTTTCATTGATGAGAAAGGGTTTACTGATAGAAATAATGGTGTTACACCTGCAGTTGTTGTTAGGAATGGTGGTAAATTACTTGGTACAACTAATACCAATACACTGAAAAAAAGAATGGTACATATGTCTGCTGGCCTGTCTTCTACGACATGCTTCTCACCTGCTACCTCGCATGGTGATAGGTATCATACTGAGTTAAAACAGTATGATACGTCATTTAATAATGGTGGAACACTCATTAGATGGAGAAAGTTACTCGTTCACATGTAACTAAACATACTCATCACCCATACTCACATTGTCGTGACAATGGGACGACTTTTATTGGGAAAGGTGCATATTCACCCACCGTTCTAGTGCGCAATCTGCCAGCAGGAACTACATGGCAGGCACTAGGAAATTTTTTTCACTTTGCTGCAGACGTCAAGTTTGTACGTCTGTTGTCTTCTCCCAATATCAAGTATGGTGAGGCTTTGGTCACCTTTTGTACCAATAGGGACGCTCGTATAGTTGTTGAGCTGGACAATGGTGCTCATTTTCACCACCGTTCCATCCAGTTACAACTGGTACATAATTCTGCTTCACGCAGATATTAGCCTGTTGTTATTTGCATTTTTTTATAACATTATGTGATGACTCAGATGGTTCAGTCATCATTTGTCTTCATCCCGAGTTATCTATTCCTACTTGGAGCCGCGCTGGTGTAATAGCTTCAACATTGTACTGGCGACCAGGTGTTCATGGTTCAAACCCGGGCGTCAGCGTTTGAAGGAATGTTTACGACCGGAAATTTGACTGAATAACCTGAACGGCTCCTGTGATAAACCCTCTGTGGATGGGAAGGAGCGAAGCTCCTGACTGGATTGGAAGGAAAGTCCTCAGGTTCCCCAGCCTCGCAATGACATGTCATTGGACCGAATGGCTGAAAGCCGAAGTGCCGCTGGTTAAGAAAAAAAAATCTATTCCTACTTGTCTTTTTTATTTTGGACTGCCTTATAGATACAATTTTTCTGTCATTTCCATTTTGGACAACATGTCTCTTTGTCTGTTTGTTATTTTACCATGCCTATGATGGACGTTAACTACGTTAATGTTTCTCCTCATTCTCAGCCAATGCAGCACGAGTTGTCTATATTGTCTGCTCTCTCTTAGGAAAAGGCATGCCTACAAGGATAAGATGGACTGATCAATGTAATACCGCTTTTCAGAAAATATTACACATTGTTTCTAAACCTCCTATTTAGAGGTTACCAGATATTACTAAAATTTATGTTCTTCGTACAGATGCGAGTAACTTTGGATTGGGCGCTAGTCTCCTTCAATACCATGATGACACGCTGCACTTTACATTATTTATCTCGAGAAAGCTCACCGAAACAGAAAAGAAATATTCCGTCATAGATAAAGAGCTCCTTACAGTGGTCTGGTCGATTCAGAAACTAGAACGATTCTTGCCGGGCGCACCATTTGTTATACAGACTGACCAGAAGGCTGTGGCTGCTCTTCGACGCGCCAATCATAAGAGTCCTAAGTTAGCAAGATTTGCAATTTTACTTCAGCCTTTCAACTTTACGATTGAATCAATTCCAGGGTCAGAGAATGTTGTGTCTGATTCTTTATCCCGTCTTCCACAAACGATGACGAGTTATAATGCCTGGAACATATACTACTTACATGACCGTCTGCTTATCGGACGTTCTGTTCCTTGGTTAATACACAGCACTTCGTTGACTCTTCCTATGACATCATTGTTTGAAATTATGATTAACATTGTCAAATTATACTGACGTTCGATTTTCGATTTTCGCACCAATCTGCACTTGGTAGATGACTATACTTATCGAACGTACTTCCATATCTCCATGAACATTGGAAATCTTCTTCTTCTTTTTCCTCGTTCGTCCTGACCACAATTTGTTTCTGAATATCTTTTGACTAAGATGAATTCAAATAGTGATCACCAATTAGTTCCATATCCAGAATTCAAGGCACAAGATACCAATTTCAATGAACATATTTGCTACTATTCAACGGTACAAGATACCAATTTCACAGAACATATTTGCAACAATTCAAAGGTACATGATACCAATATAATTATACAGAATTCGATGAATTTACGATGATGTACTCCGGCATTCTACACTGCACACATTAGCATTGATGAATCGCACGTTCGTACCCCTTGTCTATTGGTACTTTACAGACTATCGTTACAATGATCCTTTTTACGTACGATTATTAATCTGAATCTACAGAAGTCAATTCAACTTATCTGATGCCCGATGTTGGTTTTTAATATTCATGGACTTTGGATTGTGTCCGTGGAGATCTAACACTTGATATAGTGCATTTTACCCGCTCTACGCAATCAAACATGTATTGGACTATTTGATACGTACACCGTCCATGGTGTCTACTTACTTCTTGGGATTCGATAAAGTGGAACTAACACTTATTATAATTCTAATTCAGGAACAGTTCGTAAATTCACTGAAATGACACTGCATAAGTCGTGAATGTAACTCTGTTTTTCTCATGATTGGTCAACGAGACATTATTATGAACTTTATACCATTAATGATTAATTATTTTAAGTTACTCTCATATGACATAGATTAATAATATACAGTATTGTAATTTCTCATTTTTTAATTTAAATATTTTATCGTTATATTTTCCAGTCCTAATTAGATAATATTTGTTAGATATTTATTGCCGTACTTCTATATTACTCATTTAGGTTAGAGTTGGTTAGGTAGATCATCCATGTTTTATTTTCTTTGTTACTTACTGTCCATCCTTACTTGGATATCTAATTTACCTTAGCTAAATTATATACTTACCACTTCCTTCCTATTTTGTTTTTGTGTTTGTCTAACTATCATTTCGTTTCTTACTATTTGTCTTTGCTCAGTTTAAAATAATACCATAGTGGTTTAATTCACTAACTTTTGTTATTTAACAGTACCTACACATAGTTATATTTCCTTAATTTGATTGATTAACTACAATATCACATTACTTTAAAGATATTTTTCGTTCACATAATTATTAGTTAAATATTTTAATTATGCTCTACTATTTTGACTGTTGACGTTTCTTTTCGTTGCTTAATATACTTTTCTTTATTACAGGTATGACATACTATGATGGTGACAATGACCTTATTTAATTGTAAACATCTCTGGCTGTATGTCATAAATTTTTTCGCGTTCCGATTTTGATTAGATTAATTGCGTTGCTATATTCAACGATATTATGATTAAAAAATTAATATAATTAATTTTTTTAACCCGGTCGGGCGGGGAAACTGTTAAGGTATATTTATGTATATTACATGTTGGCCCTCGTGTAGATTTCGTGCTAGATTAAATTTACGCGCTAACATATTTATCTTAATTCAACATGATATATTGTACACTATAAAGTATAATTAATGAACGCGATTATGTGTAGACGTCACTATAACAGGGTGACGTAGTAAGGCGCTGCTATAGGCAGGCAACGGTCCTTCTTGACCTTTCGTCATGTAAACTCAACCAAGTAAGACGTGGATTATCATTGCTCCCAACATTATTGAATTATACAGTCTTCCTACGTGGCTAAGAATTAACGAAGGTCGCCACAGTATTCTTCTGATGCAATATCTGAGCATCGTATATTGATGAATAATTTCCTTATGAAGAAGGAATTCAGGGAGTAAAATATTAATCATAATTTTCGCCAGCTGTCAGTTATCGCTATCTCAATGATTTCTCTTTGCCGACATTGCTGATATATAGGCTGTCATGCGACACAACAAGAGAAATTCATACTAGAATTGCTTTGGCAGCTAGCTTCTTCAATAGATTATCTAACATTTGGAAATTACGATAATTGAATATACATACCAAGCTTCGTCTGTTTAATTCAAATGTTATCTCAGTGTTAACATACGGCTGTGAGAGTTGGAAAATAACAAAATCATTGGAGAACAAGCTGAATACATTCGAGAACAAATGTCTTAGAAAACTCATGAACATCAGTTGGAAAGAATTCAAGACTAATCGACAAATAAGAGAAGACTCTAGGCAGAAATATGTCTCGAACTATATAAGGAAAAGACGATGGTCATATATCGGTCATGTCCTACGAATGCAAAATAACAGAATACCATTGCAGGCACTCACTTGGGTTCCTGAGGGTAAGAGGAAAAAAGGAAGACCAAAAGAAACACTCAGAAGAACAATAATAAGAGAAGGAAGAACGTTGGGATTAAACAATGTGCAAGAACTAAGAGGAGTGGCGTCACAACGTACAACCTGGAGAGCACTGGTTTCTGCCTTATGCGCCGTGTTTAATGCTTAAAGAATTTTTTATTATTATTATGCGACGATACATTATCGACTGTAGGAGACTGCCTTGATTGATACATTGAATAACTGCTATGTACTCTTTGTCACGTAGGGTTTATATTCATTTAATTTCCTACATCTTCTTCCTATTCTTTCACATAAATTCTCTCTTTTATTATCTCTGTATTTTTTTTCCTGTGTATTTTTCATCCATTCGTTTTGCGAATATTATTTTCATATAATTCGCAAACTTTACCTTTTTCCTTTCTCTAAAACTGAGAATCGCGCTAGGACGATATTACGTAGATGTCAGGGCTGCAGGGCGTCAGAAGGCGTGATAAGTCGGTTCGCTGAACATAGGACGTAGCAAATCGTCTACATTCTCACCGAGCGCGCGAGCTTCTTCTCGGCATAAGTCCCGGTGAGGTGTGATACTTTACATCTGCACCGGGCAGTATCCAGACATTTGGCTGGAAAATCCCAAACTGACACGGCGCTCACTTGGGCCATGGTCAGCTGTAGTGTGAAAACTGCCCTGAAATGGAGTCAGGCTGTCTGGGATTTGAAACTGACACGCGTACATCGTGGTCAGTAGGTGACAGTTACGACACGCGTTAAGCGGACGTAAATGTTGGGAGTAGGGGAGATAATTTCGCTTGGCGAAGTAAGTTTGGGCCCTTTGTCTGATTTTAAGATATTGGCCAAGTTTGAAACTTTAATTTCATTCTCGCTCATCGACTCACAGTAGATAGGTCGCTCGAAAACAGAATAGCTGTTAGCGAAGATCTCAGTTTGTTTCGGCAATTTGTCGAACTTCTAGACTTCCAGAAATATTTTCAGCATTTTTATTCTTAAGTTGTGCGACTACCTGTAATTCTGTGGTTGAGGTAATTAATATGATAGATATATAGATTTTGTGAGTGTTAAAGTGTTAAATCGCTTAATTCATTTTAATCTATTTCTTTAGCGCAGAAGCGAAATAAAGTGGTAGGCTATTATATTTTCTAGGGAAGCATTCAGTGGAAAGCAGAGAAAAATTAAAATTTCTAGCTTATAACGGAAATTGTAGCTATTTATAAATTTAATTTAACCGCTAATACTCAGTCGAGTGTATTTTTCTAAACTAACGTATAAACTCTAGAATCGAGCCTCAGGAATGATGACGGGATACGCACGTGTTCCTAATTTATGAGGAATGCTGATTTTTAATTATAACTTACGTCACGGGAAGTTTAAATGATAAGCAAAGCTCTCTGCTTGCAAGTTTAAATGTAAGTTTTAACCAGTACAGATTCTGTTTATTATATTATATGTGTTATTTTTCCTCCACACAGTGAAAGTTTTGGGGTGACCCTAACTTTACCAGCACCTAGTAGTAGTTTCCATACTTGTGAAGAAATAGACAGTCCTTATTTTGAACCACGTGGGTTTTCTCAAGTAACACTGATCTGACGGTGCAAGTTAGACAGAAATACTAATATCCCTATAACGGGTTTTCAAAGACTGTAATGATAAATACTGGACCTTGGATCCAGCACTTAATTTCTTCTAGAAACTCTATATAATTTGCTGCCTTGTGGCGTGAATATTAACAATCATTTCCCGACTAGATTATATCTTGTGGACAAATCTGTGGTGTGACTAAAGTGAATCCTATACTGAGGGAAGGCACCGACCTGACATTCATCATTTTTTTAGAAACCTAAGCTATTGACACTGTGCTCTGCTAACTCCCGCGCCTGGAATAATTGTTAGGTGACTTGATCAGACATTTGAACAAATTTGCATACCCAAGTAGTCGTTCCCGGAGACTCCAAGTTAAATACGTCTTTTGGAACTGGGGACTTCTTGGCAGAAGACTGCATTTTTTTTGAGTCTGTGTGAAAATCTAAAATCAATGTGTTCCAAGAGGCAGCAAGCAAAGTCGTGAGTACAAGTGTGAAAAGCCATGGCGGAATGAATGAGTGTACGCTGGTTTGAGTGATATTTTTTCACTATTTTATCTTTGACACCCTGTCGCTGTCCTAAATTTTTTTTTTCAATCTGCATAATTTGTTGCTAAGGCTAGAGTTCTTGTGTTTTTGTCTTAGGTTAAATCAGATTTTTTTCAAACTCTGTGCATATAATTACGAGATAAAACAAAGAAAAACTCTTAGACTCAAACCCTATGTATCTGTGACTCTGGCGCCATCATCTGTTCTCTTAACGGGGCCGGGCTAAACCTAGAGTTAACACTATAACGGGGCTATCATCCTTGCAACATTTCCTTGATTTTTTTATGACTATGTGTATATGTATTTTCCTTGATGTACTTTCTTTGATGTTGTGAGCCGATTTTTCCTGATAATAAAATCGCTCTTGAACTTAATAATCGTGTTTGGTCAGCTCGTTCTAGATAATATATATATCATTGTTATAGTTTTCCCACGTCTGTGTGTTTACCTGCCGTCACGTGTATGTGCGTGCCTGTGAGTGATAGAAATATACGTAATATGTATATTGGTGTAGTCTGTCTGACGCTGTAACAACTGTTGTAGAAGATAGGTGAGAGAGAGAAGAATTCTTTTCGCTTTCAGAGACAGCCACTATATCAAATCTATCATCTCACGTGTGTGGAAATTCTATTACCTTTCACAAACTCTCACTGAGTCTATCACCTATTCAAACCTATTCAGAAGGGACCAAACCTAGTCTTAATTCTCCTATCGGAAATCTACGACAAATGGGGACTCGTTTCCGGTCTTTGAACTTAGAATAGGAAGACGAGTACGACAAACGTGGACTCGTCTATCTGGATTTTGAACTTAAGATTCTGTATTCTGATATAGAGTAAGAGTGTGATGTCTTGTGAGTTGTTATATCTTTAAATAATTACCCCCTAGACTAGCGATCTGTTTACGGGCGTGCTGACCACACAAACTAATAAGTTTTTTTTCCACAGCATCTTTGAATAATATACATTTTGGTTACAGGTTGATTTTGTCGGGATATATGTTAACTGCTGATTGTAATACTAAATGCTGGTAAAGTGGTGAGTGTATAACATTCACTGGGTACTGAGGCAGAACGGCGTTTGAACTAAGTTAAGGAGTGTGTTTCGGACTTTTTGTCCAGATTAATTCCCTCCCTTACCCGATCTGACTTCAGGGGCGAACTTATAGTGGATTTTTAAAAATTAAGGGATTATTTTTCTCTTTAATTTTTGCTATATTCTTTTGCTTTTCCACTGTAGCAACTTATTTTTCAGTTGTAATCTTAACTACCATTTAGTTGGCGTAGTCGTGTTTTGCATTAAGTGCTTTATTGCCGATAATAGCAGCGATAGTTAGATTTTATTTTGGAGGAGGTATCCCAGGGTTAAATATATCATCTTTTGATTTTTTGGTAATTTTTTTCTCGTAAGTGGTAGGAACCAGGTTATTCTTTTTCCTATTTGCTATCTCCACGTGTCTCAGTCACTGACATAATATGGCCGAGAGGGCAAAGCTTAGACAACTCCTCAGGGACGAAGCGAGAGAGGAGGGACTGGAAGGAGAAGAAGCGAAAGCTTTTGTCAGGGACGAACTTGAGAGATATGATGCGGAGAGGAAAGGAGAAGAACTAAGGAGGAAAGAAGAAGCAGCGGAGAGGAAGGAAGCGGAAGACCGGCTATTACAGCAGAAGAAGATGGATGAAGAAATGGAAATTCGCAGGATGCAGCATGAGGAAAGAGAGAAGGAGAGACAGCATTTGGAAAGAGAAAATGAGCAACGACGACAGCATGAGTTGGCTCTTAAGGCTCTAGAAGTCCAAAGTCTTGGCGCTGCCTCTACCTCCAGCAATGGAGAGTCTTCTCCTCATTCTTCCTTAACTGATCCTGCTAACACTCAATCTCTTCAACTAAATGCTATGTCTTTCACCCTTGAGTCTTTCCCTTGTCCAAATGAGAAGATTGACACTTGGCTAGAAAAATTTGAGAAAATTGCAAGTCTGTACGGTTTAGAGAGGTCGCGTTGGAACATGAAACTTTCCCAGGCCCTAAAAGGTTCTGCTTATGATGTTTATTCTAAGCTGGAAAGTAGCCAACAAGACGACTGTGATGTGTTGAAGAAAGCGTTACTGGAGCGCTTTGAAATGAACGCTCGCAAGTTTTTGCAACTGTTTCGCAACAGCCGGAAAGAGAATTCTGAAACTTTTCACCAGTTCTCATCTCGTCTTAAGGGATATCTAACAAAGTGCCTTGAGCTTTCGCAGCTCCCCTCTACCTATGAAGGTCTTGAGGAACTTGTTCTAACTGAACAAATAAAGAACACTTTGTCTGCTGATACCCGGAGATTTCTCGCTGAGCAGGGGGCAGAAAAACTTGAAGACATTTTGGAAAAGTCTGAGCGTTATCACAATGCGCTGGCTGAACTACCGGCCACAAAGCGGAAACCGACAGAGGAGCATTTTCGAAAAAATAATCTAGATCAACCTTCTCATGCTGCGAATCAGTTTAACCACAGAGAAACTGGACCTCAAAACCCCCCTCCTGAAAAATCCAAGTTCTACAAGAACAAGTATCCCAACCACCCCAAACAGTCTGATCAACCCGACCGCCCTACATGGCAGCGTAGCCAGAAAGGACAAGGTGGCAAAGGGAGAACCCCTGAGCACGGGACATATGATCAGACCGAGCACACCGAGCCTAAACGCATCGGATGCTTATTAACAGTCTCGCAAGGCGGAATTATTGACAGTGATTCCCAACCTCTTGGGGATAGACCCTCAACGCGAGGTATTGTTACTTTGAACGGTTCTCAAACTTCTTGCTTATTTGACACGGGGCTTTCTTATGATTGCATTGTTGCCAGGAACCTGGTCAAACCCGGTCAAGAGACAGCAGAGACCGTCCAACTTTGTGGAGTTCGTAAGAGTGAGGCACCTACAGCGCTTCCCATCGCATTGGTGGAGATACACTCTGACTTTGTCAGAGGCGTGATCAAAGCGGCTGTTATGGATGATCCCATCTACCCAGTCATACTTGGCGGGAGATACGTGTGTATTGGGAAACCGGAAGAGCCGATTGTGGCAGCGGTAACTACAAGAGGGCAAACCAAGAAGGAACGGGAGCCTGCGCCTAATTTGTTACCTATGGAACTTAAAGAAGCGCAATACAAGGACCCTACCTTGGCACCCTGCTTTAGGAAACTGCCCATGGCGAAGGAACCAAAACAGCACGGGGACATTTTTTCTGAGGACGGCGTACTTTATCGGAGAACGGGCAAGCCTGAGCAAGGTTACAACCAGCTCCTAGTACCGAAACAGTACAGAAGCCAAATCCTAGAAATGGGGCACTCTCTTCCCTTTAGCGGACATATGGGACAGAACGCCACAAACCAACGTATAACCACTCATTATTGGTGGCCTGGAGTGAATACTGATATTATCAGATATGTCAAATCCTGTGCCCAGTGCCAACGTGTACCACCCAAGCAACGGACACCCCCAGTCCACATGGGTGAAATGCCAATAATGGGAACACCATTCGAACGGGTAGTGATCGACATTTTAGGGCCTTTCGAAAGGACTAAAAGAAGGAACAGGTTTATCCTGACCTTAGTCGATACATGCACTTTATGGGCGGAAGCTATCCCGCTAACATGCGCAGATGCCAAGCATGTCGCAGAAGCCCTCGTGCAGATTTTCACTCGGTTGGGATTCCCTCAGCAAGTGTTGACGGATAATGGATCTCCATACCGAAACCTGTTGATGGATGAGATCGTTAAGATCTTGAGGACCCAGCACATCCACACTAAGCCATATACTCCGGCCGGAAATGGGCTCGTGGAACGTGCTAATGGAAACCTCACCATGATGCTAAGTAAGCTGGCACAAGTGAAACCTGAAGATTGGGATCTCTGTATTCCTGCAGCATTATTTGGCTACAGAGAATCTCCTCATACTTCCACAGGATTTCCGCCAGCTACACTCTTATTCGGCAGACCCATTAAGGGCCCGCTTGAAGCCTTACTTCAGTCTCTGACAGACGAGAAGGCTGATGAGACAGTTGTCTCAGCCAGTAAATATGTGTCGGTTTTAAAGGAAAGGTTGAAACTAGGGTGGGACCTAGCAACGACTAACTTTAAGCGAGCTCGCACCAAGCACGCTAACCGATACAGGAAAGTCGCGGAAGAGAGAGAACTGGAAGCAGGAGAGAAAGTTTTGGTGTTACTCCCTACTGAGAACAACCAACTGAAGATCGGATGGCAAGGGCCGTTTACCGTCCTGAAAAAGATTTCTAAGGCTAACTACCAGATCTCTATTGAAGGAAAGGAGAAGGTTTTCCATTTAAATCTCTTAAAGAGATACTTGGAAGAACCAGTGCCAACCTCCGACCATCTCCTGACGATCGCCAAAACTGACGAAGATGATGATAGTGGCAGGGATATTCCACCGCTATCACAGGAAATCTTTCAAAAATGTCAGAAGCGGCGACGCTCTTTCAAGCGCGCATGGGAGACATTCCGGGGGAAGGAAACTTTGAGGAGTGGACTTGAGTAGGAATTGGACAGAGATGGAGGGGAAGATGAGAGGGAAGAGGACAGACACCCCGAAGCTACGGTTATAGGAAATTAAACTCCATAACGTAGACATGGAGTGCTTCCATATCTTAAAGGGGGGAGGCTCTGTCACGTAGGGTTTATATTCATTTAATTTCCTACATCTTCTTCCTATTCTTTCACATAAATTCTCTCTTTTATTATCTCTGTATTTTTTTTCCTGTGTATTTTTCATCCATTCGTTTTGCGAATATTATTTTCATATAATTCGCAAACTTTACCTTTTTCCTTTCTCTAAAACTGAGAATCGCGCTAGGACGATATTACGTAGATGTCAGGGCTGCAGGGCGTCAGAAGGCGTGATAAGTCGGTTCGCTGAACATAGGACGTAGCAAATCGTCTACATTCTCACCGAGCGCGCGAGCTTCTTCTCGGCATAAGTCCCGGTGAGGTGTGATACTTTACATCTGCACCGGTCAGTATCCAGACATTTGGCTGGAAAATCCCAAACTGACACGGCGCTCACTTGGGCCATGGTCAGCTGTAGTGTGAAAACTGCCCTGAAATGGAGTCAGGCTGTCTGGGATTTGAAACTGACACGCGTACATCGTGGTCAGTAGGTGACAGTTACGACACGCGTTAAGCGGACGTAAATGTTGGGAGTAGGGGAGATAATTTCGCTTGGCGAAGTAAGTTTGGGCCCTTTGTCTGATTTTAAGATATTGGCCAAGTTTGAAACTTTAATTTCATTCTCGCTCATAGACTCACAGTAGATAGGTCGCTCGAAAACAGAATAGCTGTTAGCGAAGATCTCAGTTTGTTTCGGCAATTTGTCGAACTTCTAGACTTCCAGAAATATTTTCAGCATTTTTATTCTTAAGTTGTGCGACTACCTGTAATTCTGTGGTTGAGGTAATTAATATGATAGATATATAGATTTTGTGAGTGTTAAAGTGTTAAATCGCTTAATTCATTTTAATCTATTTCTTTAGCGCAGAAGCGAAATAAAGTGGTAGGCTATTATATTTTCTAGGGAAGCATTCAGTGGAAAGCAGAGAAAAATTAAAATTTCTAGCTTATAACGGCAATTGTAGCTATTTATAAATTTAATTTAACTGCTAATACTCAGTCGAGTGTATTTTCTAAACTAACGTATAAACTCTAGAATCCAGCCTCATGAATAATGACGGGATACGCACGTGTTCCTAATTTATGAGGATTGCTGATTTTTTAAATATAACTTACGTCACGGGAAGTTTAAATGATAAGCAAAGCTCTCTGCTTGCAAGTTTAAATGTAAGTTTTAACCAGTACAGATTCTGTTTATTATATTATATGTGTTATTTTTCCTCCACACAGTGAAAGTTTTGGGGTGACCCTAACTTTACCAGCACCTAGTAGTAGTTTCCATACTTGTGAAGAAATAGACAGTCCTTATTTTGAACCACGTGGGTTTTCTCAAGTAACACTGATCTGACGGTGCAAGTTAGACAGAAATACTAATATCCCTATAACGGGTTTTCAAAGACTGTAATGATAAATACTGGACCTTGGAGCCAGCACTTAATTTCTTCTAGAAACTCTATATAATTTGCTGCCTTGTGGCGTGAATATTAACAATCATTTCCCGACTAGATTATATCTTGTGGACAAATCTGTGGTGTGACTAAAGTGAATCCTATACTGAGGGAAGGCACCGACCTGACATTCATCATTTTTTTAGAAACCTAAGCTATTGACACTGTGCTCTGCTAACTCCCGCGCCTGGAATAATTGTTAGGTGACTTGATCAGACATTTGAACAAATTTGCATACCCAAGTAGTCGTTCCCGGAGACTCCAAGTTAAATACGTCTTTTGGAACTGGGGACTTCTTGGCAGAAGACTGCATTTTTTTTGAGTCTGTGTGAAAATCTAAAATCAATGTGTTCCAAGAGGCAGCAAGCAAAGTCGTGAGTACAAGTGTGAAAAGCCATGGCGGAATGAATGAGTGTACGCTGGTTTGAGTGATATTTTTCACTATTTTATCTTTGACACCCTGTCGCTGTCCTAAATTTTTTTTTTCAATCTGCATAATTTGTTGCTAAGGCTAGAGTTCTTGTGTTTTTGTCTTAGGTTAAATCAGATTTTTTTCAAACTCTGTGCATATAATTACGAGATAAAACAAAGAAAAACTCTTAGACTCAAACCCTATGTATCTGTGACTCTGGCGCCATCATCTGTTCTCTTAACGGGGCCGGGCTAAACCTAGAGTTAACACTATAACGGGGCTATCATCCTTGCAACATTTCCTTGATTTTTTTATGACTATGTGTATATGTATTTTCCTTGATGTACTTTCTTTGATGTTGTGAGCCGATTTTTCCTGATAATAAAATCGCTCTTGAACTTAATAATCGTGTTTGGTCAGCTCGTTCTAGATAATATATATATCATTGTTATAGTTTTCCCACGTCTGTGTGTTTACCTGCCGTCACGTGTATGTGTGTGCCTGTGAGTGATAGAAATATACGTAATATGTATATTGGTGTAGTCTGTCTGACGCTGTAACAACTGTTGTAGAAGATAGGTGAGAGAGAGAAGAATTCTTTTCGCTTTCAGAGACAGCCACTATATCAAATCTATCATCTCACGTGTGTGGAAATTCTATTACCTTTCACAAACTCTCACTGAGTCTATCACCTATTCAAACCTATTCAGAAGGGACCAAACCTAGTCTTAATTCTCCTATCGGAAATCTACGACACTCTTATGATGTCCGTCAATTAAAATGTAAGTGGTTGTGGACCCAGCCAAGAAGAGCATCCTGAACTTTATTCAATTTCACATATATTTCACGTCATTCAAGAACAACTCAGCACTATTACTCTACCACTGTTCTCAACCCCGAACACAGTGCTATGAGTTATATTTGCATCTCTAATTTACGGGCAACTCAGTTCAATACGAGACATTTAATCACGATACGGCACATCTGTGAGTATTTATCAGTATGTTTGTTTAGTGAATCCGTGGTAAACTCAAATAGTTTCAAAAGATTTATCTAGACCAGTGGTTCTCAAACTTTTTTCTCTGTGCCGCACTTTCGTAATGAAAAGTTACTCGCGCCACACCGAATTTTTTATTGATATGAAATACCGTTAACTTCTACTAGTGCTTCATTCAGCATTTATAACATTAATATGATCATGAAACATCAAGAAAGTTACAGTGGAAGCCTTTTTACGTGCCTCGAAACTAGATTTGGAGTGTCTGTCACGGGTCGCCTCTCCTTGCTCTGCCAAAACCTAGAGTATCTAATGTGGGTCTTCAAAGATGTCTACCTTCGAACAAGATTACTCTTGACAGAGTTGTAGATAGAAGAATAATGATGCTTCTACCACAAGATATTTCAGAAGTCAAGAACAATGCTGAATGAGTCTTAGCACGTTAACTTTGTATCTGACCCGCCACCTTTTGTGAAGATGGATATAAATGATTTTGCTCGTTTAAGCCCCCGGCTGATTTAATTCAGCGAAATTCCTTTTATTAGCTCGATATAGATATGTATATATACATATATATTAAACAATATATACTAGAGGTTCTGGATCATACATATGCCTTTCTCTCTGTAATGATTAATTGAACTATCAATTTGTCAAAATCAACATGTACAAATTTAATGCTTAACTACTTTGAAACAAATGTAAATAAATATGAAATGGTAATTATGAGAAATTATGGTTCATCATAGATCTCGGTTTGGGAGATGAAAATATAGTCTTTTGAGGTGGCCTGCTAAACTTAAAACTTAGCTTCCAAATTGCTGAAATGTTGGTACTGTTGGTTTCGTCACTTCATCTCTATTGCTGGTAACGTGAGAAGAGCCTCAAATGGTCTCTCCAATCCGTACCACCAGCTTTAGAGGGAATAAAAGAAGACATTCCGCTGCTAAGTATTTGTTTTCCTGATTTAGACCAGGCGCCTTTCCCCGTTGTCCGTCATTGATTTTTATTATCATAATTTGTACTCTCCCTGAGGGTATATCACATAACTCACGGGATGTGATAGCAAAATCAGCATTCTTTCAGTTAATGTAATGAAAAAATTTAAACTGAACAGCGGCATGTGGCTTGTGCCTGAAGGAACAACTTTAAACATACATACAACTCATTACAAATGATAAAATACATATGATGTCATCATCATCCACTTCCTTTCTACACTTGGAGTCCGGGATTAACTTTGCTTGTCGTTCTTCCGTGAGAACTAGCATGAAGCAATCACCAGCGCTTGCTATGGTGGTTCATGAATGTATCCTTTTCACATGCTAAGGTTGTCAGCCTCGAATGAATCTTTAACACTCCTAGCTAGTATAAACCAGTAAAATTCGAAGTATAAAAATATGTACAACTCAACTATGACTGTGACGGTCAACTCAGCTGTCCCTGAAAGTGTTGGATGATAGGACCCTCGTATAACATCAGTACCCCTGAATATTGGTGTAACTTTTCATCAACGTGGAATTCTCTCCACCTGGGCTCATTAACAATGCACAATAGAAACGTGGGCTCATTAGCAATGCAGCATTTCCACGGGGATTGTCAACACGTTGGATCATTAATATGTAGACTGCTATCTTCCGTGCATTTTAGAGATCGCATGGCCTTTAATGGGAGGTTCAATCACGCCCACTCCTGTTTTTAGAGCGATTATAAGCAAGCATTGCGCTACACCTTTTCGTTCGTGCCTGCCTTAAAGGCGTTGCCAGGATCATACGTACTAGCGGCATGAGATCTAAGAATCTCAGAACGGACGATGAAGTTTCCTGCTGCTAGATAACACGGCAGCGTGAACCAGAGTGGACGATGCAAGCTTCTTGCAGACATTTCACATCTCTGTGTCAATCAGAAAACGCTCGAAAGCCTGATACGAACGGGGGAAACGCCGGGAGGCTAGAATCTCGATTTTCTCCGGAGATCATAAAAAGTGTGAAAATCTCACACGACCCCTTTAAGTTCCATTCCAGTTAGATATATACAGATCTTTGAGAAATGCAATTTTATCACTCGTTTGCCAGACATTGACAGAAGCACTAGCATAGTGAAATCTTGTTTGATTCCCTCTGGATTTTCAACTTATTGCAGTGAATTCTATTCTGTGCTAAACGGTATAATATATTTGTTTTAAAGTGATCAGTGGTCTAGTTCATTCATCTTATTTCACTGGATTTTGGGATTAATTTAAAGCTATTAAGTTAAACTTATCTCAAATAGTTCCAGTTGAAAATTTAATGATATATCTATTATATTATTTCCAAAGATGATAGATACTTAAATGCTTAAAGTAACATTTAAAGACGCGAAGGAATTTATAACCAAATTTAATTGAGTTAAGTTCATATATATATATATATATATATATATATATATATATATATATATATATATATATATATATATATATATATATATATATATATATATATATATATATATATATATATATATATATATATATATATATATATATATGTGTGTTTTAACTATTAAACTCGCGGGGAGTTCTTCTTGAATTTATATGATTAAAGACGCGAGTGTATAAATAGTTAACTGTAAATTTATCGCGCTGTAGAATGTTATTTGATTTTTCGGTATGATTACATGTTTTATCTTTCATATAGGGTGTATCACAACCTTTGCGATCCCAGCAAGAAAAACCTGGTATAGAGTCTCCCAGACTCAGTTCTTAAACCCCACCAGAACTTGTTGAGACTATTTAAGTTTTAATCTTTGAGGCGATCCTATGTTGGGGATTCCGCTATCTAAATTATAAGAAAGAAAGCACACCCAAAGACAAATTTAACACATCATCAAGCAAATTAAGTTGTAACTGGAAGAAGAACAATTGCCAGAGGTTTTTATTAGTTTACTGCTACTGAGAGAGAGAGAGAGAGAGAGAGAGAGAGAGAGAGAGAGAGAGAGTACATATTTATCTAACTGTGGCTGAGCCTAGTTTTTCCTCACTGGATTTAAACCATACTGCACTGATCAGTTGTTGTCATCTCGTTTAAGAAGTTTCACCACCAGCGGCGAAATCTAAGCAAACCACACCCCATTCTCACCTGTATCTAACTGTGACAGTGCCATCCCATAGACTCTTCTTATAGAATAAAACACAAGAATACCTAGGCTTCACGTCCGGCGATAAGTGAGAATATTTGCTACCAGCCAACCTCGCTACATCTGGGGCTGGACATGGAAGTAACAGACACTTTCACATGTCAAGTGTTAATTGATGGTTTTTGTATAATTCTATGGAGTGCCTGATTCCAAGATCGGTAAGTCTGTGTGAGAGTTTGTGTGTTGGCCAGCACGAGCGCGCATGACTGAATGAGTTTTATGTGCAACTATTTTAATTGCTGTACTTGGTAGACACTTTGTTATTTTATTCCTCGTATTGTTCACTTTAAGAGTGGGATTTCTTAACTCCGTTATTTCCCCTTCCTAAACTGATTAGTAGAAGGAAAACCAGTTAAGGATAATAGGACTAGTTTCTTAATCCCTCTTTTCAGGATAAATTAATCCACTGTTGGGTTAACTTATCTATTTCTGTTAACTACCTGTCATTTGGACTGGGTTCCTTTTCATTTGCCTGTACAAGAGGGAAGGGCATATGGGATATCAATCTTCATCTCTTCCCCCCCCCCCCCTCCCATTTTGTCATTTGTATTTTATTTCTGTAAACTATGATTTTTGCCTGTCAAATGATTAATGTTGTGATTTGATTCTTAGTGATAAATAAACAGTATAAAACTTCTAGTATTGTGTTGGAAGGCCCAAGCTTACAATTACCCCATATCTGTTATATTCGTAGTTTGTATTCACGTGCGTCTGTGTGTTTGAAGCACCAAATCGGTGTGAGCGCAGGTGTGTGTCTGGAAACTGGCAAATAATTGTTTGACCAGGAGAGTTTGAGGAGAAGATTGAGAGGAACGTTTGTCGTAAAAGAGTCTGTCCTTACTCTCCGCAGCACTCTGTGAATCAACTATTTACTTTCTAACCCTTATCTATCACAGCGCTTTCACCATCACTCTACACTCTAAACGGGACCACTAGTTCATAGATTTCTCTCAAATAAATTTACGACAATGACGTATAATAGAAAGAGAGCCTACAGTAATCTGACAGGTTTGTAACCTCGTAGAGTTCTGTGATTTGCTAGCAAAACCATGCATTTACAGCCTGTGTCTACTCACTTATCCGTCACACCTCTTTTTTCTGTGAACACGAGCTAACGCAATGTTTACAAACTGCATGACCTGTCAGTCATAACAGGTAGCGAATCAGGTTTGTTTACTTGGTCTCCTCACGCGAGCTTATCTGTCAATCATACGATACCCATAGACCGCACGTGAAAAACCACAGCCCCTTTGAAGTTCGTACTCAGGGGAGTCAGAAAATCCCCTGGGCTCTTTGATCTCAGAAGCGGGCATTCGTACAGAGAAAATCTTCGAAAACCCCGTTACACGGATATAAGTCTTTGATAGCGGTCGAGCGCCCGAGAAAGGCCGACCGTAAACTTTTATTTGGAGAACTCATGTTTCTGATTCTCCGCTACTCACACAATAGTGCGAAAAGTAACATCATCTTTAGATCAGATAAACATAATGATATATAAATTGTGTTTTCTTAAACCTGCTATTAGTTGTCACTCAGAATTTTTGGATAGTCTAAGCACGTAGTTCTAGATCCATTGTGGAAAATGTGTTAATTGCATTCGTGGGGATCTTTCATTCTGATTTTCTGGTAATAGAAATTAGTGTTTACGTGTTTAAAAGGGTTACCTTTTACCAATTAAAAGTGTTAAGCTTTTACCATTATAATTCACTTAGAGTTCTAGCTGTTAAAATCAGTAAAATAAAATAACGCGTAGCTAGTTCATACCAGATATTCAGTTATAATGTTAATTTTCACCACACGCTTCCTCACACAAGAAGAGACGGTTTTAGTTGACTGATTTATATGTTAGGCGCGACTGATAGTGACAGAAAAGAATTCACCTTTTATTTCATTGTGCGTATTTATTATAAGTGCCTATTATTTAATATCATACGACTAAACTATCAGACGCCGACCAAGTTAATAGCTACATAACGACCAGCGATAGATAGTGATAACTGACAATTGTACGCTGATCGTTAAGTGCGAGCAAGAAGGGGAAGAGTCTCATAGTTCATCCTACCTAAAAACTCAGCGCTAGCGACGGGCGATAGAGTAGGCTAAAGACACCTGATCAAGGGCGTCCAGCGGTCTTTTTCTTATTTTATTTTACTGAGTGGTTAATGTTGTCTTTTCTTGGCTTGTGCGTCACCAATTTCATTGGTGAGCAAGTATGTGCCAACGATACATGAGAAGCATTTTATCTAGTAAATTTAACTGGACTTACGAAACCCAGCAATAATTTTTCAATTTTATCAGCCCACTGAGGTGGTGAAACCAATAACATTCATTCCCGATTTCTGACAGTCGTATTCAAGCGTAGCATTCATAATTTACGCTGTTTCAGAATCGGCACTCTACCATAGAGCCAGCCGATAAGATTATCATCATTTATCAATTGTAACATTTTTAGCAAAAAGATGTTTCCCAATACTGGAAGTATTTTCCTATTTTAACTGTGAACCCCAAGATCACTTTTTTACATCAACTATTGGCCGTGGAATATTGTTCATCCAGGAAAACTCCACACCAGATTCGGCGTTCACCTCACTAGTCTTTATCTGACAGAGGATGGACTGGGGCCAATTTGGGAAATAAACCTGTCGTTTTACGTAGCCAGGAAAAATTGTAATTCAAAGGGAATTCACCAAGAGTAGGTAAGGGTGATTGAGTGGCCATTGTATGCAAGAGAGAGTGAATATTTTTCTTTGTTACAGGGACTTTACCAAATTTGGATTTGCTTAAACTTGTTAACTGTACTGGGTAGCCTGTAGTAGGAGCTTGTTTCTTTACTGTCTATTTTGTAACATAGTGCTAACCTTTGACCTTTGGGTTATTAACTTTTTGGGTTCTTTTCTCCATAGGAGAAGGGCACATTTATTCTGCTATTTCATATGTACGTAAATCTTTTTTTATTTGATCTTTCTTTAGATATTTGATGTTGTCAAGTTTAAATGATAATAAACAACATAGAAACTTAACTTTGTGTGTTGGTCAGACCCATACCCAATTAACCGTAGTTGTTAACGTTTGTGTGTCTTGTTGTCACATAGCTGTGTGTGTGTAGTTAAACTAATATTTATATGTATGAGGAGGGCAAAGTTGTCTTGTACTAAATTATAGTTGAATAGATAGGCTGGAATAGAGAAACTTACTCATTCCATAGCTATATTTTGTTCCTTAAACTATCACCCGTGAAATCTATTTCTCACACCTTTTTCTCACGTACTTATCAACATCCACTCTGCTTAGACGGGACAAAAATAACTCACAACCTATCTGTACGACATCACCCTAGTAACTAAGCAAATCTTAGACGTCTTGCTCGAGTAAATAGTCTTGACAACGTAACACAGATGTCTCGAATACACGTCTGGGATATTATTTCTTATTCTAGAATTCCTCTGTGACTTGTGAGCAGTTTCTGTGGGAGTCCGGTTCGTATTAATATTGCTGAGTTTTCTTTTCCAATGGATAAAAGATGCTATAATACGTTCTTCCGTTCCCAAAAATGCAGAATCCTGACTCTATTCTTTCCTGTGGCAAGGTCCTAAATGTCTCCTTTGACGATTTCGGAAATGCAGTGTCGTATGTCAAACTTTTTTCTGCGTTATATCATAGGTTCCCGGCCCACGCTTCCTGCATGGCGTTCTGACAAATCTTCCAATTGCGTGGTTGTTTATTGGCGCCTCAAATGTCAGCCAATACATTAAAAGTTCATATTATGAAAACTTTTCCTCATGTAGTATTCTGAATGACTCATGCGTTTAAAAATTTCAAACAGTCATCCTCCGTATATGGAGTTGCTACATCCGACAAATGTTGTCAACGTTTACGTTACAACTTCTTACATTTTTCCTGTTGAGTCGGAAGTAACTATGCAGTCTTACGCAAACACTACGTGCCCGCATTTACCTGGAGTTAATGTGGTATTATCACGTTTTAGGGATTCAATTAATCTCTCAGGGATGGGCGCTACGCTTGTCTGGCCCGGTCATGCATCGAAGCGTGAAACGTGAACAATGACAGTAGGGAAAATGGGTGCTAACAAAAGAATAATGCCCCTAATTAAGTATGCACAACAAATGTAGTTCAATACTGCCGGAGAGGACGAGAGAGCGCACAAATTAAGTCACAGTGTCTTTATTTACAACATTTTACACAATTTTATTATTATTATTGTAATCTATTTGATATAAAATAAATACATTGCTGAATAAAATCTGACAACTTCTGCAAAACTCAACGGGTTTATATATATACATATATATTTCCCATATTATATCACATGTAACAAAACAAATTTAAAAAATGATCTTCATATTTTTTTTGGAATATGAATGTTTTGAACATGTCTCCAAGTCCTTGATTGTCTTTAAATCTTCCCGCCACACCCGCCATCCTCTCGTGCCGCACCAGTATGCCGCACCGAACTGTCTGGGAACCACTAATCTAGACGCTTAAAAAAAACTGTAAATATTAATATCAACATTTTTATCAGTCATATTAATCTCTAGTTTCACAAAACATGTAACTTTTTGTTCATGCAAAACGGGTGTTTTTACTTGTTGTCTTGGTAAACACAGGCAGTCTCTCTTCTTAGTTAGGAAATACCATTTTTGTCTCAAAATTCTCTCTAAATATCAGTCGGACTGTTTACAATATTGAGATGATGAAGTGACGGATGTCATGTCAACAGAACGCTCAACATTTGAGTCTCGGATTAGCGAACTCTTGTTTTCCCCGGTAGAATCGTATCTAATGCAAAACAATATATTTAAGTATGACATAAGCACAATAATCTTATGTTAATTAGTGTAGTAACCGTATGATGTTTCGCTGAGGGACAAAGAAAGAGTAGAACTACTGAGAGATGTATTGCTATTGTTAATCAGAATCGACCTCACTGCTATCCGGGTAAACCCATAGGTGCTCAGTCTCCCTCAGCAAATATCGAAGAGTAGGAATGCTAATTGTACATGTAGCACCCTGGTTGTACATACGACGGATGAATTCTCTCTCACGTCCATTTCTGCTAGTCCCACGTTTGATGCCAAACTCCAACAGTCTCAGCCTTGTTGATTCATTCATTGCAGTGTCATTATCCAGCAGGCGATCATTAATTGCCTTAAGTATCTCTCCCTTATCCATGTCCAGTGTCCCCACTATGGGTGCTCTCGAGGCCAGTCTGTCAGCTCTCTCATTGCCACGTACCCCTGCATGACCAGGACAAGTAGATCCACACCAGTTCTTGAAGACTTCAGGATTCTATTGATGTTTTCCATTCCTGCCGCAGCCATCCGTTCTGAACTTTCCGAAGCATGGTCTGACTATTTAACTGCCCTGGTTGATGGAGTTTCAGACAGCCACCTCAGTGCTGCAGTAACTGCCTCTACCTCCATTCTCATGCTGGAGGTTGTTGTAATGTAGGCTCCACTCTATTCAGCGACGACCCTGCCCTTTATTCTCGCAGAGAAACCCCATCCTGATTTCTCACCAAGCACTAAAGACCCATCAGTGTACACAATTGCGTCATCATCCCCATTATGATCGCTTATTAGCTGATTAATCTCCAGCTCTGCTTTTCCATTGCCCCAAGATCTGCACTCTCTGCCAAGACTAATGATGACCTGCTGGTAGTTTATCCAGTTCTCCACTGACTTATTCCACCCTTCCCCTTTGAATTTATTTTTCAACCCTGGTCACCTGACCAATCGTAGCCTCTGCCTGTGCCATCCATGACATCTCCTTCTTCATTCTTGTTCCTTTGGTGTCAGCTACGTTCTCATGTAGGGGGTGTCTTTTGTCGGTGGTTACCCGCATATAGTCTTTTGAGTGGGCCATCGCATATCTCGATCTAATCGACAGCATTCCGAGCTTGTATCTCATTGTCACAATGGGGAGGGGTATCACGCGTACAGCCCAAAATTGGTCGCATCCCTTCATTTTGAATGCGTTCCAGTCGCCCACATTGTGACAGTGACAGTGTGAGTATTCCTAGCCCGTACTCGATTACTGAAATCACGAGCTGATGATACAGGAGAAACAATAGTCTCTGTTCCAAGCGCGCAGCAGCCATTGGTTTTAAGGCTGCCAGTCCTCGCTTGCACTTCTGTTTGATCAGTTCGACATGATACTTGAACGATAGCTCACAATCAAACGTTATTCCCAGATACTTCAGATTGTCTTGCCTTCCAATGCTCTGGCCATTGAAAGTGATGTCTGGAAGGTCTGCTTTCACTATGGAGTTGTTCAAAAAGCACCACATCACACAGGCCGTGTTAGGATTGACCTTTGATCCGCTGTCCTCACACCATTTAGAAACCGTCTGTAGTGTCTCTTTGTGTGCCTTGGACCATTTCATGTCTGTCTGAGCCAGTTCTGTACATGAGTATACTGAGACATGTAACAAGCGATAAACATGAGGTTGTGCATTAGACTGGCAACCTCATCATGAATAACAAACTGATACAAAAAACCACCACTGTAAGATGATGTACTTTGACGTAGGATTGCTCAAGGGGTCATATGTAATGGTGGAGCCAGGTTCCATAAGGAGGGAAAAAAGAGTTGATAATCATGGTGATGATGATGAGTGCGTCTGCTTTACAGGAAACAGTAACGTACAATGTCAATCAAACATGTCGATGAAATGTTCTCGATCACGAAGAAGCATGCAAGACCAATGAAAATAAAAATAATTTTATACAGGTCAAAGCGATGTAGAAAACAATGCATTGAACTCTTTTTCCGTAGCCAATATAAGCAGTTACCGTTCCTGGAAAAGCTCTATGGAGATAGAAATAGCCTGATGCTTGACCACTGCTTTCGTTGAACATACTGAGTGTTTACAGAGAAGAAGAAGAAGGAGCAGAAGAAGATGAAGAAGAAGAATGCGCAGTTACAGTAGCAGTCAAAGCTGATTTCAGATTTAAGTTACAACAATATTGGAGATTTTCATATCTCAAAATAATAAAAAGGGATTCAGAAGTCTAAAATAAATGGAACTGATTACATGTGAATTTAGTTTAATGCAAGACTGCTTTTGAGACTAAATAATCAAAGCGCAGTGACAGGAATTATTCAAATTATAACTCATGTTTTTATTATCTGTCAGTCTTACTTGTTCATTCATATTACATTCTAAAATCAATTTCTTTTAGTTGCGCGAAACACGATTTGGTTTAAATGTTCTGGGTTTTATAACATGTATATTTATTAACTTGTAACTTTTAGTTGACTAATCATTATCCTCATCATCACTCATCATCATCAATCATCATCATCATCAACATGCCTTTCTTCTGAATGTCAGTCTGCATGTCTGTGTCTTCTGTCGCTCTGTCTGTCTGTCTGTCTCTCTTTCACCTACTTGAACTTTTGTAGAACATTAAACGCTGCTTTATCAAATCCCTATAGATAGAAGTGTGTGTCTCTACGTCTCCTGCAGTGAATCATTGCTTTCACAGAAAAATATCTTCAAATTGTCCATGTCCAATTAAACATTCAATTAGATGTACTTTAATTTCATGCATTTTCAGCCTCTTCAGTTATTACATTTTAAATGGAATCATTATAAACGGTATCATTTCCAGATATTCAAAAACATTTCAGGATACAAGCCCACATTATTTTCCTATCATTATGAAATTCACTTTTTGAAGTTTTCAAGCCATTTTAAATTATCGTATTTAGAGTCCATATTATTTACACCATGGAGGACCATACACATCTTCCAAGTCTGGATTAAATCTACATGTTATTATGACCTGGAAACACTTTGATCGTGTCGAAGATTGACGGTCTAATTCCATTCTGTTTATATTCGTTCATCTCTTCTTCTTCGTTGATCCTTAGCCTCCGACCATCAAAGCAGTCAGTGGCCATCACGCCTAGTGGCGTCTTATAGGGCAACAACAAATTAATTCCACTTTGCTCGGTCGGCGGCCATCCTTCGTACAGTGCCCCAACTCTGGTTCATTCTTTGCATATCAGCCTCCACAGTCATCTGCCAGGTTGTTTTTGGTCGGCCTCTCTTTCGTTTTCCTTCAGGGTCCAAAGCATAGCTGTTCTTGTGATGGCATCGGGGTCTCTTCTGAGGACATGGCCAACCCAGCTCCAGCGTCTGCCAGCTATGATGGTGTGCATGTCCTCTTGCTTGCTCCGAGTAAGCAGATCTTGGTTGGTGATGGTATTCGGCCAAAAGATTCGGTGAATTTTTCTTAGGCATGTTGTGTGAAAAGAGGACAATTTCGACATTTCCTTTTCTGTAACTCTCCAGCATTCCGCACCATAGAGAAACACAGAAAGCACACGGCTCTGATATAATCTTAATTGTGTGCTTGTGCTGTATTGAGAGGACTTCCAGATGTTGTTTAGGCTAAAGAAGGCTGTTCTTGCCTTATTCATTCTGATGTTGATGTCTTTGCCTGCCCCACCGTCTGGTGTTACTATGCTTCCTAGGTATGTGAGGTATCTGTCTGTACCAGTTGCTGATTCCTTACTGATATGGGCTCAGGGTTGCTCACATTGAGCGTCATGACCTCTGACTTCTTTAAATTGATGTTCAAGCCCACCTGCTGGCTAAACTTATTAAGTCTATCTGTTTTTTCCTGGATATGTTGATGTGAATGTGCATGTAGTGCAATGTCATCTGCATATTCGAGATCTTCCAATGTAGAAAATGTAGTCCATCTTATTCCTCTTGGACTGCCCTCTGTTGTCTGGCGCATCACCCAATCTATGACTGTTCAAAATAGAGTGGTTGATAAGGGGCATCCCTGTCGTACTCCTGTCTTCACCTTCGTTCATCTCAAGGCATCTAAAAACATTGGTTAAGATGGTTTGCTTCCTTTGACTTTATAATTTTTGTTGTAAAGTTTAGATGTACTCCCACATCATCGCGACCAAAACGACTTACCATTATTTATTTTATTTTTTTTTTTGGTCTTTCCTTCCTCTTTTTTTTTTTAATCCCACGAACATCTTCAAACTGTGAATTTGCAGGCCTAACGAAAGGTTGACATCTCAATAGAAATTATCCTGTATTGGTTCTTCCTTTATAAGCGATACTGTTCTTCTTAAGTTTGGCACTCCTAAATTAGATGTTGAACAGTTACTGTTTTCATAAGTTTGGCACTTCTGTATCCGATATTGAAGAGTCAAATTTTCAGTGACAGGTTACTCATCTTTAGAGCTTTAAACAGACATTATCTGTTGTTGCCATTGTGGAATCTGAAGATTATGACTGTTTTCTTCTGTTTCGCTCATAATAATCACCGTTTTTGCATGTTGAGCTGATCCAACTGCGTATGCATTGGTCTAGCATTACTTCAGTAGAAGATCTCTCTGTTTTTTTATGGTGTTGCGTACATATCTGCTACGGTTTGTTGATAGGGCTTCCTGACCTAATTTTGTCACATATTGCAATTATCCTTCTTGTTATCATAATCGTAATATTGATTTTGGAATATGCTAATTTAGTCAAAGTTTGATTAAGTCATTGTTGCCTAGTTTATCTGCTCAAAGTGAGCGATGTAATGGGTACCTGACTTTGCTCTTGAGTTAGGGAACGCAAAGGCTGAGAGGTAGGAAACTGGTCACCCCACCTTTCGAAGCTGGGCCTAGTATAGTGGAGTCTGTAACACTTTACACCCTTACGGTCAGTTGCGGATCTACATTTTGGGGGCCCTGAAGCTTAGAACTCTTGGAGGGGCCCCTTTTATTTAAAAAATGTATTTGGGGATGGGAAAGAAACGTATTATAGAGAAAATTGGAGTTGGGGGCCCTGAAGCTCAAGTTTCATTAGCTTAATAGTAGATTCGCCTCTGCCTACGGTGGTATCTACTATGGCAGTATTTACCACATACTAACTTGAAAAAAATATAACAAACACAAGTGTCGTAAATTTATTTTGAGAGAAAAGAGTCGTAGAAATAGTGGTCCGGTTTAGAGTGGAAAATTATGATGGAAAGCTCAGTGATAGAAAATGTAGAGATTAAATAGTTGCTTCACAGCGTGCTGGAGGAGAGTAAAGACAGACTTATTTACGACAATTCGTCTCTCTCAATCTTCTCTTCCACTCTCCTGGTCAAACAATTATTTGCCAGTTTTCCAGACACACATCTGCGCGCACACCGATTCGGTGTTTTCAAACACACAGACGACGTAGATACAAACTATATTAAACGAATCGGGGAAAAGTTGGGCTTTGGGTACATCCAACACAGAACTAAATGAGTTTATGTGATTTTATTCACTTTAAACATCAATCACTAACAAATATCAGGTATTACATAAATTATCATAAGTACACAAATGCAAATAACAAGTTTGGGAGGAGTGAAGAAGATTGGTATCGACTAAGCCCTTCCCGCTTATTAGACAAAGATAAACCCAGTCCAAAGATAGATAATATCAGGAACATAGGTACGTTAACCTAGCAGTGAATTTAATTACTCTGAAAGAGGGGTTACAATATTAGGTATAGGTGGTAGACAGAAATCCTGTTCTTCCCAATTGTTCTTCCCTTTACTAAGCAAATGAAAAGGAGGGGGTTTTAAACAGAGTTAACAAATTATCAACTGTCCCACTTAAAGGAACAATGTAGGGTATACAGAAAAGATATATATTACCAGGTAAGCAAGTTAACCAAAATGGTTACACAAAAGAATTAATTTCCCGTCATTCATACACACTGTGCGGATCCACACTCATATACACCACACACTTACCGAGTTGCAGCATCAGACAATCCCTTAGAATGATAAACACAATAATTAACTCTTGACGTATGACAACTGTCTAGTCCTTCTATGTCCCGCCCCAGATAATGTTCTAAGAGTTCTTGTGTTTTATTATAAAGAAACGAGTCTATGGGATGGCACTGACACAATTCAACACAGGGGTGAAAATGAGGTGATGGCAATATTCCTTCACTGCGTGATGACAGCAGCTGACCGGTAAAGTTTTTTTAATCCAGTGAGGAAAAACTCTGCTCGGTCACAGTCCGGTAAATCGGTAATCTCTCACAATAGAGCAGTATATAAACTATCGCTACTGGCACTGTTCATCTTCCAGTTTATCTTACAGATTTAATTTGATGATAATAATCAAATGATCTTGGGTAGGCTTTCTTTCATGTAATTATGTTAGCTAGGCCGTACCGGACCACCACAAGATTTACTTTAAAAAAAATGTCTCATCAAACTGTCTGGAAGTTTAAGAACCGAGTATGGAAACTCTGAAAGATTTCGTTATTGCTGGGATTGCAAAAGGTGATCAATCGCTTTGCACAGAAATAGAATTCACTGCAAAGAAAATGAAAATCCATGGGATAATCTAGCAAGATTTCAAATATCGCTAGTGCTACTATCAAGTTCTGGCCAGCGAATGATGAAGTGTCTATTCTTCATGGTCTATTTATCTAAAATGGAATGTAAGTTGAGTGGGACATGAGAACTTTGACAGCTTTTTTGATCTCATGAACTTTGCGGGATCTGACCGCCAAATCCAAAGAGAGAAACCGCCCCCTGGTCTCTCGTATCTTCGCTCGCTGCTTGCGTCAGCTTTCCCCGTTCGCTCTGGCTGCGATCGGTTCCGTGCTTAACACCGAGATGCGAAATCGTTTCAGGGACCACCACTGTCTTTGATAGCGCCGATAGTCTCCCCTGAAATCCCTCAGTCTGTCTCTTTGATCTCGTGCCGCATACTTAATGAGTCCCGGTCGGTTCGCTCTGGCGAAACGAAAAGTTACAACAAATGTTCAGGGGTTCTAATGTTATGAAAAGCTAAAGGTCCCTTTAAATCATCCATCATATCAGGGAAAATTCACTTGTCAAACTAGACGTACGTCACAACAAGCATAAGAGATTGTACAAATATAAGAAGCATCATCTTTAATCTTGGCCATAATCCAGTCATTATTTCCAAAATTACGATTCGTATTACTAAAGGAAGCCAGATTCACCAGCATTAAAAAAAATTAAGGAAACAATTTAAAGCAACGACACCTGTTAAGAAAACGTCAAGACCTTTAAGATTTGACAAATGAGCACAAACAAAATAATAACAAAATTCAACAAAATAAAAAACTCAACATCTTGAAGACATTTATTCTGAAGACATTAAGAACAAAAATGTCCGCAACTTGTAGAGATGACCAAACAAAACAAAAAAAAGCAAGCAGATGAATAGGAACTGAATCGAGTAATTATGAAGGGAAAAAGTATAAATCACATGATAAAGAAATTAAACCCACATTGGATAGACGATATGAATGATGTTATGAGGAAACAGAGTCGCGTTCAATCTAGAACGCTTCATAAAAACATAAATTGTCCTCACCCCAGTTGTTCGCACAAGCAGTAGTATATACTATCACAATATAAAGCGACAATTATTTATCCTAGCAAGGTGGCAGAGGTCTCTTGTCACTAGTTCTGTTATCATGGCTGTTCATGCGATGTTTCAGTGCATCTAACTACAGCAATATATAACACCGTTTCTCGTTATTTAAGAGTCATCATCAAAATTTGGGCGCCATAGAGCAAATATGCAAAAATATTCTAGATTTGGACAAAGCACAAGATGTAGAAAATGTTTTTTTTTTCATCTTTTATTTTTAATGACGCGCCACTGTAAATATTTTTGCAGTGATCTACGACGACCTCACGCCCAGAATTCGTTGTGTCCCGAATTAAACCGCTATCAGCATTACTGAAGCCGCAGCATCGGAACAAGTCAGTGGGAAGAAATAATAATAGAGATTTTAAAATAATTGGACTGAGTCCGCGTCTCAATCACGCTTTAAGTGCCCGACAGCATGATTGAAGAGAAGGATTTAGGCTTGTTGGAGTGCATTCGAAGACTGTGTCAACAGTCACGGAGACTAACTTATGTGAAGTGTGTGTTACGTGATGATGGAAAGCGAGAGGCGTGGAGAATGACAGAGCGCTGAAATTTATTTACGACAAGAAAGAGACAGAGAGATAGAACGAGAGAAAGTTCCATTATTCTGTGATGTGATGGGCAGTAACTGATGGAATTAATTTATTTTTAGAGACAGCTGTAGAACTATTAGCTGTTATTGAAAAAGGAAGTGGATGATACGAGATTCTGAGAACTACGGAACACGGAGTTCCACATCTTCCAAAGCGGTGCAGAAAGAAGTACAGGAAGAGAACGTTCAATAGTATAATAAAACTAGCAACAACGCGTCAAAATTGACAGGTTTTTAATTGCAGCTATCTTATCATTTTGACCCATAATAATAAGTCTGCAATACTTTAAATTAAAATTTTGTCTTGAAGAAACAATCAAAAACTTACATTTTAAGGGTATTTTTTTAGAAAATGATGAGTTAAATTTGTTTCCCGAATGAAACTGGACAGAAGAGTATCTTGATTGTTTGTTGATTTAATCTGCATCTCCGCACCTTCCTGTCTCCAGTTCTTGTACTGCTTATTAATTGTGTTGTTGGCTTCTTTCCATAATCAAACTGTTCATAATCAAACTTTTCTATTTTCGGGAGAGTCATATAAGGGAAACAATACAATTATTGTCTAACTTTCAACCACAGTTGCACCCCTTAGCTGGTTTTTGTTGTTGTTGTTGTGTTTTGTTTGTTTTTTGTTTTGCTCGCGCGCATGTTTCGACTATACTTTCTAATCAGTTCTTGCACGGATATCCTCACACTCTTCCCGTTGTCGTTTTCTCTTTTCACAATGAATGTTTAAAAATGTATGTGATCATCACTGTTGTGTACAAACACAAATGTATGTGATCATCAGTGTTGTATATAAACAAAAATATGCGTGATCACCAGTGTTGTATACAATCAAAAATGTATGTAATCACCAGCGTTGTATACAGACAAAAATATGCGTGATCACCAGTGTTGTATACAATCAAAAATGTATATAATCACCAGTGTTGTATACAAACAAAAATGTATGTAATCACCAGTGTTGTATACAAACAAAAATATGCGTGATCACCAGTGTTGTATACAATCAAAAATGTATATAATCACCAGTGTTGTATACAAACAAAAATGTATGTGATCACCAGTGTTGTATACAAACAAAAATGTATGTGATCACCAGTGTTGTATACAAACAAAATTGTATGTGCTCAACAGTGTCGTATACAAACAAAAATATATGTGATCACCAGTGTTGGATACAAACAAAAATGTATTTGATACCAGTGTTGTATGCAAACAAACATGTACGTGATCACCAGTGTGTGTAAAAACAAAAATTATGTGATCACAAGTGTCGGACACAAACCAAAAACATGCATGATCACTAGTATCGGATACAAACAAAAACGAATGTGATCACCAGTGTTGACAAAACCTAAAGTGCAAGTAACTAAAGTGAAGCTGTCACAATTTTCTTGGTCTGCGATCCAGGAAATACGAGGCTTTATCTGTCAGTCAGGAATAAATACATATTTCTAGCAGACATACGGCTGATGACAAATGTCAAAGTCATCCCTCGTGAACCATTAAAATTTTTATAGCACGCCATAGCTCCACAATATTAACTATAATTCCGTAGGGGCACTCGTTATAGCCGTGCCGGAATAAGCTGACGAATGCCCGGAAATGATTGGGAGTAACTCTGACTAAAACGCATCCTTGAATTATAAACATGCGACTTTAAGACATAACAGAATCGAAGAATGTGTTTAGAAAACTTATGTAACCTACTTATAAAAAGATGATCAAATCAATCAGAAAGCCACCAACGCCAACACGGGACGACTACCAAGCTATGAACAGATAGAACAAATTGTCATTCTGCGCCTCAGAACAGGACACAACCGACTTCGCAGCCACATGTATAAAAAATGTAAGACTGGCAATTCAGCCATGTGCACATGTGGACAGGCACCCCAGAATGCAGAGCACATACTTCAAGACTGCCCCAAATATGATATATTGAGGCAAACCCACTGGCCCAGAGAAACAACACTGGAAGCAAAACTATACGGACCTCTGTATGAACTACAAAAGACAGTGAAGTTTATACAAGAAACAACATTGCAGATATAGACAATATATTTCAAGCAAACGAAAGAAGAAGAAGAAGAATATAACCTAGCTAGCATTGAGGCTGTCAATAGCAATTTTTCAGAGGCAGTGCAAGAAGTTGTTACTAAAGCTGGCAGAGAGATAGCCAAATAGCCGAACTGAGACCAACAAAGAGATAGACATCGAAATAGCCTAGCAGGGGCCGACAGAAATATAAAAGATAGTCCTATAGCAGATACTTCTGTAGGGGAGTGAAGAATTAGAAACTTCACTAAAGTAGGTTCAGCTTTCTTTGTCCAGCATCGAGAGGTGGGGTAGTCAGTGCCCTTCCTCGCGGCCTTTGCCTTCCCTAACTATAGATTTGAGTCAATCACACATTTACAGTTGGGTAGACTGAAGCGTGACACCATCGTGCTTCAAAACCTGTACCTTTGCCGCGAGAGGCCAATGATCTGATCACCCTGTCAATCGGACGCTCGTCGGAAATGTAGACAGTGAAATAGGTTAATGTAAGCTAAGAGAGAGAGATTACTTCGATTACGGAAACAACAGCAAATGGATTGATTTGCCGTTGCCCTAAAGACGCCAATAGGCGTGATGGGAAACAATGGCAAAGAAAACCTATCTGCTGTTGCCCTAAGACGCCACTAGGCGTAATGGCCACTTACTGCTTTGACGGTCAGTGGCTAAGGACGGAAGAAGAAGAAGAAGAGAGAGATTATAATTCAGACCGTAAGGTCTTTTATTTTTGGATATGCAGCTTAATGTATACGACGGACCATGTGTCTATGTTGAACGGGGCGTGCCTCACAAAAACGAGGCAAAGCTCTATTTTTTTTTAAATATCAGCAGCGAAATAGTCTTACAGAAGATGAGATGGAAAGTGAAATAGTCTACCAGAGCTATTCCGAGAAATGTGGCCGTAGATGACCTAACAAGCTATCGAGGAATGGCCAGCAGTCGACTAACTTAGACAAAGAAAATGTTTTGACGGACAGATAAAATGAAGTTTCCCTTCGGGTCATGGTATTTAAGCTAGCCTCAAAATATAATTTCGCTTGAGGATTATCCGTATAGATTATTTTTTTTTTATATTCATGGAGTGAAAAATCCTCGGATTTAGTGGCAAATTTTCAGCTATTTGTCCGGATGTGAACACTCGGGGGTGTTCGGAGTCATGTGGTAGACAAAACGATCTGCTCTGACTAACCTGATATGACCTTCCCTAAACGAGTCTTGGCTCCGGCCAGAGAATAACTGAGGGAATGGCATATACATTTTAATTTGTTTTACACAATCAGTTCTCGTCGCTTGGGCTCTTTCAAAGTTAATACAGGTGTCTATTGGCATAGATTCATGGACAAACAACTGAGAGACGAACAAGCAGGTTCTCTTACACGCGTCTGGGATGTCTTTAACTTTACAATAGATGGCCCCCTCTGACTCCATGTTTCTTCAGTTTCCTAGTCCCGGTGTTCCTTATTAAAAATGTAGAGATTTTCTGTGCTTTTGTAAGTCTTATCTGGTTCTCCAATAAAAGGTCCGGTTAATAAAAAGAAATTTTGAATCTAGTCTTCACTCTGGCGAGGTCTGAGGTTGTCTTGGCGAGCGTGAAATTCACAGAGAAATAAAACTGTGAAATGGTCAGCCTATATTCCCCTCAATGTTGTTATGAATCTAATCAGAAAGATCCAGTCATTTCAAACATATCGGGTGTGATACTTTCAAAATATTTCCTACATGGAAAAATTTTGCAAAACGTAACGTCTCCCATATATGGTAATATGATGTCTTGCATACACTCTCACAAACACATTTGTAGACTCATATTGTCTAACATGTAATAAATCCATGATTACTTTTAACCAAGTGACCGGAAACGATTATATCACACTTGTCTGCCCACAGGTGTCACACAGACAGTAATCTCGTTATCTGTCGTCTAAGTACGCAAACTCCGTGTTTTATCAGAGATTTAAGCCGATAGCGCTGACCGATGTACGTGTTAATCTGCCTCGCCTATAACCACAAATCTGGGTAGCACTCCTTGCAAATGTGATATTTATCACCCACAGAGTGATTTGATAAAATCAAATATCTGCTACTTAGCAGAAAAATAAAGAAAGAAAGAAAGAAAGAAAGAAAAGTGCGATAATTGACAGCACCTAATAAAAATCAGTACCAGAAATGTACCGATACTGCCGGAGAGAACCAAAGATCGACACAGGTCGTCCATTTCGTCATAGTTGGTTTCTACTGAAATGGCATTGGGCTAGCAACTTGTTATTCTCTTACAAGTTTGACGTCTTTCTTTCTTATTTGTTTTCCCCGCAGTTGACTTACAGCTTATTTTCCGCTTGCTATAAGTCTATCGGGTCTTGCAGAGATAGTTTTTTAACGCTTTCTGGAAATGATCCGACTATCTCTTTATTTGCTTCTTTACGTTACAATTTTCATTTCTTGTCCTTAATAAGTTTTCTGGAGTTTGACTGTTGTTACTCTGGGTCCTAATGCTTCCCATTCTTTGTGTTATTTCTGTGCTACCTGTGACATATTAAAACCAAACCTTCGCTATGAGGTACGATTGTCTCCCCTCATATCCTCAAAATATCCATAAGACAAGAGCCAATGGGATCACTGGATCAGGGGCAGTAAAACTGTCCCACAGAAAACACAAAACTAAGCAGTCAAAGATGAAAAGCTGTCTTTATTTTTCTTGCTTTCTTAGGAATGAAAAGAGAATCAATAAAGGAGATCAAAATTATACAGCTGATAACACTGACAAACAAAAAAAAACTTTTTTTTTCTTTCTCTAACATTTCTATGTTTTTCTGGTCAATTTTAATGCGCTGTTTTGAAATCTGCAAACCGTTTTTCTCTATCAGGTCGGGATCTCTAGAAATACGCAATTGAAGTTTTTTAACAACGCATACAGTATTACAACATCATTCGTACAAGAAGTATAACAGTTATGTAGGCTTGAATTTCTTTGCAGTCGACTTTCGTCGGTGAATGGCATGTGGTACATCGCGATGAAGCATCCAACAATAATCGGCAAGCATGGTCACACTTCTTGATAACGTGACTCCATTACGGCGATATCTTGATGGAATCGTTCTCCATGTTCATCGCTGACTTCGCCTAGGTTGTCAGGGAAAAAGTCAAGATGCGAATCGAGCTTATGGATTTTGAGGGACATGTTACAGCCCATAATTCTGTATGCATCTATGCACTGCTTAACAATATGCAACATAGTCGACAGATTTGTGATTTCCCAGAAAGTTATCGACGATCGATTTGAATGCCATCCATGCGCGAAGTTCACTACCATGTAACAAGTTCTCGAATTGTTTGTCTGCAATAACTTTCCTAATCTGAGGTCCTACAAAGATACCTTCCTTTATCTTTGCATCGCTAACTTGCGGAAACTTTTCTCGAAGATAAGTGAAAGCTTTGCTCGTTTTATCTAACGCTTTTACAAAATTCTTCATGAGTCCCAACTTTATATGTAACAGTGGTAAAATGAAGCTGTCTTTGTTAACTAAAGGCTCGTGTATTACATTTTTATGCCCGAGCTGCATACGATCCCGGATAGGCCACACCTTTCTTGCATAATGTTCCTGTCTGTTGCGGCTGTCCCATTCACATCGGAAGCAACAAAATTTAGTATACCCAGTCTGCATGCCCGTGAGAATTGCAATGACCTTTAGGTCTCCACAAATCCGCCATTGGTAGTCATTGTACTTTATTTTTTCCAAACGTATAGCCATATTGTCATAAGTTTCTTTCATATGAACAGAGTAGGCGACTGGAATTGATGAAAATAAATTTCTGTTATGCAATAACACGGCTTTTAGACTAGTCTTGGAAGAATCGATGAAAAATCGCCATTCGTTGACTATGTGCTCATGACCGTTTACATCTTTGCAATAGCAAATGTCATCATCCATCTCAAAGTATTGAACAAGTTCTCTGTGTCTATGACGAAATTTAGATATCGGAGTATTGGGCGCTAAAAGATTCCATTCTTTGAGTCGCGAACCGAGTAATTCCGCTTGTCCTTTGGTAAGAGCGAGATCACGTATTAGATCTGAAAGTTCTGAATGGTTAATTAAGTAAAAACCATCATTCACCGGTATGTAATCTGAGTCAGAATTAGTTTCTAAAGCAGGTAAACTATCACTTTCTGATGGTTCATTCACGTCCAACGGATATTGTTCTGGGGATACTTGGATCGGACACGTGATTGGATCATGAGGCACTGGTTTCGAAACCAATTCAATATTTGAATAAACCACAGACTTTCTAGTTTTAAAAGTGAAACCATGGATATTTGTCAAGCAGAAGTAACAATCAGTAGTGTGATTTGTATGTTCACGCCATATTACTGGCACTCCAAAAGGCATCGACTTATGCTTCGGCGATTTTCGTAACCAACCTGCCAATGTATCGAACAAACTGCATTTGGCTTTCAAGATTTATTTGCATCATCAACTTTCAAATCGAAATAAAGTTCGTATGCTTTCTTTAGTAATGGTGTAAAGTTTTTCTGGTCAACACGATCGGTAAAATATCCGCACACGTAACAGAACAGATCAGCCGAATTTCTACAACTTCTAGAAGCCATATTTTGCTCAGAATTATTTCAAAATACAGTAACTATTAGAAAAATCGCATAACATATGTCATGCATCTTTTAGCAGTATAAAAAGTAGAATTATTTTGCTTTTTATTAATTTTTAATAAGTTATAGAGTAAAAATGAAATGGAGCAAATAACGGTTTCCCAAAAATATATTTATTCACAAATATCTTAAGAACCTGACGTGATAGAGATAAACGGATTTCAGATTTGAAATCAGCGCAAGAAACTGACCTAAGAACACTTATTCTTATATAAGAAAGAAAAATGTTGTTTGTCAGTGTAATTTTGGCCACGCAACAAGACGTAACATCATACTGAAGATCATATTAGAAGGGAAAATTGCAGGCAAGCGTACACGAGAAAGCCATCGCTATAAGTGGAAAGATAACATCAAGAGATGGACATGAAAGGGTCTAGCAGAGTGCACCATCAAGACGAGATAAAGAAGACGTTGGATATTCATTGCAGCCGACTTCTGGTGTGATCTGCTGCTGCTGCTGTTTATTACGATGACAATGATCATGAATATAATGATGATTATGACAGATAACTCTGGTCTAAGTTCGTCTAATTTATTTGGATCCTTAATGCTGCTTAAGGGTAATGTTGGGTAAGGTTGGCTTTGTTCTACTCTGCTGTGAATAAATTTCTTGATTGAAAAGTTGAAAGTTCATTTGTCCAAGAAATGTGAAGTATGTAGAGGGGACATGCGCTTGCAGGATTGTGACCACTAATATGGGAAGTCTTCGTTCTTCACTTTTGCTAGATATACACAAGTTTCCAACCAAAATCACAATTTAAAAAAAAAAAAATCTTTACAGCCCATATTAGTAATGCTAGAGAATGTGCCGTAGTTAACATATTTTTAATATTTTGATGACATTATTGTTGCTAGTGGACGGCTTTACAAGTCTACGGCTGGACTTTTAAACAAGTCTAATTGGATGGGAAAACCAAGGACCTGGTAACGCTGAATTATCCTTGGCATTTTTATCTACGTAGGTTAGCGATTACACGCTTCCATCCTTCTGTCTGTCACATTATACCCCATTTTTATTTCATGAAATTTGCATTGTATGTATTTCTTTGCTCTAAGAATTAATTTTCTAGTGTCTGCCGTTTATCAGTCCAGAATCTTGTCTGTCTTGTTTTCTAATTTTAAAAGAGATCATGTGTATTCCTGGCTAATGTAACTTTTGATTCTGCGCGAATGTAAATAAAATATGATAATAAGTTAACAAATAAAGAGGTTGGACAATAAATAAATGTGAATTAAAAAAAAAGAAACCTGAGATGATTTTGTAAAGCACAAAAATAACGACAGTAAATGACGCATGTCTAAATACGAGAGATAGATTAACTGCTACTTCTCTAACTAAAGACAACATACTAAATATCACAATACGTTTTTGTGCATGTAATTTTGTGACCTTCTCTCTCTCACTCATCGTAGTATTATTTGGCATATTTTATGCCCTTATATTTTTTGCCTAGCCGCTCCCATACTTATTTACATTTCATCAGGTGAACTGTAGTATTATCAAGGTTATTTAGACAGGTCAGCGAATAATACTTTTATCACTTAAGCAGTCTGGCCACCTTTGATAGAGACGGTCTATTCTTTTGTTGACACAAAAGAATGTCTAATTGTCAGTCTGAGAAAATCGTCTGGGAGAAGGGCAAAGTCCCAGGTGACATACCTTTATGTTTGTCTAATATTTATTTACTGATATTAGATAATCGCGTCCGCTGGCCATTTCTGTGTCAATGACACAAATAAATCCCATTGATTGGTAGTAAGTTGTGAACATATAGTTCAAAATGTGCATTGTGAGATGTCTGTACTTGCTAAGTGGTTATATCAGTCATAGGTGGCTGGCAACCTCAACATATGAAAATAGTATATTCATAAACAACTACAGCAAGCGCTGGTGATTGCTGCTTGGTAGTCGTACAGAAAACCGACAGCAGGGGTGACCCCAGACTCTGAATGGAGCAGGGAGAAGTGAAGATTTCATCACATGTGACTAAAGTGTATAGTATCATTTTGTAAGATATATGTGCATTGTTAATTGTAATTCAGGCAAGTAATTTCCCTCGCGCTGTCCAGACACATTTTCCCCATAAATGTAACCAGAAGAAAAACGGTGATTTCTAATCATATTTCCTGAGTTATACTGTATATATACTCAAGGAGAATAATTATTCAAAGAGGCTAACATTGGTTGGTGGACAGCGAGACAATGCACCTGTTAATTTGCAGCCCACAAATGTACTTAGCAGAGGCATGTTCACTTTTTTTTTCCTAAAGCCCGTGGTTCGAAGCTACAAGACGGTTCTGAGACCAGATCAGTCTGAAGTAAGAATCTTAGCCATTATCTTTGTGATTCAAGAGCTGTGTTTGACACCAACTACCTACAGTGAACACGTTGTGAAGACACCCACCTTGACATTAGGAGTGAAGTTCATCTAGACGCCTCTAGAGAAGAGTCCTCATCACAAAAAAACATGACAAGGACCCAGTGCAGTTCTCAGCAAGCTACGTCTTTTGTAGCAGGCACGCAACGGACACTAATAACCATCAGTCCCCAATTAAGTCTCAGTGAAGAAACATTTTAAAACCTCCGAAAATCATCTTCATCCATATTTATTTAAATCCGTTATAGACTAATAGATTATTAAATTTGTTATATGTTATTTTACAAATTCATAGTTGATTCAGTTATTATAGATAAGAGGGTGCATGCATGATCGACAATCTTTAATATATATACATATATTGACAGCCATAGAGCCAAAATTAATTATAAAAGGAATTTCGCTGAATTAAACCATCTGGGGGCCCGAACAATCCAAAACATTGCTTAAAACTTCACAAAAGGTGCCGGATCAGATATAAGTTAATAGTGCTCTGCTCTATGCAGCATTGTTCTTGACTTCTGAATTATCTTGTGAACACTCTCTTAAGATAGAACCGTCATTATACTTCTTGTCGTGAAACATTCTAAATCCACATATATAAATTAAAAGGTAAATGTAAAGCCTAACGCATAAAGTCAATAAAAGGAAAGAGAAATGGTTAAAGACCCGTGCTTTCCAATAGCGTACGCCTGTGTTAATAGAACGTCATTCTAGTTGAACAATAAAAACCCTTTTTTTATGCTTCGTCTGCATATTCTCACGCTTTCACGTTGATAGTAAAGCCTACTGCATCAATACACGCTTTCTACAATAAAACGTGTACCGTATTTCTAAGAAAACCTTGAGCTAGGCACCCTGCGTAATGACCTAAATTAATACTTCCATTAATTTCATTGTATACACTACGTTAACATAAACGGAAGGACGGATGGAGTTAGGATAGAGAGAGTGAGAGCTGAAAGCAGGAACGCATGCAACACTAACACGCGTCTCGCGATATACAATTAATGCCACTCTCCCCGCGCGTAAGGCCTGAAGCACTAACTTTTTTTTTCAAATAGACAGTGATAAAAAACACTACAACTATGAGGGTTAGGTTTAAAAACCTGTAAAATTCTTATTAGGAAACATGACATTCTACTGTTTTATGTCTAGACTCCTGACATTAGTCTGACAGTACAGCAGACACCCTAAAGTTTGGAAGTGAGGAGGTGGCAACAGCATGACTATCCTAGAAGAAAATACATATTTTGAACGCAGCCACTTAGCTCCCTTAAAACTTATATATTTGGGTTCCTTAGGACTTGCTGACAAAGAATATGTTAAGTGTTACGCAAATAGTCTAGGAATGATCAAATTATAGCCAAAAGAAAATAGTGAGGATGTCGGACAGCACCAAATCATAATCGCACAGTGGCATGCTTTGAAACCACAATTTTACGGGAAATGGGCCAACAAGTTACATCCTATTTGATTGACGGGAATGATATTTAAGGCTAAACATGATTAGTCGGACTACAAATACTAATTTTTTGTTGTTAGGGGAAACGGTAGTAGGGGTACTTTTTTTGAAAAGCTGTGTAAACATGGCCCGATTGGTTAGACCCGCCAATATAGTCAATTAGGAGCGTCAGTTCAGTGCCACATTTTGAAATAAACTTACTAAGAAACAGTGCGTTGAGTTTCAGTGCATATTTTTTCTAAATAAAAGCCTGGGACAGCGGCAGATTGAAATTGTGCCATATTCATCGCCAGTTAACGTATTTGTGTATTATTTCCATGATTTGTGGTAAGCTTGACATATTTGATATCTTTTTGATGAAAATTGAATGTGACTTGATAATTTATGTCTGTATATGTGTATGGTTCAGTAGCAAACATGAGGCAAAGCCTAGATATTGCTCCAACCTGAACAGAACTTGTCGGAGGAAAGTAAAACTGCATGGAATTGCCAAATAGTAAGGTGACACCTATCTTATTGAATAGACGAAAATAATGATGGAATTGCAGAGGCGTAGTAACCATTAAGGAGAAAAATACTGGTGTAAATTATTTCAGATGAAGCTAGCAGTTGGCCTACCGCTCTGAACTCAGTGTTTGTTATGTATTGTGCTCAGAATAGATTATAAATTAGTTCTGAAGTAGGAGGTACAACCTTCTTGTTTCAGGGGACCGTGGTCCTAAACTATTGAAGCAGCACCTGGTCTGAGTTTTGCTGAATCCAGAGGCTGACAGCATACTCCTTGGTCCAGATAGCGACCAGTGAGGTGTCTCAAGAATACAGTGAAGCCATCGAACAGAGGAGACCTTTTCCTGCCGCCATCACGAAAGATAAGCTTCTGTGGCCAGAGCAGCTCAACATTATGTGCCCGCTTTAAAATTTACATTATATTAAACACAGAGGGACAATAAATCGTTTTAAATGACAGGAACTGTGAACTTTTCCCAATACTATTTTCATCATAAACAAACACTTGAAGTCATGATGACAAACAGCAACCTAGCTTGAAAAAGCCAGTATTACCTCATAGTACTACTTCACAACTTACACACATAGGATAATAATAATAAAATATGTCAATACAAGGATCATCTCTATAAACTGTGTAAATATAACTTGTGATTACATTTGATTGTGATTCCTGATTCACTGTGTAGTTGAATCAGGATATCTATTATTGAAAGGAATTAATACATATATTTTTAAACTTTACACTTGACTCATTTAAGATAGTCTTATAGAGTGTTATATGTGTGTGGGTGTCATAGTGTTGTAAAGTGTTGTGGAATAAATTAAGTTGTTTATCTGTCTGTTGTTGTTGTGACTTACCCTTCATCATTTTCATAACCCTAGACATTCAACGTAGTCATCACAATATTCCAGAATAATTCTGACTGAGGTATAAATGTGGTAGCAAGTAAGGTTATCTGTAAAACACTACACCTATTAGATACAGATACCTTCACAGCAGATCTCAGTCAGTACACTAAGTCCCCTATAAATATTTATAACATCCCACTTTACCACATATATTGGGGTCTTGCTCCCGGGATATTGAACTTTCTCTTATTATATATATTGGGAATAATAAAGAATTAAAAGGTATCCTTGGGTGAAAATAAATAAGGTTGAGCTCTCAGTGCCTGTGGTTGTCCTTAGATAATTATTGATAGATTGAATTGTTTACATTTGCATGTTAGACAATGGCCGACTTGGCAAAATTTCGATCTGCTGCTGTGCAGACTGCTAAAGAGTTAGGAATGGACGGGCAAATTATGATTGCTTATGTCACTGCTAAATGTGACAAATATATTGAACGTGAGGAAAGAAGATTTGAAGCTGAAAGAAAGTTAGAGGCTGAAAAAGAAATTAAGAAGTTACAATTAGAGGCTGAGGCTAAGAGGCTGCAGATTGAGGCTGACAAAGAGGCTAAAGCATTGGAGGCGGATCGTGAGGCGGAAATAAAGAGGCTCCAGTTGGAAGAGAAAAAGGCTGAAAGGGAAGCAGAAGAAAAAAGATTGACTGCAGAAAGGGAAGACAAGCGATTAGCTGCAGAAAGGGAAGCAGAAAAAGAGGATAAGAGATTACAAAGGGAACATGAGTTACGACTAAGGGAGTTTGAGTTTCAAGGCCATGCTCCTGAAAATGGTGCCAGTCCCTTTACCTCCGATGCTACTGCTAGTCAGGGAGCCTCAACCTCAGCTATGAACTTTCATTTAGATCATTTTGTTGAGAAAGACGATGATATCGAGAGCTATCTAAATAGATATGAACTATTAGCTACCACGTATGGGTTAGAGAGAGAAAGGTGGAGCTTAAAGTTATCTCAAGGACTTCGTGGTGCAGCTTATGAAGTTTTTGCCAAAATGAGCAGAGGTGATCAAGAAAATTATGACATGCTAAAGCAGGCTCTTTTGTTAAGATATGAAAAGAACGCAGAATTTTATAGGAAAAAATTTAGGAATGCTAAACTACTGTCAGGTGAAACCTATCACCAGTTCTCTGCACGGTTAGAGACATACTTGGAGAAATGGACTTCTCTGGGGAAAACCCAAGATCTTAAGGAAATGATCCTTATAGAACAACTAAGAGAGTTCATGGCTCCAGACCTGAGAAAATTTCTCATGGAACAAGGTGCAGAGAGACTGGGTGAGTTACTAAATGTTGCAGAAAGGTATCAAGCAGCTCAGGCAGAGGTATCAGGTAATAAAAAGAAACAGGTAGATAATTATCAGGCACCACAAAACTTTAATGAATTTGATCATAGAGATCAAAACAAAGGTAAGCACCAGTTTGATAGGCCACGGTATGACAATAAAAATAAAACCCCACAATTCAATGAAAGGAAATATGATAACAGGAAACCCTTCAGACAGGAAGGAAAATATTGTCAAATATGCAGGATGCATAATCATAATACTAGTGAATGTGGTAGGAAAGTTCCTCCATATCACGCGGCATGCATGATAACAGTGGACAAGGGGAATAAGAAACTGACAGAGAATCATATAAATCTTCAACATCCCCCATCTGTGAAGAAGTGACATGTAATGGGGCCAAGATTATGTGCCTTTACGATTCAGGTTTAGAATATGACTCAGTTGTGAGTGCAACCCTAGTGCACCCTGAACAGTATACCACAAAGAAAGTGGAGATACAAGGGGCCGTAAAGGGAATATCCACCATGACACTTCCCGTAGCAGAGATCAATGTAGAGACAAGGTACGTGGAAGGAGTGATTAGAGCAGCCGTGTGTGACGACCCTAATTACCCGCTGGTGTTAGGAAGCAAATATGTTTTTCTAGGAAGCCCTGTAAAACTGGTGGTAATGGCCACGCTTCAGGTCAGGTTGACCCCTAGTAGAACGGAGGAGGAACCACCACTAGTTTATTCTCATAAGCAGATGAGAAAGGCCCAGGCAAAAGATAAAACATTAAAACCTTGCTTTGGTAAATTGCCAACAAGCCATGCACACCCTAAGAAAGGACAATTTTATTTGAAGGAAGGACTGCTCTTCAGGAAAGCTAGAGCAGGATTCAAAGAACAGGGACAATTGGTATTGCCAACCCCCTACAGGGAAAAAGAGATCGCACAAGCTCATGTTGTACCAGACGGTGGACACCAGAGAAATGGGACTACCCGTCAAAGGACATCAGAAAAATTCTACTGGCCCCAAGTAGCTGCTGATATGGCACAATTTGTGGGGGCCTGTGAAAAATGTAGCAAGGTACAGTCCCCAAGTTGGGAAAATCATAATCAGATTCCAGCCAAGCATTCTGAAACATATGGGCCTAACATTAACAAGGAAAATAACAATAATAAGGTTGACATAGAGGATAGGTATCCACCTTCCCCCGAACAGTGTTCACCAAAAATATTTAGATTCGCAACTCTGAGAAAGGCATCCAGAGAAAATAGAAACTCAGACCAGTCAACCCAGGAACAGTTTGAAGCCGCATTTAGGGAGCTGGCTGACATTGACATTGAAGATGATCCGCCTAAGTTAAAACCGAAACAAATTGTTAACATAAGAACAGTGGGCAGTGGACGAGTGAGCAATTCGGAAAATGCTCACAGCGCTTCACACTATGGCTATTAACTTAGCATTAAAAGGGCACTGGTGACATTGGTAGTCACCCGACCCTACACCGTCCAAGGGAAAGTATTGTTCGGACCCTGGATGGAGATAACCCACACATCTTATAGCAATGCTAAGGGCGAATTAATTCTGATGCAGAAACTCATTTCCCCACATATTATCTTAATTCACCAAATTGTCGGTAGGCGGATATATAGTTGGTGAATATGGCCTCCATTTGAGTGGCACATTATAGAACATTATAAATATATTAATAGAAGGGTGTTTCCACATTCAATCACGCCTGAGATCAGACCAAATTGTTGGCTGTGAACATTTCGGAGGAGCAGAGTGTCTCAATTGTTGCCTTTTTGAATTGAGGATAGTCCGAGTGTTTATTAAGGCTGATCAGGAAATTATTGGATCCACTACACAACTCAGATAGCACCATATAGATCAACTCCTCATAACGTACAATTTGAGGAACATCTAATCTTCTCTGGACATGTCGTTGAGCAGACTCAGAGAAAAGAAATGGTGAATATTGATTGCTAAGCAGTAGTAAGACACGCCGTAAAACTTGCAGCTGTACAGTAATATATCTGAAATGGATTCTTGGATTGCAGAGGTCTGAGGCAGATTTCTTGAGTCGTGCCTACTTTGAATTGACCCACCTGCATTAATCCATGATAAAAATAAAATCAAAGAAATCACCAGGCATAGACTTAAATTTCTCTATGTGTATATAGAATTATAGACTGACATATAACGTCTGTTTTAAGAGGGGAGAATTTGTCGTGAAACATTCTAAATCCACATATATAAATTAAAAGGTAAATGTAAAGCCTAACGCATAAAGTCAATAAAAGGAAAGAGAAATGGTTAAAGACCCGTGCTTTCCAATAGCGTACGCCTGTGTTAATAGAACGTCATGCTAGTTGAACAATAAAAACCCATTTTTTATGCTTCGTCTGCATATTCTCATGCTTTCACGTTGATAGTAAAGCCTACTGCATCAATACACGCTTTCTACAATAAAACGTGTACTGTATTTCTAAGAAAACCTTGAGCTAGGCACCCTGCGCAATGACCTAAATTAATACTTCCATTAATTTCATTTTATACACTACGTTAACATAAACGGAAGGACGGATGGAGTTAGGATAGAGAGAGTGAGGGCTGAAAGGAGGAACGCATGCAACACTAACACGCGTCTCGCGATATACAATTAATGCCACCCTCCCCGCGCGTAAGGCCTGAAGCACTAACTTTTTTTTCAAATAGACAGTGATAAAAAACACTACAACTACGAGGGTTAGGTTTAAAAACCTGTAAAATTCTTATTAGGAAACATGACATTCTACTGTTTTATGTCTAGACTCCTGACATTAGTCTGACAGTACAGCAGACACCCTAAAGTTTGGAAGTGAGGAGGTGGCAACAGCACGACTATCCTAGAAGAAAATACATATTTTGAACGCAGCCACTTAGCTCCCTTAAAACTTATATATTTGGGTTCCTTAGGACTTGCTGACAAAGAATATGTTAAGTGTTACGCAAATAGTCTAGGAATGATCAAATTATAGCCAAAAGAAAATAGTGAGGATGTCGGACAGCACCAAATCATAATCGCACAGTGGCATGCTTTGAAACCACAATTTTACGGGAAATGGGCCAACAAGTTACATCCTATTTGATTGGCGGGAATGATATGTAAGGCTAAACATGATTAGTCGGACTACAAATACTAATTTTTTGTTGTTAGGGGAAACGGTAGTAGGAGTACTTTTTTTGAAAAGCTGTGTAAACATGGCCCGATTGGTTAGACCCGCCAATATAGTCAATTAGGAGCGTCAGTTCAGTGCCACATTTTGAAATAAACTTACTAAGAAACAGTACGTTGAGTTTCAGTGCATATTTTTTCTAAATAAAAGCCTGGGACAGCGGCAGATTGAAATTGTGCCATATTCATCGCCAGTTAACGTATTTGTGTATTATTTCCATGATTTGTGGTAAGCTTGACATATTTGATATCTTTTTGATGAAAATTGAATGTGACTTGATAATTTATGTCTGTATATGTGTATGGTTCAGTAGCAAACATGAGGCAAAGCCTAGATATTGCTCCAACCTGAACAGAACTTGTCGGAGGAAAGTAAAACTGCATGGAATTGCCAAATAGTAATGTGACACCTATCTTATTGAATAGAAGAAAATAATGCTGGAATTGCAGAGGCGTAGTAACCATTAAGGAGAAAAATACTGGTGTAAATTATTTCAGATGAAGCTAGCAGTTGGCCTACCTCTCTGAACTCAGTGTTTGTTATGTATTGTGCTCAGTGTGGAAATAGATTATAAATTAGTTCTGAAGTAGGAGGTACAACCTTCTTGTTTCAGGGGACCGTGGTCCTAAACTATTGAAGCAGCACCTGGTCTGAGTTTTGCTGAATCCAGAGGCTGACAGCATACTCCTTGGTCCAGATAGCGACCAGTGAGGTGTCTCAAGAATACAGTGAAGCCATCGAGCAGAGGAGACCTTTTCCTGCCGCCATCACGAAAGATAAGCTTCTGTGGCCAGAGCAGCTCAACATTATGTGCCCGCTTTAAAATTTACATTATATTAAACACAGAGGGACAATAAATCGTTTTAAATGACAGGAACTGTGAACTTTTCCCAATACTATTTCCATCATAAACAAACACTTGAAGTCATGATGACAAACAGCAACCTAGCTTGAAAAAGCCAGTATTACCTCATAGTACTACTTCACAACTTACACACATAGGATAATAATAATAAAATATGTCAATACAAGGATCATCTCTATAAACTGTGTAAATATAACTTGTGATTACATTTGATTGTGATTCCTGATTCACTGTGTAGTTGAATCAGGATATCTATTATTGAAAGGAATTAATACATATATTTTTAAACTTTACACTTGACTCATTTAAGATAGTCTTATAGAGTGTTATATGTGTGTGAGTGTCATAGTGTTGTAAAGTGTTGTGGAATAAATTAAGTTGTTTATCTGTCTGTTGTTGTTGTGACTTACCCTCCATTATTTTCATAACCCTAGACATTCAACGTAGTCATCACAATATTCCAGAATAATTATGACTGAGGTATAAATGTGGTAGCAAGTAAGGTTATCTGTAAAACACTACACCTATTAGATACAGATACCTTCACAGCTGATCTCAGTCAGTACACTAAGTCCCCTATAAATATTTATAACATCCCACTTTACCACACTTCTATTTACAACTCTGCCAAGAGTAATCTTGTGCGAAGGTAGACACCTTTGACGACCCATTGTAAATACTCTTGAGTTTTGATCACCGGTGGACCACTACTGCAGAGCAAGGGGAGGCAAATCCCGTAACACTGAAGTTAAGGAATTATCAAAATTATATTGAAACCACAAAAGCAGAGCTGAATATAGAAGTGTTCCCGTAAAGGATTGTTTGGAAAAATAACTTGAAATTTATAAGTTTAACCTTATGAGATCTGTAAAATGTGTTCACAGTGGAGAGCATGGTTCGACGTAAAAGAAGTAATTATTATCCCACATTGGTCAGAAGAAAGAATAATAATAAATGAGATGAGACAATAACAGAATTATCTCAGTCGTATGCAGTATAGATTACGATGAAGGCATAAATATATATATATATATATATATATATATATATATATATATATATATATATATATATATATATATATATATATATATATGCATACACGCATGCGAGAGAGAGAGGAAGAGAGAGAGAGAGAGAGAGACGGAGAGGGAAAGACTGACAGAGACAGACAGACAGACACACACACACACAGAGAGAGAGAGAGAGAGAGAGAGAGAGAGAGAGAGAGAGAGAGAGAGAGAGAAAGAGAGAAAGAGAGAAAGAGAGAGAGAGAGAGAATAAATGTCAGAAGCAGTTTTTAAAAAATTAACATTTATATCAATATTACGGTGTTCAATAAACATTCAAAGACTTCACCGGACGCGCAAGCACAAAAGATTTTAAAAAGACCAGGCAGCTAGAAACAACATTCACAAACGGGCTTTTTGTAATGGCTTTCGTGGAAAGACTCCTTGCCTCTTGCATTTAATGTCATTTCTATATCCGTCGATTACTCACCCGTTCACTCCAGACTTCTAACTTAAATGTATGATTCTTAAGCGAAGGTTGTATGCTTAGCTTTAATTTAAGATGACTTTTTCCTGAAGATCCGATGTCCCTGTTTTATTTTATCTTGTAACATTACTTTTTACATCATCTGCATTCTTGCTGACCTAGGATCAACACTCGGACGCAAGCAGACATTTACAACGGACAAGTGAAAAACGGACTGCGAGAAGGGAAACTATCGTTCGCTTGGAAGACCAAATACGCCGTGACCAGCAAATATGAGGAAGAACACTTTTATGGAAGGATTGTTGAGGCAGTGTTGCGTAAAATTAAAAGTGGTCAGAAGCTATGTTAAGTAAGCATTGTTTCTACCATGAATACACAAGTATAACGTAACTCGCATCTGAAAGAATTTGAATCCTCTTTATATGCAGATAGCGTTAGTATCTTATTACTAAGATATAAAAATAAATGTGACCGTGTGTGCAGAAGGATTTAATTTTAGACCGAGTAATTACTTTTATATTTAGTCTACGGTGTTTATTTGGGCTCATGTTGGCATTTCTAACACATGAATTGGCGATCTAGAGTAATCACACTTTTGTCATCTTTGAGAATGACACATTTTTGAGACGCTGGAGATGTAATCAAAGATCGCCATCATTTATAGCCATCTTGGCGCTGTCTGACACAATTGGAACACACCTTAGTTGAGTAGGAAACTGTGAGATGTGTGACTCTTATAGCAGGCATCATGGAAATATCATCACTAGTAAGCGGGAAAGATGCGCACGATTAGGAAGATAACCCATGCTATGAGGAACTAAGCATGTGCTAAAGAGTATCTCGTGTCATCCAAGCTGGGCATAAGACATCTGATTCGATACTTAGAGAAAGGTGGGCTTAGCTTAACGTACATATGACGACGTGGCTATTGTGTCAGTAAGGGAAAGACGAATGAGAAGTCTAACATGAGATGGTAAAGACGAGGTAGAAAACAGGGATGTACGGAAATGATGCGCATAGAAAGGGTCAAAACAGAAAGAGGTTAGGCACGTTTTTCTCAGCATCTGGCAGAAGCGTGAGAGACGTCGGAACAGAAGCAGGGTAGCCATATTGAAGGCAATCACTAGTTAAAGGAGACTATGTATTGTCTCTTAGATATCCCGAGTCCGGGTTGTGTAGACATAAGCCTCAATACATAGGTAGGCTGACGAGTTCCGACAATAGTACAAGGGGGAAGGAGCGGTGAAGCTTTATTCTGAAGGAAGGGTACGGAGAGTAGTTATGACAAATCGATGGTGGATAAGTGTGCTAAGATAGCGGCCATCATAATCAGGAAAAGTTAAATTTCCCGGAGTCAGTCCGGTATAACTATCTTAATAACCTGAGCGCATTCCAATAATATACCTGTACTGTCCTCAAAGGGACAATATGCATAAGGCAATAAAATTCTGAATTACTTGGGTGTATGGAAGCTAACAGTGTTCAAGAGAGGAGAGTCGGATGGAGCCAGATTGTTGGAGGGGTCACCGACATTTGTTATACATAGTGTAAATAAACATTTGTTCCAGTTGAAAGCGGCGTTCCCATTTTTTTACCAGAGTTTCTACGTGGTATTATGTGGTCACTAAAAGTGTATTGTATATAAACGGCCAACATACGAAGAAGTCAATCACCAATGCTTGAGGCAAAAGATCCTGGGTAGACAAAGGCTGTGTGCACCAACCAGCTTGTAACCAGCGCTGCCACACTATCATAAGGTATAGGTAAGATTTAAACTAAAACAGTTGATGGCTCGAGTCAGAGTTTAGAACGAGCCAAGTCGTCTTCTTGTGCGATACGTACCGTCATATGATACGCCTGTGAGGTTGGGGCTATTGCACAGATGCGTCTGTGTTTGGAGAACTATCGAAATACTAACTAACTACATCATCACGTGATAGAAAACTTTAAGTAAACACTTCTATCTATGATCAAATATTATATATATATATATATATATATATGAGGACATGATATAATGTATAAAGCAATACAGAAAAGAAGATAAAGTAATCATCGAAATCCTGGAGGATCTGCTACCAGCAATCAGAGAGAATGTCATAACCCAGATACAGCCGAAAAAGAAAACGATAATACGAATCCAGACAGTCAGCTAGCGGTCCTTCTCAGGACCAACCCTTTTCAGGACTAAATACAGACTAGAACCAAAGGGGAATTTATCTTAATCTATATTTTTGAACGGCTGTTTGTTCCTTACAGAAACAGGGGGCACAAGTTATTTTGGTAATGAAAGTTGACTAATTGTTTTGTTTCCCTTACATTAATTTTGGCTCAATATATCAATGGATTTCCCATTTTAAAAAAGGGATATCTCTCTCTCTCTCTCTCTCTCTCTCTCTCTCTCTCTCTCTCTCTCTCTCTCTCTCTCTCTCTCTCTCTCTCTCTCTCTCTCTCTCTCTCTCTCTCTCTCTTCCCCCCCCCCCCCCCCAAAACAAAAACAAAAAAAAGAAAGAATTTTCATATTTTATTTTGGGGTAACATATTTACTTTAAAATATATTATTATTAAAGAATATTAAAAATGAGTCTTACTTCGTTTTCGAACAGGTTTTGTTTTGGTCGTTTCCTTCAGTTTTCAAACAAAAATTTTGATTTTGTTGCTCTGTTTCCTGTTTCCAAAATAAAAACAAAGTCTCCATATGGGCTAAATTATAAAATGCCACCTAAGAGACGATCGAAATCTGTATCTGTAAACTCGCGTGCTGCTCAATGTAAAAAGGCAGCCAGGACGGTAGAGACAGAGGAGGCCATGAATGGAATAGATGTGCTGAAGGTGAGAGGTATAGTAGGGGACATGATTGAGTAGATGTAGTGGGAGTGAGAAGTTAATTGGAAGACATAATTTTTGTAAATATGCTGGAGATGAGAGGTATAGTGGAGAACATAATTGGACTAGATATGCCGGAAGTGGGAGGTACAATGGAAGACATGACAGGAGTAGATGTGCCGGAAGTGAGAGGTATGGTGGAAGACATGTGGAGTAGATGTGCTGGAGGTGAGAGGTATAATGGAGGACGTGATTGAATTAGATGTGGTCATGAGAGGTACAATGGAGAACATGAATGGAGTAGATATGCTGAAGGTGAGATGTATAGTTGTCATTGGCTTAATCCGAGAATTAACCGTCAAGGGTTGGTCCTGGTTAATCAGATAATAATAGTGGCTCAGATGTACCGCAACGAGGTGATATATTAAAAGTTCAGTTTTTTTTGTAATACGGGCAACGCCGGGTATATCTGCTTGTCACACAATATACCCCAGGTATAACCAAAAGATTGAACAGGGTATTAAAGCTCGATAAAAGATGGAAAAGAAGAAGATATTATTACTACTTCTGAGCGACATTAGAAGTACATACAAGTCTGTGGTTTAATTCCAGAGGTTAATATTTACAATCGTTCTAAGGGTTATTAATATAGCCAGCGCAGAGCCAGCCCTAGGGACTTTTCAAGATGGTGCCACTCCTACACCCTCCCTGTGCAGCACTGTATGTACCGTTACAAGACTCACAGGACTCACTTTTTAGCTACAGAGTTAGACGACACTATAATTTCCGTAAGTGATATTCACTTCAGCAATTTACAAAATATAATACACTAATGTTTTTAATACGTTATGATTGGCAATCTATTTCTTTATTCGTGTTGAATTATAAAAGACAGCTCAACGCGATGTTTTGTTTGTTTTGGTTTGTGAAAAATAAAGAGAAAAGTATAGAGCAGTGGTTCCGAAAGTGGGTGGTACCACCGCCCTGGGGGCGTTGGGAAGATCCAAGGGGGCGATACGGAAAAAGGGGCAAGAGAGGGGCGTTAAGTAGTAAACAGATCAACGTAAGTAGTAAACGTTTCTGGTCAAATTAACGCTAATCAAACGCAATATTGGCCGTTGCAAGCTAATCCAATTTCCCAGGCTCTTACAGTTGGAGGAGAAAGACAAAAAACCAGATGATAATCTTCAAGTATATTGTGCACACTTAGATATGCTGCATAAAGACATACATCAGACGTTTCAGGATCTTCTTTTGATCACTATTCCAGATTGGATAATAAATCCATTCCTGGACACGTGCAGTGAGGAACTAGGAAGGATGGAAGAGGAACTGATATCGCTGCAAAATAACGTTGAGCTTAACTCTTTCAGTCCCAAGCAGAAAAGTGGGTCTGGCACAAACAAACGTTTTTGTTGTTGTTTGGAAATAATATTTTTAAATGTTCATATGCATAAACAAATTTGTTGTTTTATCCAAGGTAAAATGGATAGGAGCAAAAGATACGGAAGCCACTTACATGGCTCCCGGGTCAAATGTGTCTAAACCCTGAGCCTTTATAAAGTCGATTGGGACTGTTTACATGCTCTGATGAGTGTTTACCAATTTTCGCCCCCGGCAGTTTTTCCAGGGGAGCGAATCACGTTCGTTTACCTGAGTTCTCACGCGAGCTGATTTGCCAATTATCGGCAATTAGACAGATGCACGTAAAAATAAACGTTTTGTTAGTTTGTTCAATTCAAGGGCGATAATAATACGTCCTGATCGCATTTGATGTCCGACATTTTCAGGAAACTTAAGTATTTGATCTACGGCGGGAGGAGATAATCTAAGAAGGACCGTTCGCACGGGATGCCTTCTGATGTTGTTTCGTCATCGCGAGTGAGCGAACCGTAGAATCATTTATCTCGGAAGCCAAGCTCGTTGAGTTTCTCTGCAACGCCGAAGGTGTGAATTGTAACACCTTTCAGAGATATTACCCTAAATCTGTATATATACCTTATATATATACAGTACGACGCTAGAGCTATAGGGCGATGTAGACTCGCGAATAATGCCAGTTTGGCGTAGCTTGTCTATCTCTCCGCGTAACGTGTCTGCTTTCGCATACGGAATCGGATAAACTCTTGTTCGCACAGGTGTCTCGTTTGTCAGTTTCATATCGAACTCTGCGAGATGCGTTCGACCAGGTATTTCCGTTAAGACTTCCGAGTACTGTTTCAATAACGCTTTAGTTTCTGTCTGTTGGGCGTCAGAGAGAGTGTCACCGAATTTAACATCTTTGTAAGATTCTGTTTGTTGCAATGGGTATTCCATGCAACTATCGTCATCTTCCTCATCTTCGGTTGCTATGGCGACCTCCAGGAGATGTTCAGGAGAAGGCACCGGTCTTTCCAAATATTTCTTTAACAGATTTATATGGTAGACTTTTTCCTTTCCTTTAATGGAGATCTTGTAGTTAGTTCTTGAGATATTTTTAAGGACAGTAAACGGCCCTTGCCATCCGATACGTAGTTTGTTGTTTCCGGTTGGAAGTTGCAACAAAACTTTCTCTCCTGGTTGCAATTTTCTCTCTTTTGCTGCCTTGTTGTATCGTTTAGCGTGCTTCATGCGTGCTCGTTTAAGGTTGGTTTTTGCTAGATATCATCCTAGTTGTAACCTTTCCTTAAGTTCCGATTCATATTTACTTGCTGAGACGACTGTCTCATCAGCCTTCTGGTCTGCCAGTGACCAGAGTAAGGCTTCAAGCCGGCCCTTAATAGGTCTGCCGAATAAGAGTGTAGCTGGTTGTAAATCTATAGATGCCTGTGGGACTTCCCTGTAGACGAATAAAGCTGCAGGAATGAAAAGGTCCCAATCTTCCGGTTTCTCTTGTCCCAGCTTAAGTAACATCATGGTGAGGCTTCCACTGACACGATCTATAACCCACTTCCGGCCGGATTATAGGGGCTGGTTTAGATGTGCTGGTCTCTCAAGATCTTAAAGATCTCCTCCATCAACAGGCTACGGTATTGGGATCCGTTATCCGTCAAAACTTGTTGAGGGAATCCCAACCGTGTTAAAAATCTGCACTAGGGCTTCCGCGACAAGCTTGGAATCCGTGCATGTTAGCGGTATAGCTTCTGCCCACAAAGTGCATGTGTCGACAAAAGTCAGGATAAGCTTGTTCCTTCTTTTAGTCCTTTCCATGAGTCCTAAAATGTCGACTACAACCCGTTCAAATGGTGTCCGCACTATTGGCATTTCTCCCACGGGAACTGGGGGTGTCCAATGCTTGGGTGCCTCACATTGGCACTGGGCGCAGGATTTCGCATGTCTGATAATATCAGTGTTCATTCCTGGCCACCAACAGTGAGTCGATATTAGCTGTATAGTGGCGTTTTGTCCCATATGTCCGCTAAAGGGAAAAGAGTTCCCCATTTCTAGGATTTGGCCTCTGTACTGCGTCGGTACTAGGAGCTGGTTATGTCCCTGTTCAGGGTCGCCCGTTCTACGATAGGGTACTCCATCCTTAGAAAAGTTGTCTCCGTTGTGTCTGAGGTCCTTGGCCATGGGCAGTTTTTCTGAAGCAGGGCTCCAAGGTAAGGTCCTTTTGTTGCGCCTCTTTTAGTTCCATAGGTAACATATATATATATACACTGTCTTCTCTCCCAGTCAGTTATCAAGTCTCTCAGGAAATTTAGGATAGTCTGAACGCGTACACTAGAACCTATGTGAAATAATGTGTTAATACCCTTCGTGGGGATTATTCTGTTTTTCTGGTAATAATATAAGTTGTGCTTAAGTGTTAAATGTGTTAAAGGTTTACCATTTTATTCACTGTGAGTCCCTAGCGTTAAGACTAGCAAAATAGCAAACGCGTAGATATTTTCTTTCCAGTGGTTCACTAATGAAAAATCCATCAACAAATTTTTTTCATCAGAACATACGGTTTAGCTGACTAAATAATGCTAGGAGTGACGGATAAAGTGACAGAGTAGAATGCGCCTTATATTTTCATTGTGTGTAATTATATATTGACTAGCATTTAATATCATGTATAAAAACGATAGACGCCGTCAATCAACTAGCTAGTAATGACAGGCGATAGTTGTTAAGGGAGCGTAGTCATAATTAAATTATAACTGACATTGTGCGCTGAGTGTTTTACCGGGTCGGAGGGAGAAAGGCTGCATGCTTTTACCAAACCCGTACTCGTTAAGCGACGCGCGATAGTACAGGCTTAAGATACCGTGTGCGTTTTAATTTAATTAGGTGACGGAGAGGATAAGAGATCATACCTAACACTTGATAGTCTAGGATTTGTCATTTTAGAAATGTTTTGTTTTCTTCCTAATACAGTGCTTGATCAAAACCCAGCGGCCAGCGGTTTTCTATTGTGGTCTTTTTCTCAGTTACTGAAGGAATAATAGTTGTCGTTTTCCTTGACGTTCGTCCCCATACCGGTGTGAACAGGAATTGCCAGGGCGAGACACTAACATTTTTTAACTGTAAATTTGAGCAACGGGACTTACAAAATACCCAGATTTTTCCATTCATTTTTATCAGCCCGCTTTGGCAATATAAATAACATTTTTCCCGATTTCTGATAGTCGATTACCAAAGTAGATTTTATCCAGGAGTATACACTGTTTCATAATCGGTTCTCACCCCAGAGGAGTATCATCATCATCATCATCATCATTAACAGTTTTAGCAATCATATGTTTTTCCTGCTGTTTACTGGGAGTGCCATATCTCAGAGAGTTCCGGCATTAACTGTTCTAGGTGTCAATTGTGTATCCAGAAATCTACCACCAAATTTGGCGTTCCCCGTGTAAAAATTAATTTTTATCGGAGGAACTGGGGCCCGATTCGGATGATACCAACTACTGGACTTTATATGCACATTCATGGATTATTCTTCCAAAGGATTGTTTCACCAGATTAGGTAAGGAGCGAATGAGTAGCCACGTATAACAGAGAAAGAGAGAGAGTGAAATATTTTCATCTGTTACAGGAATCATTGTATCTGCAAACTTCTGTTTTTTTCTTTCAACAATTGTTTAAATTTTTACTGGATAGTATTTGTTACGTGCAGTCTTTGATATCTTACAATATTATACATTGGTATTCTTGTTATCTTCGCAAATATTTTGAAAGCAAAATAGTGCTTAAGGGAAAGTCATTATTGTGTTACTTCCCTTGAAAGTTGTGTCGGCTCTTTCGATCAAACTCCGCGGATAAATCCATTTTACTGCGATTTATTCGTTGTTTGGGTAATAATAGATTGTTCTTGCTTCAGAATATCTATGGCCTGAATTTATGTGTATTGTTTGTCTGAGTAGGACGAGTCTGTCTTATATCTGTATATCTTTACATATCTAAGTCGAACTATATGTTCTGTTGTCTCTAGAGAGGTCGAAGGCTATTCGGCGGATGTGTCGCTAGAGTGTGGTGTGATTTGGCTTCGTCCTGAGAGGGACTGTGTGTGTTTTCCATGTCGGCCTGTCGCCGGGGAAAAAGTGATCTCAGTATTTGTGGGGAAGGTGATAGTTGTCTAAACCTATCGTGTATACTTTACCCCAGTGTTTAGTCGTATTGCCAAGGAATGGCAGTTTCATAATTCCTATACCAAGGTAATCAAAGATACTCTTATGAACTCTCGATCGAAGCCACCATTTTCGATAGTTACGATTTGAATGTCTAAGAGAATATATTTGACTCGATGAAAACGACTTCGATTCCTAGCAGCACTATATCCTGTAGATTGCAGTCAATTGTTCATGATCAAATCTACAGAGCAATGAAATGTTTTATGAATGACTAACTTTAGGACAGATTCATTATCTGTATCCAAACGTGAGTGACAGCTCACGAGTGAAGCCATCTTGGAACCAAAACATGTAGTGACTTTCAAGAAGAGAAAAGGGGATGCCCGTATTATCGCTTGTTTAGTCCAGAGATCACTGCTACACATGAGAACCCATTGCTAGCGGTTCAATATTATTATATGGAAAAAATATGTGCTGAACATTATGTTGAAGAATCGTCGCTAGACGAGATTAGGTTTAGAAGCCATCTGAAATATTGTTTATAAGCTGACGTGCTCAGTCAGTGAAGTCAGATGATTTATATGTATGGGCGATGCTGAGGGCTTGGCTACTGACAGTCCATTATAATATTAATCTACATGAGTGCCCATGTAACATAACATTGCAAGACCAGTTATCCACTGTACTATGATGTATTATGCCAACCTGTGATTTGTCACTATCTGTGCTGTCGAGTGTGTACGTCCAATTAAACTTTAGAAAAGGTACACAGTCGTTGGTGTCGATGACTTCCAGTCATACATGAGTGTGGGAAAAGAACATTTGTCAACAACACGAACCCTTATCATCATTCGCACATTGTACACTCAATCCATGTCTACACACCACTGCGTAGGTCAAGTTGACATTCCATACACTACAGTGGAGCAAACAACACCATAGAGATCTTATCAACTGATGATGATGATGATGTCTGCTTCCATCCACTTATATCTATCTTTTGGTGGATATCATTAACGGGAATAAAAATTCAACGTTATCCAACTTTATCAGTATTGTAGTGGGACTTGTTCTTTTCTTTACTGTCTATTCTACACCCTAGTGCTAATATTTGGGATCATTTTGTTCGATCACCTCTCGATGCTCGGCCTAGTGAAATCTCTAATACTTCTCTCCCCATACGGCAGTATCTTCTATGGGACTACCTTAATACCAAGTAAGTGGAAAACCTGAACACCAAGACTGATAAAGCGATATATAATGGCTGTATACCGCTCCACATATGTCCCAGTCTTGACATATGGATGCGAGTCATGGGCAATGACTACAACCCATAAAAGCCAGATCCAAACCTCAGAAATGAGGTATCTGAGGAAGGTGGTTGAAGTAACAAGAAGAGACATGGTCCGCAACCAGACGATACGTCAAGGCCTAAAATCCCACTCCCTGCAGACCCAAGTAGAACAGTCCCAACTAAGATGGTTTGGCCATGTCTGCAGAATGGGAGAAGATCGCCTACCACGACAAGCATGGGAAACAAAAAGCCAGGGATCCAGACCCCAGGACGACCCAGAGTCAGCTGGGAGGGCAACATTAGACAGGAGGAAGACAGCCGATAGGATAGTCTGTCGCTCACTCTTCCAAAATCTCTACACCTCACGGTAGAAGCGGAACGACTAAGTAAGCAGATTTTATTTCCATCTTTTAAAACCCAACATAGCGCCATGTTCTTACAAATCAGCACTATAATCCACATCTCATATTTAAGCAAAGCCCGTATCAGAATTTCAAACATTGAAGGGCACTCTTTGTACTGGGATGAAACTATATTTGTGCCTTGAGCATACATTCGCGCAAACACATAGATAACGCCAAAATATTACTACGTCGCTATTTCCATAGTGGTTAGTGCATTGGCTTCCTAGCGCAGTGGTCTATGGTTCGATCCCCAGATGAGGCGGGATTTTTTTAGGCCACAAACGGCTCCTGGGTCGACCCAGCCCCAAATGGGTACCAGAGCAACTCTGGGAAGGTTAAGGCGGCCGGCGTGATGCCGACCACATCACCCCTAGTGTGCCGACGGTCAAGATAATATGGGCCTAACACCATATTCCCAATATGCCTCAACGGGTGTAACGGGTTTTTTACCTCTACACCTCACGGTAGAAGGGGAACGACTAAGTAAGTAAGTAAGCTATTTCCAGGTGATGATAAAACACATTCTTTAAGTTTAAATGAAAGAACATTAACAGAGAGCAAAATTTCATATGTCTTTACTAGTTTTTTTTTGGCCAATTTTTATATCGCCGTTTAACGCTAAGCCTGAATATATATATATATATATATATATAATATATATATATATATATATATATAATATATATATATATATATATATATATATATATATATATATATATATATATATATATATATATATATATATATATATACACAGTCATGCATTTTTTTGTTTAGACAATATTTGTCGCGGGTGGAATATGTATTCTCTAAAGTTTGTGAGACAAGGTGGCATGGATCTAAACATTATATTTGTCTTTCTTTAGTCACCTAGAGCTATTAAATCCCAGTAGCCTTAAACTTTAACGAGTCCTTCATATCTAACGAGCCATTACTGCTGGGATGTTTCCGAATAGGTCTATATAACTTTCCTTCACTCTTGTATATATATAATTCTCTCACCATCTACGATTATCATTCCTCCACCTCGCCACTGTGACGTCCAAACAAAGCGTGATAACAAAGAAGGTACATTCATCACTTATCCTTTTGGCAGGCACATCGACTTAGCTGGCTTAACGAGCTATCACTGGTTATCAATAAAACTGCTAATAACATACTACGATTGATATCAGTGAAAATTATTGACATATTTTATCTGTAACAAGCCAAAATTTGAAGACAAAACTCTGTCTGAATTTCTGTAATGGGAACGACGAAGTATTTACTGCCAGATCATTACTGGAATAATTTTGCAGAACTACGGACAAGGGAAGTAATCTTTATGTCGGGTATTGCCAGTTGAACAAATACATTTCGAAACTGAATTTTGGGAGCCGCGATAGCGTAGTGGTTACTACATTGCGCTGGCGACCGGCTGACCCAGGATCATTTGAACATTTGAAGATTTTTTTTCGTCGACCGGGATTTGGACTGGATTAACTCGAGCCCTGGCGAGACTTTGAAGGAGTGTCGTCGCCCAGGGACTGGCGGCTCCTGAGCCGACCCAGCTCTAATGGGTACCTCCGAAATCGGCGAGTATCTGCCTGAATGGCGAGGGACACCTGTCTCTGGGCAAGAAAAAAGGGATACTCACGTAAAATCAGTATCAGGTTAGACATACTAACCTGAGATTTCGGCTCGAGTAATAGCGGGCGTACGAAAAAAAAAAAAAAAACTGAATTTTACACAGACACCAGTCTGAAGGTTAACATTTGCAAATAAAATACTTCGGTATAACATTCCATCACCATAATCAGCATTGCCATTGTCAGTGTCGTGCCGACATGCGGTGGCGATCACGCACTTCCACACCTCGTATTCACTTACGCTTTATCAGTCTTGGTGTTCAGGTTTTCCACTTACTTGGTATTAAGGTAGTCCCATAGAAGATACTGCCCTAGGGGAGAGAAGTATTAAAGATTTCACTAGGCCGAGCATCGAGAGGTGAGGGTGACCAGCTCTCTTCCGCACTGTATTTTCCAACCTTAAATCAAGAGCACAGTTAGATAACCATTTACAGCTGGGTAAAGTGGAACGTTTAGATAAAATTAATCGAACCCGGCACTTTTGCTGCCAGAGACCAGTGTTTTAAGCATTCTGTCAACAGGATGCTCTCCTTTGTATTGACGTATCCAGTATTTGCCCATCTCTCTTAACGTGTCTGTTTTTTTTTTCTGTCTCTTGTAGTTTTCTTCTTCCCTTTTACGTGCTCAGTAAGAGTAAAATTTGTGCAATGATCTTTGTAATCATTTGCTGCGCACGTTGCTTTATTTCATCAAATATTCATTGGAATTTTTATCAGCCAAACATAATTCATTTGTCAAATCTCTTCTCTGTGAACTTCAGCGATCATCTTGCTTTCTTCCTTGTCTCTTGCATATTATAATGTAACCTTTATGAAATATTCGATAACATCATTTCATAATTGAGGAGATATGATTTTTTTTTTTTTTTTAACGTGTAACGTTTTCGAAATTCTAGTTTCGCGTGCACAATTTGCTCTTTACTGGTATGATGTATCTTCAATCTATAATAATAGCCTCTTCAGTCATAACTGACTATGGGAATGCACCCATGAGGTGACAGCCCTCAGCTGCTTATTTTCCTGGTGTTCCTTTCGATGTTTTCTCCTCTCTTCTGCTTGTTGTGTGAGCTTCTTTCAATCCAATTTGAGGTGGCGCCGCAGATAGCACCGCCACTTGGTGCGATCGGCAGCATCATCCTCTGAAGTTGCTGGATTTATGTCCAGTGCCTTCAAGTCTCTCTTACACACATCTTTGAATCTCAGCTGAGGTCGCACAACTGTTCTTTTGCCATCTGCCAGTTGTCCGTAGAAGATATCTTTTGGGATGCGACCATCTTCCATGCGGCGGACATGGCCAAACGAGCGTAGTCTGCGCTGTCTAAGCAGTGTATACATGCTTTGAAGGCCAGCACGTGACAACACCTAGACATTTGTCACTTTTTCCGTCCACGAAATGCCGAGGATGTGGCGTAGACACCGTAGATGGAAGGTATTCAACCTTCTTTCTTGCTTAGCATAGGTTGCCCACGTCTCGCTGCCATACAGAAGTGTGCTGGTGTCGCAGGCGTTATATACCGAAGCTTTGGTTTTCATTGTGAGTTTGGAGTTTCTCAAAACACTCGATGTGAGGCGGGCAAAAGTAGCTGCAGCTTTGCCAATGCGGCTGTCAATTTCTGTGTCCAGAGAGAGTTTGTCATTGTCGTAATTTTATTTGAGATAGATCTTAGAAATAGTGGTCCCGTCCGAGTGGGAAATGATAGTGAAGGTTCTGTGATAGTAAGGGTTAAGAAATGGATAGTTGATTCACAAGGGTGCTGAAAAGAGTAAGGACAGTCTCTGAAATCGGGTAATTTCTCCGGCAAAACAAACATTGGGGGAGGGGGGTGGGAGGGGGGGGGGGTAGCCAGTTACTCAACACTCATGTACACACACCAATGTGGTGGGGGGGGTGGAGTGGGGGGTGTCTGGTGGGGTGGGTGGGTGGCGGTGGGTGGGGGGGGGGGTGAAGTGGGTTGGCGGGGTTGTGGGTGGGGGGGATGTGGGGGGGGGGGTGGGGTGGTGGGGGATGGGTGGGGTCCCCGGCCCCAGACACAAGGAAATGGGGTGGGTGGGTGGGAGGGGCGTGGGTGGGTGGGGGGGTTGGGGGGTGGGGTGGGGGGTTTGGGGTTGTGGGTGTGGATGGGTTTGGTAATAATGGTTTATATGGGTGGGGGGTGCAGTGTTGTGGTAGTGTGGGGTTTGGGGAGTGTTGTTACCAAAAATACAATTTCGGTTGCCACAGGGTTATGGTAACGAGGGGGTGGGGGGTCGTTGATATTAGTAAATGATCCACCTACCATAATGCCACAATTGTCCAGGTCTTCCCGGGTATATAACACAAAAAAACGAGACACAAAAATAAATACCCGTACCCAAAGGGGGGGGGTACCAATTAAGGCAAGAAGAAATGGTTCATGAAAATAATGGAGATGTGTGTTAATAAACACTAATATAGACTGGTTTGAAGATAACAGAGTACCTTAGTATATCTTTCCACGTTAATACGGGTTACTACAGGAGGAGAGTGGCAAATGTGGATGGGGGATAAAATAGGGGGGGTAAAGGATTCCCGCCCTATGAGAAAGTACTAAGTGTTTAATCCAAGTTACCAATAGAAAGCAAAAAAACCGAAAAGTCAAATTACACTACCTTACGGTTCTAACCAGTCACTATAACGAGGAGGCGGGAGGGGATGGTAAGAATGTGCACCCCAAAAACCGCCCGCAGCGATCCGTCTCTGTAGTTTAACGGGAAAGGTGCAATTACAAATGCAGGGTGAAGAGTGGTACAGAGGATATCATACCCAAAAAATATAATGAGACTAAGATATTCCTAACGGTTTTCCAGGGGGCGAGAGACTATGCGTACTGTCAAAGTGTCCGTATAAGTCAGAAGATGGCACGCCGTAATCGATGAAAGTGGTCACACAATGCTTAGTTCTTCTGGGGTGGGGGGTGGGGGTCAGTTTGATGGGGATCTGTTGGAGGCAAGTACCAGGATATTTCACGTGCTTTATAGCTAGGGGGTAACAACTGTGTTTGGCCAGTATAGGTTGTGGTGGGGCTAGGATGTTCCTTCCCTGTACGGCTATGGGCGACCGTGGAAGACTATCGGGCTTTTTGGGGGGCCGGGCTGTGTTCAGCAAAAATCTGTTAATACCCGTAATCGCTGGGCAAAAGGGTGGAAGTCTAATTATTTAATTCTTAGGTTTTGCGATATTTTAGATGGCAAGTTTGCCCTATGGGATGGCCAACTATCCGCCAGATCACAGGAACATAAAGTTGTCTGAGGGATAGTAGTGGTCCTCAACTGCGGAGTATAACCCCAGGGGCCGTTATGGTGGTTGGCGAATCACTTGCCATAGCTTTGACTGAACAAGAGGTGTACGCATGAAGTTAATAGTTTTAGGTAAGGTTACCGTGCTGGAGGTTGGATGTAACGTATCCATTGGGTGGACAATAACAGGAATCTTCGGTTCTGGGTTGATAGAGCAAAATGTCATAAGTAGTGAGGGGATGTGTTTTTAAGGTAGAAGCGAAATAAATGGTGGGGCAGAATCGTCAGTCCCAGGCGAGGGGTTGTAGTTTAGTTTGCGTTCAAGAATTTTACTTGGCGGTAGGGGAGCTGGGGTATGGGGTGGTGGGAGCGGGGGGTGTGCGTGGTGGTGAGTGTGGAGTATCGGTGGATGGCGGGAAGGTAAGTGGGGATATGTGAGTATTATCTGCCCGGAGTTTTACGTGCTTCGTTGAGTGACTCATGGGTGGGGTTCCCCTGTATGTGTTAGGAGTAGCGTACCCGCACAGGTGCCCTCACATGTAGAATGATTTGGTTTGTTTGTGTAAGTTTTAATAGTGTGATTAGTTTAATATGGTAAGGTTTTTGTGTGTGTGGTATTAAGGGTGTGGTACTGGGGGAGAGTGCTATAAGTGTGGTCGGTAAACTCTGGCAAGGTAACTATGTACGTGTGATCCTTATGTGGAAGTCAACAGATGGTAACCGGATTCAAGAAAATGCCATACAGGGCCCCCTATACATTCATGTAGCTGAGTTGAGGTGAGCGCTCGTACGTGGTCGTAACCGTCATTGCGACGGGGTAAGGACTTACCTGGGTATAGGGCAACGGCTAGGTAGTATTTGTTGGGGACAAATATGACATTTTAAGAGGGAGGCCTATGGGTGCGAGTCAGGTGTGCACACCACTTTTGGGTTACACCAGGTGTGACTGATAGGGGTTTTTAAAACTCCGCCCCGTATTACCATGGTGGGTTCGGATAGGATTGGTTGAATCGTGAATGGGCAAGCTGGCAAGCTACCCCCCTCTAAATAAATTGCTTAAATCCTCACCCGGGCCTAGCTGTCGACACCAACGTCCAACACTCCAATTTCTAAAGGATATTCAGGGATCCACCTCTTATTAGTGTACAACCTAATACTTTTTTTACATAAAATGGGTTTCCACTTTTTATTACTGTAGGTATAAAAAATTAAACACCATACCGGCCCATGATGGGTCTCGATTAAGGGAGATAACGACTAGAACATGACGAACTTGTAAACCTGAAAATAACGCACATAAGTGTAACCGGGGCGCCAGATACGAGAAATTGACAATTAAAGTTCACTGAAGCTGTTGCCAATTAACAGGCTAATAGAAGGAATGGGAGCCTCCAGTTTGCCGGAATCCCCTTGCAGTACTGGTTTATTTCAGATTTCTGATGGGTTCTAAACTTCTATTCAAATGTACAGCCACTTATTCAAGGCTATTCCCCTCCTCCAACCCTAGGTATAATGAATTACCCGGATCCGATTCCCTCACTTGCGCTACACCATAAGTACTTCGAAAGGCCATTCCCCTTTCCGAACAACTATTCATTAACGGGAGGACCATGATGTAGTTAAACCTACTTAAACAAGCCCAACCTAGCGATCTGAGTTGCCCACATTCTTACCGGCAGGTGGAATACCTAACATACCCATATCTGCCCCCTATCAAAAGAATACCATTTTCATAGGCCAATAACAACCGCGCTAGTTTTCAATCACCACGCACTACAATGTGTTCCACAAGAGGTGTACACACCCACACTCCGGTAGTACCATCTCTCCCACACCCATCCACACCGCACGGATCCGTGATACTGCAGTTATGGTCCAGAATAAACATGTGTTGGGGGATGGAAAATTGGTATGAGGCTCAGGTTATGTTCTCGGGTTGACCAACCCCTGCGCCTCTAAGGAACAGAGGATGGACCCCTCACATAGAAGAATTTACAAACCCTTTTTGGTTAGGCTGGGTTGTTAGATTCGCCAGAAATAACACCTCTAGTATAAGAAGATTGGGAAGCTGTCTTTTGAATCATCTAATCAACCATGTCTGATCAGGCAGTATCCTCACAAGATTTTAAGGCTCGGCCCAAAGGACTTTTTTGTGCATCGTACCTTCAAAGAATGCGCGCAGTTGATATTCGCTGAGTAGCAATTTCTATCTGCTTATTCGATACAGTATAGTTGAATGAACCGTATCTCTTGTTTCGTAAGAATTGCACGTAGTGTAAAAACTGCATATTGTATTATCATAGTGGGCTCTGTTACGTCCTGTTGATCCACCTTTGACTCCCCACTAACCCGATGAGTATACCAATAGGTAATCCATGAGGTTGCTGGGCGAAATCTAAGGGTTACTATCCCCCCCAAGGCTACTCATCCTCCCCTCTCCATATATCATGGATGTTAGTGACATACGTCCCAGGGATGAGGGGAAATGCAGTGTTTCAATTACTCTACGTGGTGGGCCAGTCCGCATTACGTGGAATGAGAAAGCCCAGTTTGTTTTGCCCAAAGTTGGCTAACCAAAACCACCTGCCAGTGATCCTCCCCCGCGAATGGTAGGGGTTTATCCAGTAAACTTGAGTTATCCAACGTTTGGTAAAGCACCCAACCCCACATCCAAGACTACCCGGGCAGTGGAGTAATCACCACGTGGTAACTTGCCCAAGACTAAATAGCCCAGGGAGGCAAGTCCCCCATAGGGGGCCATTTTTTACGGTAAGAATGCCAGTAGATCATCAAGCCCCAAATCCCAGTGTGCCATGCGTTTACATTCAAAGGTAAACGGGGTATACTTGACCCTCTTATTTACAGCGTAATCTTCAAGGGACTTTAATGTTGTTCTCGATAGGAGTGGATAAATGCCCTTAAGTATTTTTGTATACATATTTTCCTGTCTTAACAGTCCATGCTGCGGTTATCTTGGTGGACCAGGTTGTGTAGTTTGAAGTGTTATCCCAGGTAGTTATTTGTGCCCCTAATATCTGATAATGTAGCGCAGTGATTTCCAGTGAGTTACGAGGTGCATGATTGTAGGGTTGGGCGTGTATTTCCTTATGGTTGTCAGCAGGGATAATTTTTGCAACTTTCCAGTCGTGGACCTTATACGTACTGTTTTCTTGGCTTGAAGGGTTGCTGGTTGTTATTTTCTAGGACTTAAAGCGCAACAGGGCGCACTGGGTTTTGTGATGGAAGCCCTTGTTTGGGAAAATCGTCATTGATACGGATTAATGACTTTTATTAATGTTCCATGCTTTTGATTAAGCAGGTCCGCCTTGGGGGGGTAATCGTCATCTGTTATGTTGTAGGTGAGTACTTTTTGGCTTAATTGAATGAGTTTTACTGGAGATTTTCAAATGTCCTTTGTGGGGACTTGGGGCATTGCCGGCGAGAAGAATGGAAATAAAGGTACCATGTCTTGGCTGTAAATGGGCGTTTGGAAGGGGTATCCCTTTGTGTGCAAGCTTGTTTGGTGGTGTGGGCAAGAGTGGTGAGGGCTGGTGTTGGTGGTGAAGCCGTGGTACGGTTGTGTATTGAAAAACAAATTGCCACTACTGCATAATAAGTTGATAGTGCGTTTTCCGGTAGGACTTGTTCCCCCCTATGAGTCATGGAGTCATGGTGACTTATAAGGATTTGTGTCAGTTTTAGGGATAGTTCCTATTTTCACTGAGGGAAGTAGGGACACTTGTTTGATTATGGTTATTGTGGGTTTCTTGGTCGTATGGTTATACTATCGGGCTACTCGGTTCCGATTCCATTCGTTTCGGTTTCGAGCTGTTTGAAATTTTTCCTGGAGCATGCGAATAAAAAAAATCATGTCTTATTGAGTTATGCTGATACCAGTGGAAAGGTGCAGTCTTCGAGTAATTTTGTGATGCCTCCAGTTAATGCCTTATTAATTTTCAAACCCAAGATCACAACTAAAGTTAGTTTAGTTCGGGAGAACACATCAGTGGGATGCGAGTGATTGGGAGCATTGTTGATGTCCCAATGGATTTTGATTGCTGGTAATATTATAAGAACTGTTCAGCGGTGTAATCATCTGTACAGCGCCAACACTCTTCTGACTCAGTTTCATGCAAGTGCATCTTTTATAGTGAATGTCTTCAGAAACTCCTCAAACAAACATTCTAATTGTCATCATCTTTCTCTTGCGCTCACGTTGGCGCGCAGATAAATTTATATAAAAATGTATAATATCGAGTCGCTTAGCTTGGAGTTTGGCGCGTAAATAAAAACAAAATGTCTAAAAATTGGTTTGCGTATGTTAGAACTCGCGTAAATGAAACACACGTAAACAGAGAACTACCTGTACTCGATAATAACATTTCTTAACTGAGGTGGTTATGACTTTTTTTAAACTTGGAAAGTTCTTCAGTTTTCGAAATCCTATCACAATTTTATTCGTTTATTCGTTATTTGAATGATGTGTCTTCAATCTTATGTTCCTTCTGTGACCAGGTACAATAAATTTGTCACAAGACTATCTATTTTTTAAAAAGCTGCATTGAGAAGAATGCATTCTCATTACAGCGAACCGTTGTTTCTGTTCCTGTACAGTTTAGCACGGTTGTGGAGTGGTTAAACAAAGTTTACTATTTCTTACTTACTTACTTACTTAGTCGTTTCTATTCTACCGTGAGGTGTAGAGGTTTTGAAGAGAGCGTCATACTATCCTACCGGTTGTCTTCCTCCTGGCCTGGTTCCACTCTAGTCCTCAGTCCTTCAGAGGTAGTCTAACGTTGTCCTCCTAGCGGACTCTGGGTCGTCCTGGAGGTCTTGAATCCTGGCTCTTAGCCTCCCATACCTGCCATGGCAGCCGATCTTCTCCCAGTCTGCCGGCATGGCCAAACCATCTCCTACTTCAACTTCTAAAATTGTACCAGTTCAGGGGTAGGCAATATGTTCGTCAATCGATATATGTGGTGAATGGACAACAACAGAGTAGTGAATTCTATTATTTAATCTAGCATGACAGAACACAAATTTTGTGGAAAACATTCTTTAAAAAATGTTTTCTTTACGCTGAAAGTCCGTATACGGATATTTCCTCCCCGACCTGAAAACTAAAAGGGGTTCTTCTGTATTCATATAACGCAACAGTCCTTCGAAATGTGAAATCATGGCACACAGAGTGAAAAATGTTGTCACATAATTGAGTTCGCTCTTTTCATCTCCGGCAGTATTGTTTGCACTTCTTCTCCGTAATAATTCGTCTTGTCTGTTTATTTGACCATCCCTGCTGAGAGAATAGACAGGTGATGCAATATTGACCAACAGTCAAGTTGGTAAAATTCTCGTGTACGGATTGGCCGCGCCGGATTAACTCGACATACGCCCAGCAAGTTTATTTAGCGCTGATATGGCTATTGTGATTCACCAATTACTGTCGTGAAAAGTCACAGCCCAGATGGTTACACGAGGGCCAGTGTTTGCACAAGGACGGGGAGATAAATTACCAGTCTGCGGACATATTACGGACATGCACCTGAAGGACAGAATGTTGTAATAGCTTCCGGACAGAAGTGTTACAAGGACATTATTTGTGATAATGTAGGGAGTTGTAGTGCAATCATTAGCGCGAATCGACGGATATAACAACTCCTTATACGGAAAATGACCTTTTAAATAACATGCAGAATTTTCCTATGAGGAAATTGTTTGAATAGACGCCATCAAACCACGCAAGATTGTAACTAATGTCCGGCATTCGAGGTGTAAACATAACAACATTTCTTATTGGAGCATGTTCTAATAGTAAACAACAACGTGCGTGGGACGAAAGTTGCAATATAAGTTGACACTTTTGCAGTTTATAGCACTGTGAAAATTCACCTCGCCGAGAAAACATCCAGACCTGCCAGAGTTAAGAATAAAATCAGAATCCATTTATTGGACTGGACCTGTTTGAGCCTCTTGAGGACTTAAACGCCCAGGAAAACTCTGCCATTATTAGCAAGGAAAATCGCAATTTGGGAAATATGAGACACGGAGTCACAGTTGGAACACTGCAGAACACGTATAAGAGGCAGCTTCAACAAGTTACCTTAGTTATTTCTCTGAGCCAGCATTCTGTCGGTTAACCCAAAGATTTGGGGTGAGTTGTGCATCACAATTCTATATATTTAGCATTATTAACACGTGAAATAATATGTATATTTTGACACGTGAATATTAATATGTGAAAATTGCTAAGTGGATGTCCAAGTCATGTGAGGCTGGACCGCAGCATTTAGAATGGTGATTTCATGAACCACCACTGCAAGGGCGGGTGATTGCTTTATGTGAGTTTCTTATAGAGAACTAAAAGCAGATGTAGTTGTGACGTATAATGGAAATATAGCCTACGGTAATCTGACAGTCTTTTCGTGACCTCGTAGAGTTCTATGATTTGCTGGCACAATCAAACATTTTTTTGCCTGTCATACTCACACAAGCTTAATTTTCATCCACGCCTCTTTTCCTTGAACATAAACAAACGAAGTTGTTTACCAACTTTCTTGACCTGCCAGTCATAACAGGGAGCGAATCACGTTTGTTTATCAAGTTTCTCACGCGAGCTGATCTGTCAATCATCGGATATCTGACAGACTGCACGTGGAAAAACAACGGACCTTTTTTAAGTAGTCGCACGGGCAAAAATATTTCCCCGTGTACCCTTTGAAGTTCGTACACAGAGGGGAGTTAACGCTTTGATCTTCAGAAGCTGGGAAAATCTCCGAGGAACCCGTTACATGGTTGTAAGTCTCTGATGTCGATTAGGAACACCCGACGGAGCGACCGTGAAAGCCTTTTATCTGGGGAACTTAGGGTTCTGTTTCTCTCGATACACACGGTAACGTGAAAAGTAGCATCATCTATAGATCATACATCCATGACTATATATAAACTGTGTCTTTCTAAACCTGCTATCAGTCGTCACTCAGAATTTTTCGGATAGTCTAAACACAGTCTTGAAAAATTGTGGAAGATGTGTTAATAGTATTCGTTGGGATTGTCATTCTGATGTTCTGGTAATAGAAAACTAGTGCTTACGTGTTAAAGTGTTAAAGCGTATCATTATAATTCACTTTGATTTTCTAGCGTTAAAACTAGTGAAATAATAATAACGCGTAGCTATTTTAAACCAGAGGTTCAGTCCCAACTAAGATGGTTTGGCCATGTCTGCAGAATGGGAGAAGATCGGCTACCACGACAAGCATGGGAAACAAAGAGCCAAGGATCCAGACCCCGAGAACGACCCAGAGTCCGCTGGGAGGACAACATTAGACAATCTTTGAAGGACCGAGGACTAGAATGGAACCAGGCCAGGAGGAAGACAGCCGATAGAATAGTCTGGCGCTCTCTCTTCCAAACCTCTACACCTCACGGTAGAAGGGGAACGACTAAGTAAGTAAGTAAGGTTCAGTTTAATGTTCATTTTACCACCCGTTTTCTCACACAAGAAGAGACGTTTTAGTTGACTGAGTATATGCTAGGCGTAACTGATAATGACAGAATAGAATTCACATTATATTTCATTTTGTGATGATAAGATGATAGGAAACTCTTTACAGAGCGATACAACAGGAAGCAATCTGATCATCAGAAGAGTCCCCCCGTCCGACAAATGTTTCGGCCCGATATACTCCTTTACACTCTAAGGGGGCGGGCCCACTTGGGTCATGACTCCCAAGCGTGAGTAAGTGACTATTATTTAATACCATACGATGGCCAAAAGACGCCAACAATTTAATAGCTATTAACGACAAGCGATATTTATGTAAGTGCGCGTAGGGATAATTAAATGATAATTGACATTGTACACTAATCGTTACAGCGCGCAAAGGGGCGGGGGAGGGGTTGTCGTGGTTGAGTAAAGTGTAGAGTATTTGTCGAGTTGGACAATAGTAGTGAAATCGACAAGGGATAGTGGACTGACAGAGTTATAGATTACACTTACAGAAAGGTGTAAATAGGAGATGGACTTGAGACAACCTGGAAGAAGATTTATCAAAGTGATCTCTCTCTCCAAGCCTCAACTCACTGTTACTGTCTAAGCACCTCCTGCTCTGAAGACGCTGTTTATCTCCTGCTGACCAAATAGACGAACTGAGCGACAGCCTGTCCGCTTTTTCGTGGGACCAAATGTGCTAGCTCCAGAAAGTGTCTTACAGATAAATATCCTTCAAGATGAATGAAGTGAAATACCAAACTTTCCTTGTTGGTGCTATACGTTGGTGACCGCTACTTGCGTGAGGGGGGCTGGAACTCTGTCCATAGATGGCTGCTCATACGTGCGAGGTTTTAAGTATCCAGAAAATACACCAGAAGAAGTCACTTGAGGACACGGAGTCCCAGGCGCTCTTATCCGGCGCTATTGCGTGCTTGGCTGTAAATCCTGTTTAAACTGGTTTGGCTGTGGTTTGGGCTGAGTGCCCCGTTTAGGCACACAAAGTCGGGTGATATCAGATTCTGCTATAGACATGCTGGGCGGTTTTGATATTCTGGAAGCCGCAACGCTCTGACTGGTAATCCAATAGGCGAGTAGAGAACTACTACTGCATTTGATGATTCCAGATTTAGCTTTGGCTCGTTGCACTGCGTGAGCGTAACTTGGCGTTGACAAAAGGGTTTAGGTTCAGGAACGGGGTTTGACTACTCGTGACGCTAGCGGTATTCAGAAACCCTCTAGATCGAAGAGGACATGTCGTTCTTCGCCTGACTGGAGTCTGCTCTAGCGATTCGGTCTCCCTGAAACTGAGACCCAAAAAAGACACCCTTTACCCCAAGCAACAACAAAATCAATCTAATGCTTTATAACCTAGTTATGCTCCGCTCCTTCCATTCTATCAATTATAGCATGTGCCCGCATAGGCTTAATATCTTTTGTACACCCATGTACCTGTCATTAAATGTTCTGACAGCAAAATCTACTCCTCTTCTCCCAATCTCAACATACAGGAAACTTAACCCTGTAATTACAGTTAAATGAATATGCTTATTCATCTTACAACATTAAATGAATTTACATAAACAGATTACAGCATGTGACATTACACAAATAAATCGTATGTCCCCTTGGGGGAAATATATTAGCATTCCACAAAATGAGTTCATAGAAAATGCAATGTTCTTGCTATAATAATACAGTTGTGGCTGAATCATAAGATAGAATTATATCTATGCCTGGTGACTGCTTTCTGTGAAAGTTATAGACTAGAGTCTAGCTACACAAATAAGCATAAAATGATTCTCCCTTGCCACTAAAAATATCTATCAAAAAGGAATAAGTGACTATCTCCTATAATTCAGAGTTATTACCTGCATCTCACTATTCAGTTTTTAAGTGAACAATCCACACCTGACATTATCTTACAGAAATGACAGTTAATTTAGCCTATTCTTAACCCATGATAAGCATCTGTGGACTGATTCTACGCCTAGTATCTGTTATTGTAAGTTTAACATTTAACCCATGATAAACCGTAACAGTTTAAACACCACTTAACTAAGGCCGTAGACAGCGCTACATTATCACTGAATTAAATTTACCGGGAGAAATCCTCAAAATGAATTCACGTCACTTCCTATCAGATATATATAAAAAGCTAACATGAATCTAATATAATTATTATAAGATATGTCAACTCACCCCGAAAAATGACTAGAGATAGGCCTTAACATTTAGTTCTGTTGTTAAAGTGCCTTAATTCTCATGATGGTCCATCTCGGGCAAGAAATATTCACGGGTGTCTTTGTCTATTAAGACTCTTCTAGATTTATATATTTACATACAACGCCACCCAGGACACCTGCATGACTTGATTCTACAGATGTATCGGCGCAACGCGTAATCAAGAGAGTAAGACAAAGGTTATTCTAGAGACATCAGAAGTCAACAACCGCAAGAAAGTTCCTTCAGGTAGAGAAATGCATAATATTATGAGAGCTCTAACTCGTCTATGGGGCAAAACCCAGAGACTGACCGCGATTGTTATCTCCCCCTTGTTTCGAAGATGAAACGGTTACCCAGGCCTCAAAGGGTACCAGCCGCTCGTGATCAAAGACTTAGAGCGACCAGAGAAATGTTTCTCTGGTCAAACGAGCCACCGGTGCGTTGATGTAACGTTACGCTACGCTGACCGTTGAAGAATTTAGTACTGAAAGCCAGCCAAACGTACACAAACCGCTCGGGTGGGGTTTGAGAAGGTGAAAAAAGATAGAAAAGAAGAATACAAATGTCTAGGAAAACAGAACATTAAAAGAGTTAATAACATATGGAACGAAATGGTAAAATAAATTAATGGTTAATAGTCACTGTGACAGGGGTGCATACCTTCATCCGACCTGAAATTTCAGCGCGGGCGAAAAGCGACGCGCAATAGGATAGGCTAACTTTAATCAGGACTGACGGAGTGGATAAGAGATCATCTTGTCCCCGTCCGTGTGCATATATGTAGATATATAATAGTAGCATTTTTCCATGACTTGATCAAAGGGCGTCTAGCGGTCTTATTTCCTTGCTTCATTTACTGATTGGTGAATGTTGTCGTTTTCTTGGCGGGTGCGTCCCCAAGTTCATTTGTGAACAGGATTCGCCAAAGAGACACATAAACATTTAACCGGTAAATTTAACTGGACTTATAAAACCCAGACATTTTTTGTTCAATTTTATCAGCCCACTGGGGCGTAAAACAAATAACATACTCTCGACTTTCGACAGTCGTATTCGAGTGGATTTTATCCAGAGGAGTTACGCTGTTTCAGAATCGGCACTCACATAGAGCCAGCCGATAAGATTACCATCATTTATCAATTGTAACAGTTTTAGCAACCAGATGTTTCCCAATACTGGAAGTATTTTTCCTCTGCTTACTGTGAACCCAAGATCTCGGTTTCTACACTAACCATTCGAAGTGACATTTGTCCATCGAGGAATAAACCACCAAATTAGGCGTCCACCTTATTAATATTATTTATTAGGGGATGGACTGGAGCCAATTTGGAAGATAAAATACTGGCAATTTTTATATTCAGGATAAGTGTATTCCCAAGGGATCACCAAGAGAAGGTAAGGAGTGATTGAGTGGCCACGTATGACAGAGAGAGTGAATATTCTTATTTGTTACAGAAACTGTACCATCCTTGATTTTGTTTTTTAAAATTGTTTACTTACTGGGTCGCATTGAGTAGGAACTTTGTTTTCTTTACTGTCTATTCTGTAACATAGAGCTAACCTTTGACCTTTGGGTAATTAACTTTTGGATTCTTTTCTCAAGAGGGGGAGGGTACAGTTATTCAGTTATTTGCCTATGTCTGTAAATCTGATTTTATTTGATTTGTCTTTAGATACTTGGTGTTGTCAAGTTTAATGATAATAAACAACAAAAGAAACTTAACTTTGTGTGTTGGTCATACCCATACCCAATTAACCGTAGTTTTTCACGTTTGTGTGTCTTGTTGTCACATAGTTGTGTGTGTGTGTGTGTGTGTGTGTGTGTGTGTGTAGTTAAACTTATATTTACATGTAAAGGGAGGGAAAGATTGTCTTGTACTAAATTATAGTCGTATAGATAGGCTGGACTAGAGAAACTACTCAATCCAGAGACACATCTTCTCCTTAAAACTATTCACCCGTGAAATCTATTTCTCACACCTTTATTTTCTCACGTACTTATCGCCATCCACTCTACTCAGACGGGACCATAAATAACTTTCAAACCTATCTAATTACGACAGTAGTCCCAAGTTCCATATTGAGCAGGAGATGAATGATGAAAGAAATTATGTACATACTTATTATATTATTAACATTTTCAACCAGCGTAGAAGTAAATGAAAACATATTCATTCTTTATTATTAACTTTTTCATCCAATGTAAAGTTAAACAAAAATCTATTCAATTCAAATGTAAAGAAAGTTTTCGCTCAATGGGATTAACATTAATTCTCATCGAGGGTAAAGTTTTGAGATAGATGGCATGGTGGAATAGGAAGAGGGTGACACATGAGTGTGCGTCAGGAAAACTCGATACTGAAGAGGATACTTGTTCTCTTTTTTTGTGACACTAGTTGGTGGTATCAGTTGAGGGTACTATCTCTGGAACAAGTGAGGGTATAAGTGGCCTGACGTCGACGCTAGACACCATCATCAGACGGGTCTTAGAGACGCGGGACCAGCTTGGTAGTTACTCCCTGACACTTCTTGGAAAGTGCTACAACTTTCAAACTTGACCAGTAACAAGTGTGATCCAGTCTTCCATCTGCAAATATCCAAACATCAGCTGGAGCAGAACCTCATTTTCATTTAAGTAGAAACATAAAAGCTACCAAGTGAATTCTTACTCAACACTCCATAACATCACTCGGTGATGATTATTGTTTGTTAAAGAATTATTAATTTTTTAAACTAACTATAATTGATTATTAAATTTGTTATTTGTTGCAACGAGATGGATATTTATAGTTGTTGTCTTGATGATACATCTACACCTCACGGTAGAAGGGGAACGACTAAGTAAGTAAGTAATTAAGTCTTGATGGTAGTAGATAGTTCAAGAAAGAATTCTGAACTAAAAGGTATACCCCAGTCCCAGAAATCAGCACCGGTGTATAATAGCACAAGTGATAGTCTAGAAGTAAAGATCTCTTGTCATGATGGTAATAAGTAGATCAAGAGTCTTGCGCGCCTTCTCATTACGACTATCCTATGCCATAAAAACAATAAATTCAAATTCAACTTTAACAGTAGGGAATTGACAAAGTCCAAAACACAATTAATAATCAATTTATTTATATTGATCCTTTTTCTTATCTTGGAATGTGAAAAATGGAAATATTTATATGTAATACTTGTATATGTACACAAAAATCACAGATCACTATGATGATTACACTTATAAAATGTCCCTGTGATAATAGGTTTCTGGATTACTGTCTTTGGTAGAAAATTCATTTTATCACTTGACTCTCTCCACATAAATTGCTGCAAAGTTCATGAGCTTTGTTTTCCCAGACCAGTACTTGATGATGCAGCACACACTATGAAACATACAGTCTCTTCTGATTCTCCAATTCACTACTGGATATCAGCACATCTGACTGAACCAACTGTAGTGCTCCGTGTCACTATGCAGGAAAACACTTGTGGTGTACACTTCTGACTTATGAGATCTATATATTCTACCGAAACTTGAAACAATCACAACGCCTGTGGATAGTCTCTTTTTAAGGGTTTCACTGGACTGTGTGGTGTGTGTGGATGTCATCAGTTTATGCTTGTGTATGAGATGTCACATGTGTAAGTGTTATCTAGTCAGTATACCAGATGTCTACTTTGCAGTTACATGATAATATACATAATACTATACATTTATAATACACCAACTAAATAATCAATAATGTGATGTCAAAGTCCCTTTTACTTATTCTATCTTTCCAGTCAGCTCTGGAAATGTTGAAATTGTTAAAAAAAATTTAGGATGATCCTTCCAATACAGTTGACAGGATTTATGATACCACTGTGGGTATCTGGTTTGGTTTTTCACCCATCATATTAATTCAGATACATATTCGTCCATGGTATGATCACTCATGTAGTTATACAATGTGTTTTATTCACATATCCTAGAACAAATTATTTAATTACTTGGCAAATATATATATACAGCAATTCTATTCACCCTCTGAAGACCAGAGGGTTAAAAACGAGACAAAATTCTTTCTTTTTTTTTAAATTTGCAGCTCTGACTCCAGCTTACGCCGACCCAAATTACTGGACTTTTTTTACGAATGTGTACCTAATGACTTTTCCATTGTTGTTGTTGTTTATTTTTATTTTTCTTCTAGATCTTAAGGATCTGCTACGTGATAGGACAGCTGGTGGCAGAGATATTAATGAGGATTTCAAAAGCACGTAGAAAACATTTTTCTTGTCATTATGCAACGTAGCGGCAAATTGGAGTCGGTGAAAAACGGGTAATACGCATGTTCCAACTGTGACCCATTCAGATATAGCTCCCTAAATCTCCCTAAAATAACTAACTCCACGACTCCGACTTCCGAGTGCGACTTAGACTCCACAGAACTGCTATTTAGACTGAGGCCTTCATAACATTTAACAACAACATCCATAATTTCTGGAGCTTTCTCCCTCCTTCGTTTATTAATACGAGACTATGGTAAACAAATTGTTTTATGCTATTATACTATATCCACAAAATAGAAGGAAAGAGAGAGAGAGAAAGAGGAGGGGGAAGGCAAGGAAGAGAGAGACATGACAACAATGGTTCACAACAACAGTATCACTGCGGTTAATGTCTAGCGACAGCTTCCACATTAAATATTATAGGCGAAGAATAACAATTAATTGTAGTAGTTGAACTCTAACAATGCAATGCATTTACAAATGTCACCTGAATCACAACACGAGGTACTTACTGCAGCTCAAATAATATCATTCTACCGTACATGAGCCTAAGTACATAATAAACACGGTTCCTACTACAACCCAGGGGCGAACCCAACTGGCGCCCAGTCCCAACGCAGTGTCAAACGTATCGAAAGGACTTTCGATCAGATATGACGTACCTCGTTAGAACTCCCACTGCTTTCAGGATCTAACATCGCTCACAATCCAATCCAATTCTAGAGCAGTATTCTCACGACAGAGGAACCTTCTGCATGAAACATGTATCTTACCCCACTCAACCATCAGAAGATAAACTAAAACACGCCGATCTATTAAAACGAAATACAACGTTTTCCAACCTCTCTCTGTAGTTGTCGTCTCCTCAGTAAGATGACCGTGAATAATGAATGGCATAGAAGAGTATCAAAAGGATGGATATCGGAATTTACTGACATAGTGGAGTGAAGCAATGAAAAGTAAAAGATAAAGGATCCCGTTACACGCCCTTTTAGGCATATTGGGAATGTGGTGTTAGGCCCACATTTTCTCGACCGTCGGCACACTAGGGGTGATGTGGTCAGCATCGCGCCGGCCACCTTAACCTTCCCAGAGTTGCTCTGGTACCCATTTGGGGCTGGGTCGACCCAGGAGCCGTTTGTGGCCTAAAAAAATCCCACCTCATCTGGGGATCGAACCATAGACCACTGAGCTAGGAAGCCAGTGCACTAAGCACTATGCTACCGCGGCTCCCAATGAAGGTCACATTAAAAAAGGAACGAACGGAATAAGACTGTCGTCACACTATGTTTTGTGCTGTTTAATTGTATGTTGCTTCTCATTTGTAATCATCATTATGTCCCTTTTTGCTCCTTATGGAACATACAACCACCACTGCAGATACTCCCATTCGCAGGAAGCCTCAAGGAAAGCATTCATGTGCTTGTGGTGTTTGTAGCAATGTGTTTTACTTGATGAGGTTACCTGTTCCATGCACAACCTAATATTAGTCTCCTCTTATGAATTGATTAAGGAAGTCGTAATACTTCTTTGTCCTCAGAGGCCCCAGGAATCCACACGACGTATCCTGCTTTTAGTCGTCAATAATTAAGACGTGTGCAAATAAACTGTGCCCCCGTGTAGTTCCCGGGGTTCTCTGAAGAGACAAAGAAAGGATAGGCCCCCTGCACTCTCAAGCACGTCGTGCATGACAACTATTTTGAGATATAGCATGGGGTTGGCAATCTCAACACGCAAAACAAATTGTAACAGAAACAACCACTTCATAACCGCACGTGAATGCTTGGTTCAGGAGTCCTGCAAAAGAACCAGCTACAGTAATGGCTCTATGATCCGTATGGAGCGCAAAAGAAAATGAATGCTGAATGAGAGATTCAAACTGTACAACTATTCTATCTATATATTTAGCCACTGAAAACTCATTGTTCATCACAGATACATTTTCTATGCTTTCGTGCCATACTCTGTTTCCGTGTTTCTGTGTTTCCGTGTTTCCGTGTTTCCGTGTTTCCGTGTTTCCGTACTTCTGAAGCCAAATAGAAATGAATGAAACGATCAAATGAGAATTTAGTGACGTAGTCACGGTATTCAGCAGAAAGAGGACAACATAATTATTTCCCCGCCATATTTTGGCGGGTAACTTACACGTCTTTCATTAAAAGGCTCCAGTCCATAACAACGCGTTTTCTGGTCTCTTGACTGTTACGGACTTTTATAAATATATCGTTATAATTTCTGGATTTCTTCTGACTTCGATTCTGTCTATTAAATACTGCCGTAACAATTGGGTTCGTTAATGTGTTCATAGATTTTGTATGAACGAATGTTTCTATTTCTCTTCTTTTGTGTTCAATTCGTTTGTGAAGTTTTGTTTCATTCTATATTCATATTGATGTAATGAAGATTAGTTCGTTCAATAGGTTAAATGATAACACTTGTTTGTCGAACTGACAGAACTATGAAAACTTCTTGAAGTGAATCTCAACAAACTTGGCAATCAACATAAAGTCTTCTGAAGACGACATTATTCATTTAATTATCCAAAGACATATCACATTATGGAAAACATGAACGAAATACGTGGTTCCCATTTCAAAATAAGGAATGACATCACAGTCTCATGCATTCTCAACTATTTGACCCTGAGCGGTCATATCAACCGTCGACCTTCGTCTAATTTTCTGTGTTCATATAATTCAGTTGAATACTATTCTATTCAAACTGTCTTGACATTATCACGTCACATATTATGCCTAATCGTTGGCTTTATATTTCTATTAAGACATCTTGTCTATTTCATAAAATCACAAGTTAAATAAATTATTCTCAGTTTGGCTGTCCACGCCACAATTTAACATTATCGCTTTCAATAGCGAGTTTTATAATACACCGCGTTCCATCTAGAATATCGCGTGTAGATCTGCGTTTTAATATCAACGCCTTCATATATTCTCGGGACTCAAAAGTCCTTATTTATTACTTATTCCATTAAATAGGAAGCCTGCACACTGACGGTTGAATATATGAGTTAAGACTCAACATATATTAGTGGACTCTGCCACATATTATCTAAACACTGCTATTAGCCCAAAGGCTACATCGATACTCTCTCGTTACTAGGCTTAACGCGTCATCCAACATTTTACGCGTACCCTTTGAAGTCTAGTTAGTTGAGGTGTTGCATAGTGCGACCATCCAAAGCAAGATAAAACCAAAATGCTTGGTTTACAATTAGAAAATGTTTTCAGCATGTCGGAGATGTTGAATTTGTTCGCATGTTTGCGCTTCAACACTCCTCTCACCAGTTTTTTGTCAGTTCTTTAGTTACAGCCAATGGAGCTGCTATAACTATATAGTTATCAAACCTCTGGCTATCATATCGCTCTGTACATCCTATCCCCCCCCCCCCCCACCAAAAAATACGGCACAAATATGTAAGACACAGGTTTACATAACTGGGATAAACGAGCGCCAAAGCCTTATCGCCCAATCTTTTCCTACATCTTTCTTATTTTATTTTCTCAAACATTGTGCTCTTTCATCCCACATTTGTTATTTTATCGTTTTTGGTTACTCGCATCTGGTATCTAAAGAACCACATTTGTTCTTTCATCAGTGGTCTTTTGATTCAGTTTCCCCACCTTGTTAAACACATCTTGGTTTATCATAATCTTGTAAAAACCCCAGCTTGGATTTTATAAAATATTCTTTGATAACTAGTCTTTGTGTAAATAATCGTCAGACATGCCACCTTGGACTATTGTTTAGATGCGTGGCTGACACCACATGGCACTTTATTCAGTGCGAGCCTCTGCGCAAACAATCGACGGTCATCGCACTCGAAACAATGGCCACACAATACAATGGACGCCAGGAGCGGATATCAAAGACTCGTGCAGCGGAACACCCGCTTTATTTCCAGATGGAGCCGGCACAACAAAGGAATTCGTTAGCAAGCATACGGAGAGCTGTCTTACAAAGGATGACAGAAATTTACATGTGGGCGACAATGGACAGCGAGTTTTGTGACAGTTAGCGGACCAGTGAGTTTTTCTGGCCGACTAATCAGCAAACACGGGCGGTCTGACTAAGACTGAGAGGCAATGCGAACGAAAGGGGGTGGCGAATTGCCCAACCCACTGTTAGACTGACAGGAGACATGAGAGATCCTAGGTCTGGGCTGCAAGATGTACGCCTGATAACTGGTTAAGGGGAGGAGTTAGATTATATCGGACACATTGTCTAAACCATCGATACATTCTACTGCACAGCTCGTTAGAGATCAGTGCAGTTTTCAACATTGTGGTTTAGAGAGAAATCCCTAAACGCCAACCCTAAATACACGTGTTTATTCAGTGTGGATAAAATAATTCATATCTGTGGTGAATTGTGTTCTTAAAGGATTTTGCGAAGGGAAAAGAAGTCCATCAAAAGTCTGAGTCTACACGCTACGTGTCTGACGTCTAACCAGAAATAAGTTATCAAAACGGACATTTGGTTTGCAGAATTCGCCATAGGACATTCTTCGTTCCTCAGTTAAAAAGGAATGTTTCTCGCCCACGATAAAAACAGTGGACGCAGCATTTCTCGTCACCTTATATTGCGTGCTAACAAGATCCATACATATTTAAATCAAGTTCAAATCACTCGAAAGCTTACTACAAGAGTCAAGCTAAAGCTCACAGTTGATTACTCATATCAAGTTCAGCTTCATCGGAAGCGTACTATCTGAAGTCAAGCTAAAGAGCTCAACAAGCTGAATCTCATATTTATACCAAGTGCAACACGCTCTTAAGCGCATTCTATGCAGCAGACTCCAACGTATTTTTTATGAATCACGATTACATACTCAAGATAATGAGTCTACATATCAAGAACATTTCGTGAAGATATCCAGTCTGGCCAGTACCCTCCGGAGATTAGACAACAGACATTTTCATATGACAATTATTAACTGTTGATCAACGCTACAGAGATATACTCAAAAGGTTAATGACTATATGAATATGTATATAAATATATAAATATATAAATATATAAATATATATATATATATATATATATATATATATATATATATATATATATATATATATTTATATACATCTATATATATATATATATATATATATATATATATATATCGTCAACGTTCTCTGTACGACAACCGTTTTCATCAGAACGTCCTCGACTTAGAGATACTCCACTCGACATAACACATTACAACTTGGGACATTCTATGCATACATGTGTATAATCCTATCCGGGTGAAGCATTTAGAGACACTTGGACTGTGTAGATTACTCACCATTTTGGTAACACGTATCATATCACATCATCATCATTTCGCTTTACAAAAGCTCATTCTTAATTAACTACTACTTAATTAACTACAATATTAATATCTCATCGGTGTGTTTTGTGTGAATCGTCTTTTACTATCATCACGTTCTAATCATTACTAACCCTATATGTGTAGATATTTAGTTAATAAACCCAATAATCGTGTGATCATTATCTAGTTTGTTAATGTATCACTCGTCCTGTCGGTGTTAAATATTTACATATAGGGAAATTTCTACACTCAGATGAGGTTGGGGGCTTTTTCTGTTACGGGATCTAAGGACGGAAGCTAAGGTCGTGGTGAAACAGAACCCTTTCCAGAATTAACTAGAAAACACTGTCCAGTGGAAAGCATTCGCATTCCCTTCTTCTTGTCCCTATCTCGAATAGGTCTTTATTCTTTCTTAACGAGCCAATTTCTAGAGACCTTCTACCTAATATCTCATAGGCTATTCCTGGCAAAAACTTCTGTCGTAGTTACGCCAATACTCATCATACTACAATAATCATAAATACAACTCACAATGTTTTGCTACCAAAAAGGTATTTCTCTGCAAAAGGGGCGCATGAAAACATCTTTACAGCTATCTCCTTATATGTACATGACAAGAGCACATAGAATCTTAGTTTACGTACAATTGAATACGAAAAATAACGAAGATGTATGTAATGGCAATAAAACAGATAACTGTATTATATCTCTCCAAGTGTTACGAACGAAGGAACTGTGACAGGGGCTAGGTGTGGTGGCGTAGAACTTATGTCGATGTGGCTACCTCACACCCAAGACCATTGCACTAAGAAAATTTATTAAGGATCGTTTGACAGGGGTTGCCATTATTGGTTGTTTGCAACCCTCTCAGCAGCAGACTTAGCAATTCAAGCAACACAAAGCCTTATACAGATCAACATTTAGTATACCGAACACCCTGACAGTGTTCGTAGACTTTTTGAAAAACAATATATGAAAACAATGTCTAAGTGAAAATCAATAGCATAAATAATAACACTTACCATTCAGAAAACATGCGCCCACCACAGTCAGCCATGATCAATCAGCTACAGGTACTCATTCATACCACGCGCTCTGTGTTACGCCATCTTGCGAGAACGGCATACAGCCACGCTAACACCCAGCTAAGCTGCTTGGTTGTACATTCTATAGTAACATTACATTATAATACTAACTATTATAGAAATAATGGCTTAGCATAGCTATATAAAGCGGTACAAATAACCAATGGAGATTTTACACAGTTATAAAAGACTAAGAAACTAAGAAAGCTAACACCAACTAGCTAGCCGTTCTTACTATTACTTACCCCACATAATCAGTCTAACATTACTGAAAAAGCACAGGACTTTATTCTAGTAGGCTGTAACATATTTAACTTGCAGCTCTCGCCACACTAAAATAAACTATTTTGGCTTCCGCACCGTAGTTAATAAATATAACAATCTAAATCGCGCCACAATTAAATATTATTCAAACCAACTACGTGTCGGATTTACATAAGCTCATGGAAGGTTTCCTGAACCCCAAACAACATGGAAATACTTAACCATTAAATTTCCTGTACACAAATGTAATAACTGAATATGCCAGTTCTAATACCGGCCACATGTTATATTTCCTGAACATGGACCCACGCCATTTTCGAATAGATTTGGATAATATCAAACGGACGCGAAATAAACACCACAAAATTAAATATATACTTACTTAAGATACTACGGCACAAAGATGGTAAACCTAATATCCTATATCCTTTCTAACACTGTAAAGAATTTAGAATGTCGGAGAATAATACTATATCTACTTACAAGTCCTAGGCATGTTCTTGAACTAGACTTCAGCTCTCAAAGCTTGTTCTCTCTCTGCGACGGCGACCAGAATAAATAAAGAATTTTCAACTGCCGCGCTAGCCTGGACGATTCTCTTCTCTGATTGGCTGCTATCCGTATCGGCATTACTAAGGTAGCTATTTTTAGATGTAAACAAAGATCTTCTTCTTCTTTCTTTCTTTGATCCTTAGCCGCCGACCGTCAAAGCAGTCAGTGGCCATCACGCCTAGTGGCGTCTTGTAGGGCAACAACAAATTGATTCCACTTTACTCGGTCGGCGACCATCCTTCGTACAGTGCCCCAACTCTGGTTCATTCTTTGCATCTCAGCCTCCACAGTCCTCCGCCAGGTTGTTTTTGGTCAGCCTCTCTTTCGTTTTCCTTCAGGGGTCCAAAGCATAGCTGTTCTTGTAATGGCATCGGGGTCTCTTCTGAAAGATGGCTGCCACATAACGACAAAATGGCGGTGGAAAAACAGGCGAGATGACTATGGCACTGTCACACATTCCCCGCCTGATTTTGTTGTCGTCCCGACAACTGCACTAAGCTAGGCGCTCCAGGTAGGCCTAGTGTCGTATCTACCAAATCTAGAGAATCATCTTTGTCTTCACTTCGTCTCAGTTCGTTGCCAGTGACTCTAATGCTCGGACTCGCTCTATCTGTTCGTTGGATGACATATGGACCTCCTGTCATTGTGGGAGCACGAACAACAATGTACTCCTCTTCTGACCACATGTCACGAATTTTGGATCTCTCCGCGTAGTGCATTCTTTTCCTCACCAATTCTCCGCACCTGTAGTGGAATAGAACACGACACCTTGTCACATCTCTCTTTCCGGACTGCTACAAAATTCTGCAACGGTGCCTCCACTCTTACGTGCGCCCCTCGTAGCCTGGAAACGTGTCCTTCAACGTGTTTTAGATGAGTCTCCTCTAAATGTCGACCACTTTTCTTGGCGCCCTTAGGGTGACAGTTGCCACGGCCATCTCTTGGCTTGCGCCGTGACGGCAATCCAGAGGTGTTGGTACGCCTAGAGAGAGCGCTCCTTGAGGGACAAACCGATATCAAATTGCGTAGGGACTTACACTGAAAACGTCGCTTCGGAAGCGGGCCTTGAAGACACTTGGCTGCCATGTGGTCTGAAAAGTCTCCACAATTGAAGCATCTTATTTTCATAGGCTTCCTCTGTGCTCTGGGTCGCCTCCTGCTACCCTTACATTCCTGGCCGCCTTTGACTTTCTTTCCTGCTATAAGTACCTCACACTCCGGTCGACCACCAACCATCTTTATCTTTGAGTCATTCTGCTCCCCTTCTGTAACCTGACTCCCAGCCGCAGAGGGGTCTAGTTTAATGCCTGTGGACATCGATTCTGTACGTGGCCTAGTTCTCTGCATCTAAAACAACGAACTGTCCTGGTACGTCTCCCATGCTCCTGAGTCATCGCATCAATTTTAGCCTCTAATTGAGCCACCTGTGCTCTCAGCCGCTCTACTTCTGCGTTTAATGCATGTGTATCTGACACAGTCTCTGTTCTTGCCACTTCAACACTGGCTACACCAGCCCCAGAAGTGGGTTCAGTCTCTAAAAACCGTAGGGCATAGTCTCTCACTGACGTGAACGATGCTGTAGGCTCTTTGATGATCATTTCCTTTGCAAGCTTTCGTAGTAGATCATCTCTCAGACAAGCAGCAAACTGGTCCCGAAGAAAGGATGGATCCAAAGGAGTGACGTTATTCTGCTTGTGTGCCCTTACCACACTTTCGAACACCTCGTGGATGCGATGGGAGAATTCCCAAAGAGACTCCATTGCACCTTGCCGGGTAGAGTAAAAAGTGGCCATTAGCTCTGGGATGCTTCGACGCTCCCCATACACCCCGAGAATGGAATGTAGCATTGCTTCTGGGTCATCATCATTAGCCTGAATCCTCAGCTCCCTGCGAACACTTGGGGTCACACTGTCAAGAATAACATCTGCCTGGTCCTCTTTACTCATCATCCCTACTCTCCAGGCAGCTCTCACCTCTCTGACATATTCCTCGGCCGTAGAACCCGTGCGCTTCCCAAAGCACCGCACTTTCTTGTGAGTAGGTACCATGATGTGCTGTACTCGTTCTGGTTGACGATCCAGCCCCACTACAGGGTAATCCACCTCACCACATCTTCGTTATCTAATCTACCAGCAGCACGCGTGCTGCGTGTCGCCATCTTGTTGCTAGTAGAGTTGACTAGAAATATTGACAAAGTGGATGATCCCGTCCCTTGCCTTGCACTGAACTGGTTGTTCTACTGTTTCGGCTGTTGCTACTCTGATGAAGAGTTGCTTCACTTCGTGCTGTCTGTCAATCCTGTCGACGACGCCCCTTGTGACAGGGGCTAGCTGTGGTTGAGGTGAACATATGTCGATGTGGCTACCTCACACCCAAGACCCATGCACTAAGGAAATTTATTAAGGATCGTTTGACAGGGGTTGCAATTATTGGTTGCTTGCAACCCTCTCAGCAGCAGACTTAGCAATTCAAGCAATACAAAGCCTTATACAGATCAAAATTTAATACTACCGAACACCCAGACTGTTTTCGTAGACTTTACGTCCTAGGCATGTTCTTGAACTAGACTTCAGCTCTCAAAGCTTGTTCTCTCTCTGTGCGACGGCGACCAGAATGAATAAAGAATTTTCAACTGCCGCGCTAGCCTGGACGATTCTCTTCTCTGATTGGCTGCTATCCGTATCGGCATTACTAAGGTAGCTATTTTTAGATGTAAACAAAGATGGCTGCCACATAACGACAAAATGGCGGTGGAAAAACAGGCGAGATGACTATGGCACTGTCACAGAACGAACGAACGAACTTTATTTTCAAAGGGTTGAGAATTGGGCACGCAGGCCCGTCTAACATTCTGCCCTTCCTTTCGCTCACCTTTCATACTGAATTCATTTATTCTCATATGCATGTTACATATCAATTTCAAGAAATTCAACGTAAAGTAAAATAATAATATAGCACACTCATATTAACATTAATTACTTATAAGCATGACATAACATATGTTGAAAAGTACAAACATCGTCATTAGAACCTACAGTTGATGTTATAAGAAAAGATAATCCGATTAGGGGGGCATGTAATCAGAATTCAGAAAGTATTTAAAAAAGTCTATGATTGTATGAATTGGGACTGATGTGGTTTCTTAGGTTATGTGGAAGACAATTCCAAAGATGAGCAGCAGAGTACGCTAAGCTTTTCTTGAATAAGTCAAGCCTAGGCTTGGGCACTTGCAATCTGTTAAAGCGTAGACTGCGTCTTTCATTGTAATTGAACATTGGCCAAAGATATGCTGGAGCATTGTGTGACAGGATTTTGTGAATAAATTTAGCTTTGTTAAACAGAAGGCGCTTTCTTAAGGGCAGTATTCGGAGGTTTTTATAGAAATCTACACACTGAGTTAGGCAGTTGTCAGAGATTAGACGCACTGCACGCTTTTGTAGTGAACGGAGTCTCTTTGTGTTGGACATTGAGCAACCATCCCAGATTGTGGAGCAATAGTCAAGGTTTGCTTGTATGTGAGATATATAGAACAATTTTCGTGCATCTTCGTCTAGGAAATGTTTGATTTTAGCTAACTAGTAAACTTTCTGTGCCGTTTGCTTGGTCAGTGCATGTACATGTGAGTTCCAGTTTAGATGCTGGTCAACGATTATACCTAGAGTTTTATGTTCATTAACGTTTTGAATTAGTGAGGTACCAATGTAGATCTGAAGTGTTGTTTTCTCTGAATTTTGTAATTTTTGTCTAGTCGATATTAACATGCATTTCGTTTTAATGATATTTATTAGTATGTGATTACCGTTGCTCAACTTAATCAGATTATCTGTATCCTTTTGTAACGATAGTTCGAGTGTTTTACAACTTTTATCACTCTTGTAAACAGTACAGTCGTCCGCAAACAGATCACAGGATGAATGCTTGATGTGAAGAGGAAGGTCATTAATGTATGTGGTAAAAAGTAGAGGACCAAGTATAGAACCCTGAAGAACGCCAGTATTTATTACTGCTGGGCTAGAATATGAGTTATTGTAAGAAACTACATGTTTTCTGTCTGACAGGAATGATGTAATCATTGTCATCAGTTGAAAGTTTATTTTTGATGTTTCTAGTTTTCTAATTAAAATAGCGTGATCTATATACTGTTCAAAAAAAGAAACGCAACATTTTTGGTGTTACATTTATAAAAGATATTCGCTGATTAAAATCAGTCAACCTATCGACTGTGTCCACCTGGTCATTAACTTCTCGTGGTTACCTGAATTGTACTCACCTCATGATTCGTGAGGTCATGAAAGAGGTCAAGGTCGAAACAACATTTTTGACAATAACTCCTGACCGTTTGATCTGAAATTCGACGAGCTGCTGACATTGACTGGACTGTGGAGGACGCAGATGCAAGTCGATTCCTGAGGTGACGCTGCCGTATGAAGCGGTATTCGGCATGAGTTGTGACTCTGGGTCTTCCACTGCGCGGCCGGTTTGCCACTGAGCCAGTTTCTTGAAATCGCCTCCAAAGGCGACTAATGGTGCTTCTAACCACATTAAATTGTCTTGCCACTACACTTTGTGACTGTCCAGTCTGTAAACGTCCAATGATGATGAGTCGTTGTTCTGTAGTGGGATGAGCCATAGTTGCGCATTGAATTTTCAACTGAATTTATTAGAGGAGCGTCAATCTTTTATAGGCATTCAATAATATGGTCCGAGAGTTTTGTGTTCAGTAAGTTTCACGGGATTCTCATGAACCTGTCACGAGTTATTGTCAAAAATGTTGTTTTGACCTTGACCTCTTTCATGACCTCACGAATCATGAGGTGAGTACAATTCAGGTAACCACGAGAAGTTAATGACCAGATGGACACAGTCGATAGGTTGACTGATGTCCAATCAGCGAATATCTTTTATAAAAGTAACACCAAAAATGTTGCGTTTCTTTTTTTGAACAGTATATCATATCAAATGCTTTTTTAAAGTCTACAAAGACTGCCCCACACATGTTATCGTTGTTAATATTTAGGTGCCAGTTGTCTATCATCTTAGTTAGAGCAGTGTGACATGTAAGGAGGAGTTTCTCTCAGAGCTGAAACAAAAAATTAACAGAAAGGCGGAAATTGATTGATGCCGCTGTTGCAGACAACGATTATCTGGGGCAGAATTACATTATGATATCCCGTATTGTTTCCAGGAGTCTGTGGTTGTCAGGAGACAAAGATAGAATAGAACCACTGCCCCCTCATGTACGCCGTAAGATACGATTAATGTGAGACTGTTTATGTGGCTGGCAGCCTCATCGTGTAAAAATATAGTTACGTAAGCTACCACAGCAAATAGTTCTATATCACAAGCTTCCTACAAGGCCTAATGTAGTATAACCCTTTGTTCCTTATGCAGTGTAGAAGGAGAAATTATGTCATATCCTGACTTTCTTCTTGTTTTGATTAACTCCTCTCTTCTTTTATTATGTTTGGTTTATGTGGAGGAATGTTTGATTGGCCAACTTGTTTTTTTTCTGATTTCATTGTGCTTTTTATTACAGTTTAAATGCTTCAACACAAGAATGATAATAGTATGCCAATATATGAAATTCAAAATCATGGAGATGTATACGGAGTTAAAACAGAAAAGTGTGCGCATTGCACCGTGAAAGCTAAATTGAAAACCCATTAAAAGAGCACGCAGCTCTTTCAATTATTTCATGGTTTGACCCCGATGCCATCACAAGAAAAACTATGCTATTGTTAAAGAAGATTATAATGTATTTTATATGTTGACCACACTTAGTTTTGTTAGCAGTTTAATCTACACGGTAACAATTCTATCTGGGGCCAACATGATGTATTTTTGCACCATTTCTAATTATAAATGAACGCGATATAGGGTTTGCGTTACTATGCGATGATGACGTAATAGGTGCTGCGCTAATTTATGCAGACTGATAACTTGTGCTTTCTGTTGTATGAATCCGTCAGAGTAAGACGTAGATACTATTGCTCCCGAGATTTGAAGTTATATCGTTCTCCTACGTGGCATAAGAAATTGAGAAGGACGCCACTTATATGAAGAAGATGCCAATTTTAAAGATACAAGTACAATGATGTTTATGCAGAGGAATTTTACGGGAGTATCAATATTAATCTCCATATTCTGGTTATCGCTACTTAGGTATTAACCTGTTGAGGCACCTTTCGTATATAGGCCAGATATGTGACGATATAATACGGACTGTAGGAGCTTGCCATAATTGTATGTAACTACATTTTTATCATGAACTGTATTTCTACATGTAATTAAATCTACTGTTCTATGTAGACCCATCCACGAACGTTCTTATCAAGTTTATATCCGATTGAATGAACAGCCTTGACATCCATGTCATTCACCTACAGTATCAGCACGATTTACATCAACCAAAATACCAACACATCTCTAACAACAAAACCAACTGTAACAGAGAGATTTCATGGTGACCCAGTGTGGGGAATCGAATTGTCAAGCATATTAACAAGTGAAAATTGAAGGAACATTGAATGAAAAAACTTTTCAAGATATTGTACGAACTTTACCGTTGGCCGCAATTTGCATAGTTCCAGCTGTTCTGCGCATATCTGCTCGGCGCCATGCCAACGTACAATTTTTTTACAAGATGTCAGCTCCCAAAGTGATTTTCCCGCCCATTACCAGATGTTGGCGTTCAGGTCTGCCATGACCATTTTATGATTTACGGGGTTGTTGTTTGTTGTGCCTGGAGGGATCTGAAGTTTCAAGCCACCAGTCTGCCTCCCTGCGAAGCCTTCCACGGTGTATACTGCATCGTCGAGGTTTTTTTTGTCAGCTGTATAAGCTAAGTAAACTTGTCTGTGTAAAATTTTGTCCAGGTTACTGTTGGCAGACCCTCACGTAAATTTTGTGAATTATATGTCTTTCTGTGTATGTATTCATGTCTGTTGTTTTCTCTTTGTGGGTGGTTGGAGGGAACTGTAAATTTTCTCAATATCTCGTTCGTATGGTCGAGCAGATTCATAGTCGTTCTGTAGGGCCATTCTTGTACATGTGCATTTGAGCAGAAGATCAGACTCGAGTTTCTCGTCATATATGCTGTCTGTTATTGCACTTGTTCAATAACACTAGTCAACAAATTTTCAAAAGTTATTTGTACCAGAAATTAAATATACCATTTCTTATTGATTTTGACATGCTGATTTCAAATATCATAATGAAATTCACCAATTGGCTCTGGGTTTTTTTTTTTTATGATGAATTTACATTACAGTAATACAAATAATGTATGCTTGTTTAATTCTCTCGGGTGAACAGCTAGTATTTCTACTTTAGCATTATAAAAATTGTGGTTACATACTCAATTAATTGATATTTCAGCACAAAATGATAGAAACAATAAAAACATTATTTAAAGTTCACATATCATGTTTTTAAAAGGCACATTTGAACCCATTCCGTCATTATTCAGTGGCTGTTCAAGCTCTCTTTGCTTGCTTCTTGTAGTCAATCGATGAGGTGTCTCTTGTCACAGTCCAACAGTAATCAGCAAGCATTGAAGGGCTCCAATTGCCTTGATACCTTGTCTCCATAGCAGCAATGTCCTCATGAAATCGTTCACCATGCTCATCACTGACCGCTCCACAGTTTGACGTAAAGAAATCCAGATGAGAATCCAGAAAATGAATTTTCAAAGACATGTTGCAGCCAAGACTCTTATACTTCAGTAAAAAAATTTCTACAATTTCATTGTAATTATCAGATCTGTTGTTTCCAAGAAAATTGTCCAACACTGACTTAAATGCTAGCCATGCTGCTTTTTTCCTTGCTATGCAACACGCAAAGAAACTCGTCATCATGAAGAAGTTTTCGAATTTGCGGACCAACAAATACTCCCTCTCTTATTTTAGCTTCATTCAGTCTTGGAAATTTTCTGATGAGGTATTTGAAAGCCTCATCTGTTTTCTCCATTGCCTTGACAACGTTTTTCATAAGACCCAGCTTAATGTGCAAGGGTGGCAACAAAATCTTGCTGGTGTAGACACGTGCTGGGTTCTCAACGTTCTTACTGCCAGGCTGCAATGACTGCCTGATTGGCCAATGTCTTCTGATGTAATGGTCACTTCGTGCACGGCTATCCCACTCACAGAGAAAGCAACAGTACTTGGTGTATCCATCCTGTAGTCCAAGCAAAAGAGCGACCACTTTTAAGTCAACGCAAAGTCACCAATGATGATGATCGTAGTTTATACACTTCAAAAGCTGCTTAATGTTTTCATAAGTTTCTTTCATATGAACTGCGTGACCAACTGGAATTGACGGTAACACATTACCATTATTCAACAAAACAGCATCAAGACTCGTCTTGGATGAATCAATGAAAAGCCTCCACTCTTCCGGTATGTTATTGATTTTGAGAGCTGCCATTAAACCAGAAATGTTGTGGCACGCAGAAAGGTCACCCTCTTTGAAAACAATGTAATAAGCGGCTTCTGGCGGTTCCTATACACAGAAATTGTAACATCTTCTGCCAGGAGATTCCACTGTTGCGATCTGGAACACAAAAGCTCCGCCTTGTTCTTCGGTAAATTCAGATCTCTTACAAGATCATTCAGTTCACCTTGGGTTATTAAGTGTGGTTTAGTGGATGTAGTTTGCTCAAAATCTGGGTCGCTTGAGGTTGATGGTTCAGGACCACCAATGTCCTCTTCTTCATCAGTGGAAGCAGCTGAAAATGATTCTGGCACTTTGGGAACTGGTAGGTCATCGCCATGTGGTACCGGACGTATTGCAGAGGGGATGTTTGGATATTCCAGAGTCCATTTTTTTCTTCTTTGATATGTCTTTCCCAATTGGAGGGACCATGCAAAAGTAACAGTTGTTGAGATGATCAGTGGGCTCTCTCCAAATCATTGGGACTGCAAAAGGCATAGCTTATCTTTTGTCAGTCAACCACAGTTTAAGATGTGCTGCACATGTATTGCAGCATAAGTGTGGCGCCCAGCTCTTATCTTGATCTCCTATTCTGCAGCCAAAATACAAACTGTACGCCTTCTTAATCACTTTAGTTATATTTCGTTTTTGTGATACAAATGTCACCTCACCACATATATAACAGAAATTATTAGCACTGTTCACACATGTCCTAGGCATTTCTAACTACGATACTTTTGATGAGGACAAATGCACTAACTAACGGCAAAATTTTATCAGAGATAAGATATTATACACAAAGGTGATGTAATCATAGGTAGGATTGCATCATCAACTTCTAGTTACATTTTTATTGGTCATTAGAAAAAATTATGCAATCGCCCACAACAGTTGCGTCATATATATAAATTGACCGTAATTAAATAAACTAGTAGCATATATCTTGAAAACTAGAGCCAATCAACATTTTTTAATGCCATTTTCGTTTTCAGCACACCCAAAATTAGTTAAGATCAGCTATTTTCATTTCTGGTACATTTTGGTTGTTGACTAGTGTAATATATATTTGGCTGTAACGTTTTGTTTATCTATATTGTATTTTCATTGTCTTCAGTTTCATTTTTCTTTGCTCGTCGACCAGGGACTGGCGGCTCCTGAGCCGACCCAGCTGCAATGGGTACCTCCAATATCGGCGAGTATTTGCCTGAATGGCGAGGGACACCTGTCTCTGTACAAGAAATAAAGGGATACTCACGTAAAATCAATGTCAGGTTAGACATAAATAATAACCTGAGAATTCGCCTCGAGTATTAGCGGGCGTCCGAAAAAAAAAAATTTTTTTTTTCTTTGTTATGTCATTGTTTGTTAACAATTTGTAGATCTAACCTTGCTGTCGTTTAGTTTTTTACAAATCAGCTGTTTGTACTGGGTCCTTGTGTGCCTATTTTTATATTTCTTGTTGTAGATTGACCTAATTTGCTATTTCCGTATTGTCTCACTAGTAGAATTTTATTTCGTTCTTACAAACGTTTTTCTTGTGTGTCATTTGATCTTGTGGCTGTGATATTGTTTTGTATAGTACTTTTCTTTACTGTTTCTATTTCTTTTTCGTTCATGACATTATATTAATAATGCTTGCATGGTGATTTATGCAAATTATTGTATAAGAGCAATAATTATTGCTTGCAGTATATTATCAGGCCATTGGTCACTGTTTTTTCGTCTGAGTAAGGCACAGCTATAATAATCTTCTTCTTCTTTCATCCTTAACCATCGACCGTCAAAGCAGTCAGTGGCCATCACGCCTAGTGGAGTCTTGTAGGGCAACAACAAAATGATTCCACTTTGCTCGGTCGGTGGCCATCCTTCGTACGGTGCCCCAACTCTGGTTCATTCTTTGCATCTCACTCTCCACAGTCCTCCGCCAGGTTGTTTTTGGTCGGCCTCTCTTTCGTTTTCCTTCAGGGGTCCAAAGCATAGCTGTTCTTGTGATGGCATCGGGGTCTCTTCTGAGGACATGACCAACCCAGCTCCAGCGTCTGCCAGCTATGATGGTGTGTATGTCCCCTTGCTTGCTCCGAGTAAGCAGATCTTGGTTGGAGATGGTATTCGGCCAAAAGATTCGGTGAATTTTTCTTAGGCAAGTTGTGCTAAAAGTGGACAATTTCGACATTTCCTTCTCTGTAACTCTCCAGCATTCCGCACCATAGAGAAGCACAGAAAGCACACAGCTCTGATATAATCTTAATTTTGTGCTTGTGCTGTATTGTGAGGACTTCCAGATGTTGTTTAGGCTAAAAAAGGCTGTTCTTGCCTTATTCATTCTGATGTTGATGTCTTTGCCTGCCCCGCCGTCTGGTGTTACAAAGCATCCTAAGTATGTGAAGATGTCTGTCTGTACCAGGGTGCTGATTCCTTACTGATATGGGCTCAGGGTTGCTCACATTGAGCGTCATGACCTCTGACTTCTGTAAATTGATGTTCAAGCCCACCTGCTGGCTAAACTTATTTAGTCTATCCGTTTTTTTCCTGGATGTGTTGATGTGAATGTGCTAGTAGTGCAATGTCATCTGCATATTCCAGATCTTCCAATGTAGAAAATGAAGTCCATCTTATTCCTCTTGGACTGCCCTCTGTTGTCTGGCGCATCACCCAATCTATGACTGTTAAAAATAGAGTGGTTGATAAGGGGCATCCCTGTCGTACTCCTGTCTTCACCTCAAAGGTTAGGTTGCTCTGCCCAACACTACACGTAAAGTTTGCATAGAGGCTTTTCATGATTGACACTATGCAGCTTGGAATTCCATAAGCCCTCAGTATTTTCCATAAACTGTCCATATGTATACTGTCAAAAGCCTTTTCAAAATCAACGAAATTGATGTACAGCTGTCTTTGCCATTCTGAGCACTGCTCTATAATGTTCCTGAGAGTGAATATATGATCTACACATCTTCTGTTCTTTCTAAATCCTGCTTGTTCTTTCCTCACTTTGTGGTCTACTGCTTTTGAAATTCTCTGTATAATTATCCTGCCTAGTATTTTGCTGGGAACTGAGAGAAGAGTAATTCCTCTCCAATTATTGCAGTCTGCAAGATCTCCCTTCTTGGGCAATTTGACAACTATTCCTTTGTTCCACTCTGATGGTGTTATCCCCGGTTTCCAGACTTGTGCAAATAGTGGTTCTAATAGTTCTGCTGCTAGTTCAGGGTCTAGCACTGCATTTAAGTTATCATGGCCAGGAGCTTTTCCATTCTTTAACCCTTTGATTGCTGTGATGATTTCTTCTTTTCGTGGAATGTCTGTATTTACATCCAGATCGTTTTCAGCCTCAGGAACATTCAATTGTGTCTCTGGTGATTCCTTGTTCAGAGTTTCTCTGAAGTGCTCTACCTATCTTGTTTCCTGTCCCTCTGCTGTCGTGATGAGATTTCCTTGCTTATCTCTTACTAATGTAATATTGTTTGCACCTCGTTTTCCTCTGATGAATTTAGTTATTTTGTATACTATACTTTGTTCATTTCTCAGTGCTGCCTCTTCTGCCTGTCTTGCAAGATCGTCTAGGAAATGCCTTTTGTTGGTTCGGGTTTGGCGTTTAACTTCCTTGTCCAGCTGACTATACTGTTCGCTATATAGTTGCTTTAACCTGGGGGACTTCGCTTCTGTTTTCTTTCTTTTCATTTCCTTTCTCAGTGTTATGGTGTTTAATGTTTCTGGTGTTATCCAGTCTTGCTTCTTCCTTTCCTGGAATCCCAAGCATGATTTGCTGCTTTCCTTATATATTGTTGAAATGGTGTTGAATTTCTGGTCTACATCATCAGTCAATGTCTTTTCCTGACTTTTGGCAAATTGATATCGTTTCTTTATGTCAGCCGCAAAAGCTTTTCTGGTAAGGGCGTTCTTCAATTTGCTGATGTCAAACCTTTTCTGTGCAGTTACAGTTGGTCCAGCCCTTCTTAGTTTCACTTTCAGTTTTGCTACTACTAAATGGTGATCACTTCCCACATCTGCACCTCTTCTTACCTTCACATCTTGTAATGCATGTCTCCATCTACCATTAATCATGATGAGGTTTATCTGGTTTCTGTCCCGACCATTTGGTGATTCCCATGTCAATTTGTGGATTTCTTTATGTGGGAAAAGTGTTCCCCCAATGACCAGGTTGTTAATACTACAGAAACTTATTAATTTATCCCCATTTTCATTTGCTGTTCCGCTGCCGCATTTCCCCATTACTCTTTCATTATATGTATTGTGTGTGCCAACTTTCGCATTGAGGTCTCCCATTACTATAATGAGATCATATCTAGGTGTGTCTTCCATTTATTTCTGCAGTTGTTGATAGAATTCATCCTTGACCTCTTCATCGCTGTCATTCTTTGGTGCGTAGCATTGTATTATTGTAGTGTTGATGAATCTCCCTCTCAATCTTAATCTTATCAGTCTGTTGTTGATGGGTTTCCATTCCAGTAATGTCCTTTCTATTCCTTTCTGTAGAATAATGGCTACACCTTCATTGTGCTGCCCATCCTCTCTTCCAGAGTAAAGTACTGTTTCTCCTGTTGCTGTTTTAACTTTTCCTGCCCCTGTCCATCTGCTCTCGCTTATCCCTAGAATGTGTAACCTATAGTTTCTCATTTCTGCCGTGACCTGTTTTAGTTTACCCGTCTCATTCATTGTCCTGACATTCCAAAATCCTATTCTTGTATCATGTTTTGCGGTCAGGACGTCCGTTCTCATGTCAGTGGCTTCCTTTCGACTTTCACCACTGACAGTCATACGAGCCTCAGACTCCGGATGTCCGTCCCGCAGCAAAGTTTGTTTATTCGTTGTTGTTTCCGTAACTTCAATTTTTTTTTTACATAGACAGGGGTGTCAGCCCTATGCTAAAACCCCCAACCTGGAGGACCACGGTGTCTGCTTTCATCTGACCCCTGCCCGCGCAAACCTGTCCAGCTTGGTAGAACCTTCCAGGAGTAAAACTCCCGGTGGCATAGCTCAGCTATAATAATAGTAGCAACGAATTTTGGTGCTTACAGGAATTATAAAGCAACTTGCCATTTATATAATTGACTAAGTAAGTCACATTTGTAAGTAAAATGGATACGGAGGACATGAGGACCGTGTTGAAGGATCTTCTCCAGAATGGTAAAAATAATAGATTTCAAGGCCCAGAACTTGAGGAATTTGTGATGGACCGGTTTTTTTGCCACGCGGCATTAGATTTGGAGGATTTTGTGAGTTGGAATTTTCATTCTGTTCCTCATATACATATTGCTAAGAACCTGGCAGAATTACTGCGTGTGCATCTTCATTTTTTTTTTTTTTTTTTTTTTTTTTGGCAAAATACCTCCATGAATCACATGGTCAGGTATTAAATAACATACGCCACGCTATACGTGACGACGATGTTCAAGGTGGTCAGATAAAGGAAGAACATCGATGTAAGGAAAGGGCTCTTACTGATGAGCTGGAACGGTTAAAAATAGAGTATGAAAACAAGGTGTCGATCCTGAAATCGGATATTTTGAAATTTTTTAATGTTACTACTTTACAGAAAATGGAACTAGAGGATGAGGTGAGTCCAATTATTGATTTTCAATTTTTTATATTTTAAAATTTTTCTGCACACATTACTGTCTATGGTGAATGCATGTTTAAAACCACTGAAGAATTTAGTTATGTATGATATAGGGGTTTCATTTCTTCACATTTTGATATACAACACTTTATGTTATCTTTATAAATAAATTATTTAATGCAAAATCTGTAAAGGTAGTCATTTCTAAAAATGTACTCTCTGAAATTAGCTCGTAAAAACGTGGTTTTTGAGCTCGTATACTAAGAGTTAAGTTATATAGTTCGCCTACGTGGCATAAGAAATTGACAAGGACGCCACTTATATGAAGAAGATGCCAATTTTAAAGATGCAAGTACAATGATGTTTTTGCAGAGGAATTTTACGGGAGTATCAATATTAATCTCCATATTCTGGTTATCGTTACTTAGGTGTTAACCTGTTGAGGCCCCTTTCGTATATAGGCCAGATATGTGACGATATAACACGGATTGTAGGAGCTTGCCATAATTGTATGTAACTACATTTTTATCATGAACTGTATTTCTACATGTAATTAAATCTACTATTCTATGTGGACCCATCCAGATCGTTCTTATCAAGTTTATATTCGATTGAATGCACAGCCTTGACATCCATGTCATTCGTCTACAGTATCAGCCCGATTTATATCAACCAAAATATCAACACATCTCTAACAACAAAACCAACTGTAACAACTATGGACCTCTGAAGGAAAGAGAAGCCGACCAAAAACAACTTGGCGAAGAACTGTGGAGGCCGAGATGCAAAGAATGAACCAGGGCTGGGTTACTGCATGAAGGATGGCCGCCGACCAAGCAAAAATGGAAGCAGTTTATTGCTGCCCTACAATACGCCAACAGGCGTGTTGGCCACTGTTTGCTTTGACAGTCGGCGGTTAAGGATCAAATAAGAAGAATAATGGTTTGACCATAAGTCCTGGTATGTTTGGCTACAAAGATCAGATAACGTTTAAATGGAATGGAAAAGAATAAAAAATTGCCACATAAGAATAAGTGACATAATAATAACAGCATAATAATTCCCTTTATATGTTGGCGGATTAATTGCTTGTTAATAAATAATGAGAATCATTACGTATTATAGTGTTTTAATTATTTTAGTACCTGATCTCACATTTCCCGAGACAGAAGGCAGCATTAACTAGTGTTATCTACAATGAAAATCAGTGAATTTACAACATATCCTGTTGCTATAATTAATCTGAACAATCATATTTCCAACAGCAAAACATTATTAGCAATGATAGATAATTATTCTTCTCCCCTTCCTGTCATTAATCGCAAGGAACAAAAAAATGTCCCATTTGGACCTGTCTTGCTCAAGTCACCCTAGTACATTCAAGCTCTTTCTGGTTTTTGTTTTGTTCCATGTTATAGCTCTCCATCTGACAATAAGTAATTATGATAACCAGACATTCCTTTAAATGGAACCTACAAGGAAAGAGAAAAGTGGGAAGGCCAAAGAAGAAAACATGTGTAAGAATAGTGGAAGAGGACGCCAAGATAACAGGGATCGCATGGGCAGAGCTTAAAAGACAGTGGTCAATAACAGATGCCGCCCTATTTTGTGAATAAGAGATACAACACTATGTGGCGAATAACAGATGTAACCCTATGTGGCGATTAGCAAATGTGGCACATTTTGCGATTAACAGGTACAATTCTATTTGGTGAATAAGTGATGCAGCCCAATACGGCAAATAGTATATGTAGCCCTACGTGACCAATAAAATATGTAGCCCTATGTGACCAATAAAAGATGTTACCCTATGTGACCAAAAAACGATTTAGCCATATGTGATCAATAACAGATGTAGCTCTGTGACCACTAAAAGATGTAGCCTTATGTCACCAATAAAAGATGTAACCCTGTGTGACTAATAACAGATGTAACCCTATGTGACCAATAGCAGATGTAACTATATGTGACCAATAAAAGATGTAGCTCTATGTGACCAATAACAGATGTAGCCCTATGTGACTTAACAGGTGTTACTCTATTTAATGAATAACTAGATGTAGCTCTATGTGTAGCTCTATGTGACCGATAAAAGATGTAGCCCTATGTGACCAATAAAAGATGTAACCCTAATGTCATCAATAACAGACGTAGCCCTATGTGACCAATAAAATATATAGCCCTATTTGACCCAAAAAATATGTAGCCCTGTGTGACCAATAACATTTGTAGCCTTATGTGACAAATAACAGGAATAGCCTTATGTGACCAATAACAGATGTAGCCCTATGTGACAACAGGTGTGACTCTATTTGGTGAATAACTGATGCAGCCCCATGCGGCAAATAATAGATGTAGCCCTATGAGGCAAATAGCTGACGCATTCCTTTATGGTAACAGATGTAGACTTATGTGATCAATAAAAGAAGTAGCCCTATGGAGAACTTATCAGGAAATTTCTTGTACGCTAGTTATCATATTTGTTCATCTGGACGAAGAACGGGTGTGACCGCGCAATGGCTGCATGCTCCATCTGCAGCATTGCTTTCAGAAAAAAATAGCTTGCTGTAATAAATCATAAAGATAAATTCTAACGTGCAACAAAACACGAGCAGTATTATTTCTCACAAGTTAATTATTACAATCTGAAACTAGATTCACCACAGTTGACACTGAGGTCGAGAGCTGTCAATCAAAAGAGCACTTCAAGAAAAACAATAAGGCATCACCCTTGTTATTTTGTAGAATCACATGCGGGTCACTTAGTACTGCACATCTGTGTATTTTATGCTGCTGGCATAACTTTAAGAGGACACTTTAAAATAACACCAAAAACAAAGACAAAACAATGTAATTTTTGAGTGACATCTTGTTGAATTTAAAGTAATGTAGATATAACTATAAACAGTGGACATCTATCCACGACAACACCTGTAATGGTCGTTAAACTCGGACGTGAGAACGACAATTATTCGCAACAGTTAGGTTTTACTGTAAACAAAGGCATGAAGTGCAGATCACTGTGACACGCCATGTGTCAAATGGATTTGAAATGTTATAGAAAGGTTTGGGGGTTTCACTCCTCGAGGTAGTTTTATGGCAAATACAAATTTAATAAGAGAAAGGAATGTAATGTTGATTGATGTTATTACTTTTAGGAAAATTAATTTGATTTTAACCATTAGCGCCAAACACATGTGCGTGTTTTATGGTGGATAGTTTTTTATTTTGTTTATGAGAATAATTTTCTTTTTCTTCTTCCTCGTTCGTGATGAAAAGGACGTTGGTGGCGCTGTGTCCGTTTACAGCGAAGCTGCGATATCTGCACCTTTCGGCCGACACATCCGACTTCAGCACGGCATTTTTGGGACCGGGTTTGCCTTCCTACTTCGATCCCTACTCACTCAGCCAGACTGCAGTGATGCAGCCTGTTTCCAGGACCACCACTTGAAGGTGGAGTAGGGTCTTGGTCAGCTCTGGTTCGCTGACCCTGACGCAAGCAGTATAGCTATGGGTCGCTGACTGCATTCTCTATTGCTACATCTTTGTGTCCCATGAGAATAATTGAACAAGTGCATTTATGTTGCATAACTAGAACGTGAGAAAGAATCATTAGAATTAACAAACAAAATAAATGCTGCAATCGGCATTTTACGAGGTACTACATTGTCAGGTTTAAAGAAATCAGGGACTCCTGACATTTTCCCATAGACAACAAGTGCCGGGTGCAAAAATGACGGGGTATAAATACTGTTGTTAGCACGGTCAAAGAGAGCTCTGCTAGAGAAGATTGAATTAATATGAAACAAATATAAAGGTATGTTATAAGGCAATCGTAGGAAATAAAGAAGTAGAACACTAGACAACAGAAAAACAACAGACATGAGTGGCTTACCCAGGATTTGATTCCTGGACCTTCCGTGCGACAACACCGCCTTGCTATGCAAGCGAATCACACTGTCCTCCCTGCCATCTACGCATCCCCAAAAAAGGATGTTTCAATGACAGGTCATTAGTGCGAACCTCTATACATAACACCGGAAGTTTACCATGGGCAGTTCAGCCTATTAATGACACAATCACTTCTGTTGTTCCCCTATATATCAGTATTGGTCAGTCCAACAAGACAAAGACCTTAATACTGTGTCCAGTATGATAGTAGACTTAGAACAGTAAGAACAGGTATTGTATAAACATTTATAACACATAAGGAAGGGAAACCACACATATGTCTGTTGTTTTTCTGTTGTCTAGTGTTCTACTTCTTTATTTCCTACGAGTGCCTTATAACATACCTTTATATTTGTTTCATATTAATTTACTGTTTACAGGCCTCGTGGTTTCCCTTCCTTATGTGTTATAGAGAAGATTGAGGGAGATTTAGATTTAGCGAGTTAGAGATTTGTAGAGAAGAGAATTAAAAATGAAGGAAGTTTGTTAGGCCCGTATGCTAGATTAGCTAGCACACGAATGTATGATAAAGTAGGGAAAATGTGTAGATTTTAATAGATAGTTTTTTATATAGAGAATAGCTAATCATAATAATAAAAGTTAAGAAGAGCATTTCTAGATAATCTTAGCTAGTGTTAGAATAACGTGTCTTTTAAGTACAGAATACTGGAGAGAATATTTTCATAGAGCTTTAGAGTTTTGAGGCGACTCTGCAGGGCTCTGATATACTTTGTGATTTGCTTTAGTAGGGCGGATTATTTGTTGAGTAATAGAGTTTTGGGCATTGTTCTGAATATTCCAAGTAACTCCGAAGATTGTAACGAAGTAAGAAAGAAAGATAGTGGTTCTCAAGCTGTTAAACAATGATCTTAACCCGCTAAGGTGAATAGCGATTAACATGCGGCTCTTGAGGCATTTTTAGGCTAATATTATTCTGCATGTTTACGCTATAGAATATGTAATGAATATGCATAACTTCACGCCGTTGGTGGAGCGATTGTTGGGACGGTATTACCTCCCCTGCTTTGCAGTAGTGGTCCAACAGTGGCCAAAACTCAAGAGTATCTAATATGGGTTTCAATGGTGTCTACCTTCTCACAAGATTACTCTTAGTAGAGATGTAGATAGAAGGGTAATGACACTTTTATCACAACGGGAGTCTTCACAAGATATTCAGATAAGCGAAAACAATGCTGCTTTGGCTGAGCACGTTAATTATAGAATCTGCCGACCACTTTTGTGAAGAATTAAGCAATGATTAATATTAGCTATGATTTACTCAGTGGAATTCTATTTATTTTGATATAGAGTATATTTAGTAAGTTGACAGAGACAAACATGTAGTACATTTAAAAGGATTAAATCGAAGTTAAATTTGTAAAAATTACAAATAACAAAATTTAATAATCACGTACGTTTTAACAGTTTGAAGATATTTGAAAACTTTAAAAGAAAGCATTATCTTTGGTTGATGATAGAGTTCTTATGAAGAAAGTTCATTTTGGCTGCGTATATTTTGCATTTAGCTGCCAATAGTAGTTTCTGCTCCCGCTGATGGGTTGGTTCTTTTTACACTGCTCACGCTCGTCGCTGGTAAAATTTGTCGGGTGAAGCTCGTTTCCCAGAAATGTCAAGGAGAGTCTACAAAGCTGGTCCCTCGTCTTAAAGCTTAGGCCACTGAACCCTTCTTGTTCCAAAGATAGGACTTTCTGCTGGTACCACTATAACTATGATGAAGAATAGAAACGAAACGCTCTCCTGAGTATTGCGTTTTCCGATAGTTATGTGTTCCCCTCTTCTATTCCACCATCCCATTTAACTCAGAATTTACCCTCGATAAGCATTAAATGTAATCCATCGGGATAAATTTTTCTTTACATTTAAAATGAATAGCTTTTATGGTTACTTTACATTTAATTGAAATTTAAATTTGTACAGATAGAATATGTTTACATTTACATTTCCACTGATCGAAAAGTGTTCACAATATAAATTGAATATGTTTTCATTTATGTTTACACTGATTTGAAAAGTTTGAAACTTCCATTAATTTTAAAATGAATATTTTCACTTAGACATTTACACTGGTTTAAAGCTTAAAAACGTACATTAATTTTAAAGTGAATATGTTTATATGGACATTTACACTGCTTTAAAATATAAGTATTATACTTAAAATGTACATCATTTCTTTCATCTTTTCCTCCCTGCTCCATATGGAACTTGGGGTTACCTTTTGCTTCTAGTTCTCTTTAAGAAACTAGCAATAAAGCAATCACCTGGCCGTGCAGTGGTGGTTCATAAATCATCATTCTATACGCTGAGGTTGCCAGCCTCAAATGACTTGGACATCCACTAGCTATTTTCACATATTAAAATTCACATTGCAATATACATATATATGTTAGTTCACATGTTAGTAATGAAATATATTTAATGTAAAATGATAACTTACGCCAATCCTGGATCACAGACGTTTTTCTAGATGAAGCTAATGCACTATCCTATGCCTTTTTACAACGTGTACTTGGTGTGGTTAATTTTAACTTTAATTCCCTTTCTGACTCCGTGTGTTTCAGTTTCCTCAGATATTCCGGTTTTCCTTATTTAAAATGTTAGAGATTTCCTGGGCTGAATTGTAAGTCCTGATGAATACTCCAATAAAAGGTGTCCGGACAGATAAATGGAAATTCTGAATTCTTACTACTGGCAAAGTCTGTAGTCTTGGCAAGCGATTTCTCACAGTGAACTCGACGTGCAAAAATTGTCAGGTTATATTCCATTCGCCTCCCACGTAGTGTTTCTTATGAAGCAAAGCAGAGCTCCAATCATTTTCGAACATGCGGGCGTGGTAAGTTCAAAATATTTCCGACATGGGAAAATTTTGAACGTAATGTAGAGGTCATCTCTTACATATATGGTATGAAAACATCAGATTGCCGGGCAGGCGAACTCACAGACATATCGATAACCTCGCACAACAATGCGTTTAGATCATGTAAAAGTAATCTCTTTGTGACAAGGTGTACCGGAAACGATTATGTCATGCTTGACTGTCCAGAATGTGTCGCCCAGACGATTAATCTCTTATCTGTCGCGCTCCCTGGCGTAATCTTAGCAAAGCTTTGCCGCACCCTGGCAAACGAGATGAATTATCACCAACAAGATGTGTCAGATGTTTGAGCAAACAAACTCTCTGCTACATAGCAAACAGAAAGAAAAGGGTGCGACTAAAAAAAAAAATCGCAATACAATCAGTACAAAAATGTAACTGATACTGCCGTAGTGAAAGAGAGATCGGAAAGAGGACGCACTAAATTCCTTTTTGTGACGGTTGTAGTTAAGCAATAATGTGTGATCCTGCGGACTGGCAGGCAATAGTTAAAAAGTGGTGATTTTATTCCAGGCGCTTAGCCTTTGATGCCACTTGTAAGTAAGCATATTGAGTACCATTGACTCGATACTTAATGATAGATACTGTAAAACTTAATGAGAAATGTTCATTAAATATTAAGACAGATGATATTATGACTTTACACGAGATTTTGAGAATCAGTGTAACATGTGAGTTGATGTAGTTTTTAATGTAATGAAGAGGACAATGGTTCTCAGGTTTTGGTTCTTGTGGAGAACAGAATATATTTGTCAGGAGAAACATTCACTAAATTTTATAGTGGCCACACTGGAGAGTGACAATACCCGTCCAGCCGGTTTTGGCTAGAGCGGAAGCCGGAAGAATCGGTTTGGCGCAATTATTATTCTTGCGATGGCCGTCGTCCTGTGAAGGACGTTGTTGCATACATATTTTTGAATGCACAGATTACAAAAATACGATATGTCTATTTAATAGGGAAAATATATATTTGTATTTATTTGTGTACGAAAATGCTTCCCTTGGGAAAGCGAGATAATCCATGATTGATTTATACGTTTGATTATATGGATGATCTCTCTTGATATTGATTCGGCGTATGAATATGGAAGTCATGTCAGTTCTCGTTTGTTAGGGCCAGAAAATAGATTGATCTTGTTCAATATGTTTATGGCCTGAATTTATATGTATTACTTGTCTAGTACAAGAAGATTCAGTCCTATATTGTATATCTTCGTATGCTAAGGTCGGACTATACCGAACTCTGGCGGAGGTATCCGTTGTCCTAGAGAGTTGTAGTGAGTTCCGAAGAAGCTGGTCGTAATGGCCGGGTGTGTGTTTTCTAGGGCTGGTCCTGTTAAAGGTTAAAAGTGATTTGTGGATGATTTTTCCATAAGGAAGGAATGTCTCTGCGAGAGTGTTATGTCAGAGACTCTTCTCATGTATTTCATTATGTTTAGATTCGGACTCCAGGTAAAGCCAGACCCTTTTTCCTTTGATGATCTCCTTATGGTTAGACCTAGATGAAACATCGTATTTTCGAGCATCGTTGGTCGTTTAAATATAGATTGATGAAGATGACAGGTTCCATCAGCGCTTATGTCTTTATGAAGCAACCTTCTGACTAAGGGACTGTATGGAAACTCTAGGAAAGTCTATATATACAAGTTATGAATTAACTCTGGCTTATGATTATCCTCCCGCTGGGCGAGTGAGCGAAAACTCAGGGAAGGAAGCCATGTTGTATTCCTGTCATCATTATGGATCACTGTCCAGAGAACGGATCAGGAATCTTATTATTCAGACAGTGGCACGGAGATCTCATTAAGATTAAAACCCCTATCGTGGTTTAACTTTGTTACCTAAATATTCAATATATATAGCTGGAGAACTTAGCCAAAGAAAAGGTTCGTCCAGTGAACTCTCTTTGTATGTTTACACACACATACCCACTGATGCGTTCAGTCAGTTAGGGGATATGGCAATAGTCCGCCAGAACATTGAATGACTATTTTATATTGAATGCTGCATGAAATGTACTACTATTCTACTGCCTAATGATTTGCTATGTCAACATACTCATGACTGTATTCCGTGCTGTCCAAGTGTGTGCGTCATTATTAAAAGCATAGAAACGTCAACAGCGGTTCCTAACATCATTGACTTGTACAAGAGTGTGAGTGAAACATTATCAAGTGTCAACTACATCGAACAGTACACCATTCGCGTATTTCCCACTCTCACACTACATCAACATGGCCACTAGATACAATCCTGCGTCGGTTGAGTTGACCTTTGCTCCCCCTGGAGCCTCCATCAGATTCGCCACTGGTTGGCGTAAGGAGAATGAAAGCAGTACCTTACAGCATGCCTGGTAACACTGCAGAGACACGATACACCACTAAATAAATAATTATTATACTATAGATATTCTACAGTGGTAGGCCAGTTTCCTGGGTCCAGCCTTCGCAGTCTTGAAAGTGGAAGTCACCTAGTGTTTCAAGAACATTTATTTTGGCCAAATGTGACACACATCAACACCAATAGAACAACTATACAGTCGATGTCAGCTTGACCTGTTCTGACAAGTGTAACGGTATCTGGGTCAGCACTTGTTGACATTTTGCGCAGTACAGACAGTGTTCTAACTTGTAGTGATTGTTTATCCTTCTGAAGTAGAAGAGCAATGTTGATAGACAGAGAAGAGCATTTAATTCATCGCTGGATCTTCTATTGTGCTCAAAGAAATTGAACACTGTAATAGTTTAGAAACAAACCTAGTATTTAATAAAGTTGCAAGCTATTTTGATTAAAAGCTAAGCCTTCTCTGCAACACATTCTTTCTGCAACACTCTATTCACATCACATTGCCATATTATTTAATCATATTATATATGCATTTATGCTATTTATGTTTACATGTTATTTGTTATGTATTAAATTAGTTTATGTTCTGTGTGACTAGTACAAGGTATACCGAGTGACATTGGTCTGGTACTAGTGTTCCATAGGTACAAATTTTCTTAATTGGAAATTTGTTAGCAACAAGTTGCTGCTATTTCTGTTAGCTGTGATGACTGTGTTCATATTTGTTTTTGTAATATTTTTTCTGTTCTTTAGTTTTGTTTTGGTTGTTTGTATTTGTAGGCCTACCCTTTGCTATCTTTCAGTTCTATACACAATTTATATCTATACACTGTAGCGTCATTTGTTTTGTTTAGTTCTATTGCAGTTATCATCACAGATTCTGTGACTGTTTACTTTAGTTTCCTATTTAATTTAATTTGATTTCTGCAATTGTTTTCATATTGTCTTTTCTTGTTTGTCCTTGTTAATGTCTTTAGTTGACAGATGATATATGAGGTATAGTTGAATACACTTACATTATAGTACAGATCAGTACTTTATGATTATTATTGTTATAAAAGAAAGTGTACAAGACCTTTTGTAAGGCTTGTCTCCCACAGTGATTGGGATAGAAAATATTATTTTCCACAGGTACTCAAGTGATCATTGATTACATTAAGGAAGTATACAAGACCTTTGTAAGGCTTGTCTCCCACAGTGATTGGGTTATACAGATATTGTTTCCACAGGTACTCAGGTTATCATTTGTTATATGATAAACAAGATAACCATATAAGGTTTGTCTCACACAGAGATTGTGATTGTGGGCTGATCATTCAACTTATTATAAACTTGTGGTTGCATTACTTGGAAATATATATATAATCATACACTATTGATACTATAGAGTACTTAGATTATAAAGGTGATTATACAATCTCTTTATTAGAGACTTGTTTCACACAGTGTTGTGGTAAAGTGATACTTATCTAGAGACTTCTTCCCAGTGAGGTTGGTACAAAGTCTTTGAATAATACTAAGAGAGTAAAATAGAGTGAAGTGACTATACAAGTCTATAGTATAGACTTGCCTCCCATTTAAGTGGGACAAGGTAATTTATTTACTTTTTCAGATTACTATTTCATTAGACAGGATGTCTACATTAGATTACTTTATTGCACAAGGGAAATCCCTTGATAAGACTGGTAAAGACTTAGAAGAATGGGTAGTTGCTTAATATGACAAAGCATTAGCTGCTGAGGAAAGAAAAGCTGCTGCTGAGGAAAGAAAAGCTGCTGCTGAGGAGAAAAAAGCTGCTGCTGAACAAAAAAGACTAGACAGAGAAGCTGAAGCTGCTGCTGAAAATAAAAGAGTGGAAGCTGAACAAAAGAAATTGCAGATGCAGGTGGAAGAAAGGAGATTTGAGACAGAGCAAAAAAGACTAGACAGAGAAGCTGCTGCAGCTGCTGAACAAAAAAGATTAGAAGCTGAAGAGAGAAAAGCTATAAGAGAACATTAATTTGAGTTAGAGAAATTGAAATTGACAAGTATGAGTAATGTTAATCAGGCATCTAGTGGTAGTGGTAAACCCTTTGTTTACAAGGTCAAGGTACCAGCGTTCAACTCTGCCAGTGACGATATAACATTCTGGCTTGAGAGATTTGAACGTGCTTGTCGAGCTCATAATGTAGATAAATCACAGTATGTGAATCAGTTGTCTGAAAATCTAAAAGGTGATTCTCTGAATAAGTTATGGTTGGTTGAAGATGCCGACAAGGATAACTATGATGTTATCAGGTCAGCCTTGATAAGGAAGTATCAGTTGTCAGAGGAAGGTTACCGTCTTTTGTTTAAAACAATGAGACCTGAGACAGGAGTAGAATTCTCAGAATTCATTGCAAATGCACGTCTTACATTTTCACGTTGGATTGAATTATCCAAAACACAGAAAACATTTGAGGCTCTTACGGATTTATTACTCAGAGACAAGATCATGTCTTCGGTGAATAAACCATTTCTAGAATTTTTACATGAGCGTAAACCAAGTACATTAAAACAAATGGAAGAATATTGTGACCAATATGCCACGGCACACCCTGACATGATTCTAAGCAACACTAACATTAAAGAGGGTATGCCAGTTGCGTCAGCAACTCAATACAATAATAGTTACTCACACAAGTCCCAAGGAGCTCAAGATAAATCTCACAAAAAAGGTTAATTGGAATAGTTATCAAAACCAAGGTAACCACTCAAATCAGGGTTCTTCTTCGAAGACCTGGAATCGGGCTGACAGTCCTCGACACAGGGGTGCCCATAATTATAGAAATTTCCGAAAAGGGAGTAACTATAGGAACTACCCAAGTTCGTCATGGAAACAACAAAACCAACATTACAGGGATACTCATTATAATGAACATGATGATTATGATCATGAATATTATGATCCTAACCCAAACAGGGGTTATAACAGAGGAAATAACAATAACTATAGAGGTTATAATAATCGAGGTAGATCACAATACAGAAGACATAAATCTCATTACCAGGCTCACTCTGCACAACAAGAGTTCAATGAAGCCGGTAATCAAAATAATGATAAGAAAAACTCTAGTAATGTAGGATGTTCTGCTTTTGATTTTAGTAGAGCATCTCAGTGCTCCCAATGCAAAACGTTATTCGATCCAACCACGGTTTCTACTTTAAGCTGTGGTCATCCTCTTCCTGCTCTTCCTGCGTCAGTCGCGCATGATGGAAGAGGTGCTCTTGTCTTGAATAGAGGTCTAGTAGATGGTACTCCGGTCTCAATTCTTTTCGATTCCGGGTGCACAACCATTGGAGTGAGGCAGTCACTCATAGATCCTTCTCGAGCCACTGGCAAAGTAATCAAATGCGTAACATTTGGTGGCACATTGGAGAAGTACTCTACTGCCATTGTTAACACTACTCCCTTCTTTACAGGAGATGTGCACGCATGTCTTCTCCCGAATCCGATCGCTGATCTTATAATCGGTCGAATTCATGGAGTGAAAGAATGCACTCCGCAACAAATTGTTGATTGGGAAAATAGGAATATGCAAACTGCTAATGCAGTAGTTACTAGGGCTCAAGCTCTTAACATGCCGCAATCTTCGCCTTCTGAAGATAATGATGCGCAGATCCAAGATAATCCCTTGGAAATTTCTCGTGATTCATTTATGAAATAGCAGGAAGATGATCCTACTCTTAAAAAATTCTTTACGCTAGCAACAAAAGGTGATCCGAATAAAGACACAAATCGTAAATCTTGGATTACGATGAAGAATGGCGTACTTGTGCGTATGGTACAAGACTCCGCTAAGTCCGCTCATTCTCAAATTCTAGTGCCCAAAAATATGAGAGTTAAGATCTTACAGCACGCTCATGATTCTCAGTGTGCTGGGCATATGGGTTTTTCCCGTACTAAATCTAGAGTTCTTGCGTCTTTCTTTTGGCCTTTTGTGAACAAGGACATACGGATCTATTGTCGATCTTGTAAGGTATGTCAAGAAGTTAAATCCAAAGGTCCACGCCATGCTGCACCTATTCAGGCTGCAGATATTCCAATTCGACCATTTCAAAAGATGGCGATAGACATCATCGGTCCATTTAAAATAAAGTCTGCTAGAGGACACCAATTTATCTTGACGTGTGTTGACATGTGCACACGTTGGTTAGAGGCTGTTCCTCTAAAGGGCATAACTACTGCTGATATTGCAGATGCTCTTTGGTTAATATTTTCTCGTCTGGGATTTCCAGCAGAAATATTATCGGACCATGGTACCCAACTCATATCGGATACTATGTCTCAAGTAATGTCGACTCTTAAGATAGAGAGATCTTTAAGTAGTATTTATCATCCTATGTCTAATGCGATGGTAGAACGTCTGAATAGAACTCTGAAAAACCTACTAGGTAAGATAACTGAAGATCATCCTCAGGATTGGGACAGGGTTTTACCCGCGGCTCTCTTTGCATATAGAGAGGTCGCCAACGAACATACATGATTTTCTCCCTTTGAACTTGTCTTTGGCGCGAAACTGCGAGGTCCTATTTCCTTACTTCATGATCTTATAACTGCTGATAATATTGTCGATGACACAAAATCCTCTTACGAATATGTCATTGCGCTTAGACACAAGATTATTGAAGCATGCAAATTGGCAACTGCTTCTTCTGAATTAGCCAAACAGAAGGCAAGGCAATTTGCCAATAAGAAGAGATGCTTACGACAACTTTGTCCAGGAGACAAAGCATTTGTCTTACTACCTTGTAGGGAAAACAGACTTCTTATTTCTTGGAAAGGTCCATATGATGTAATATCAAAAGTTTCCGATGTCGACTATATTGTCGATATTGATGGGAAGCATAAAACCTTCCACATCAACATGCTTACGGAATTCCATGAACGTCCAGATTATTTACAACCTGTTTTCCAGGCAACGGACGATTCACCAGTTCCACATGGACATTACTCATCACTGTCAGTAATACAGGATGAGGAAACGGGTTTCTCGGATGTGAATTTGCCTTTTCCGATGATTCCACTTCATTCTAATGAATCATGGAAAGATGTTGCGATTTCTCCCGAATTATCTCCAGGAGAACAGAAACAAGTTTCTACTATGTTACAACAATTTCAGGATGTCCTTACTGACATTCCTGGTCAAACTGATGTCATTGAACATGACATTATTCTTACTGACCATAATCCTATAAGGGTCAGACCGTATCCTATCCCGATACATTTTCAAGCACAGGTTGAGAAAGAGTTGGATGAGATGATAGATTTAAAAATAATTGAACCATCCACATCAGCATATTCTTCGCCGATGGTTATTGTACGGAAAAAAGACAATAACATACGTCTTTGCGTTGATTATCGCAAATTGAACCAAGTGACGAAATTTGATGCTGAACCTATGCCTTTACTAGAAGAGCTACTTACAAGACTATCGAAATCTCATTTCTTCACTAAACTTGATTTGTCTAAGGGATATTGGCAAGTTCCACTATCCGAACACGCCAAGCCGTTTACTGCTTTTTCGACACCTAGGGGTCTATTCCAATGGAATTTCATGCCTTTCGGCCTTATGAACGCCCCTGCAACATTCGTACGCATGATGCGTCGAATCCTATCTCATCGCTCAGATGTCATTGCATATCTTGATGACATCTGTCTTTTCAGTGATACTTGGAAAGATCACTATAACGGGTTAAATGAACTATTGTCTATCCTACGCGAGCATAACCTGACAGCGAAACCATCTAAAGCCTGTATTGGTTTTAGCGAGATATCTTTTTTAGGTCACCGTGTTGGTCATGGTTCCCTAAAAACAGAAGACCATAATACAAGTAAGATACTTAACATTTCTAGTCCTAAGACTAAAAAGCAAGTGCGAAGTCTTTTAGGTCTCATACAATTTTATGGACGATTCATTCCGAATCTGTCCTCAATCATGTCACCTCTTTCTTCTTTACTAAAGAAAGGATCTCCTAATATAGTCCATTGGACTCAAGAATGTCAATCCTCTTTAGATAAGGTTAAAACTATGTTTTCTACTTCACCTATCTTGGTATTACCTACTAAGGATAAGACATTTATTCTTCGTAGTGACACTTCATCCACAGGGATTGGAGCAGCACTAATGCAAGAGTACTCTGGAACTCTGCATCCTGTGATGTATATTTCTCGAAAATTAATGCCGCAGAGAAGAATTACTCGGTCCTAGACCGTGAATTATTGGCTATGGTTTGGTCAATCCTTAAACTTCAAAGATTTCTTCTTGGCGCGCATTTCATTGTGGAAACTGACCAGAAAGCTCTTACTGCTATTCAGAGTAAAAATCTGAAGAGCGCGAGATCAACGCGATACGCGATTGCTCTTCAACCTTTTCATTTTTCGGTGCGAGCTATCCGTGGGTCAGAAAATGTGATGGCAGACATTTTGTCTAGATGCCCACATGATTCCTAATTGTTAGATCCTGAGATTTCTAACATGTCTAACTTTGCTACAATTTTTTGCTATGTTAAAATGTGTATACATAAGTAATGTATCATATATATTGATTGTATCACTACTTAGCGGTTCATTGATGTATATTCACCGCTGATCTTTGGATGTTTTTTTCGTCTTTGATAATCATGATGTTAAAATACCTAAGATGAAATTTTTGGATAAACTAGTGTAGAAATTGTGGCATTGCCAGTATTGAAGTATACGTTGGTGACACCTCTCTGGAAATATTTATACTCAGGGAAAAACTTTCTCTGGTTCCTGAGATATATTCTCACTTGTCGTGCCACATGACGACTTAGAATTACATTAGGCGTTACATTTATTTGGAATGCTTATCATCTGCGCATTGTTATTCGTGCGTTGTGAGCCTATTGTATGTTGCTCCTGGATGTATTTCCAAAAACAAAAGTACCATTTTTTTCCCGGGGGGTGTGGTAATCTGTTGCATACATATTTTTGAATGCACAGATTACAAAAATACGATATGTCTATTTAATAGGGAAAATATATATTTGTATTTATTTGTGTACGAAAATGCTTCCCTTGGGAAAGCGAGATAATCCATGATTGATTTATACGTTTGATTATATGGATGATCTCTCTTGATATTGATTCGGCGTATGAATATGGAAGTCATGTCAGTTCTCGTTTGTTAGGGCCAGAAAATAGATTTATCTTGTTCAATATGTTTATGGCCTGAATTTATATGTATTACTTGTCTAGTACAAGAAGATTCAGTCCTATATTGTATATCTTCGTATGCTAAGGTCGGACTACACCGAACTCTGGCGGAGGTATCCGTTGTCCTAGAGAGTTGTAGTGAGTTCCGAAGAAGCTGGTCGTAATGGCCGGGTGTGTGTTTTCTAGGGCTGGTCCTGTTAAAGGTTAAAAGTGATTTATGGATGATTTTTCCATAAAGAAGGAATGTCTCTGCGAGAGTGCTATGTCAGAGACTCTTCTCATGTATTTCATTATGTTTAGATTCGGAATCCAGGTAAAGCCAGACCCCTTTTTCCTTTGATGATCTCCTTATGGTTAGACCTAGATGAAACATCGTATTTTCGAGCATCGTTGGTCGTTGATGAAGATGACAGGTTCCATCAGCGCTTATGTCTTTATGAAGCAACCTTCTGACTAAGGGACTGTATGGAAACTCTAGGAAAGTCTATATATACAAGTTATGAATTAACTCTGGCTTATGATTATCCTCCCGCTGGGCGAGTGAGCGAAAACTCAGGGAAGGAAGCCATTTTGTATTCCTGTCATCATTATGGATCACTGTCCAGAGAACGGATCATGAATCTTACTATTCAGACAGTGGCACGGAGATCTCATTAAGATTAAAACCCCTATCGTGGTTTAACTTTGTTACCTAAATATTCAATATATATAGCTGGAGAACTTAGCCAAAGAAAAGGTTCGTCCAGTGAACTCTCTTTGTATGTTTACACACACATACCCACTGATGCGTTCAGTCAGTTAGGGGATATGGCAATAGTCCGCCAGAACATTGAAAGACTATTTTATATTGAATGCTGCATGAAATGTACTACTATTCCACTGCCTAATGATTTGCTATGTCAACATACTCATGACTGTATTCCGTGCTGTCCAAGTGTGTGCGTCATTATTAAAAGCATAGAAACGTCAACAGCGGTTCCTAACATCATTGACTTGTACAAGAGTGTGAGTGAAACATTATCAAGTGTCAACTACATCGAACAGTACACCATTCGCGTATTTCCCACTCTCACACTACATCAACATGGCCACTAGATACAATCCTGCGTCGGTTGAGTTGACCTTTGCTCCCACTGGAGCCTCCATCAGATTCGCCACTGGTTGGCGTAAGGAGAATGAAAGCAGTACCTTACAGCATGCCTGGTAACACTGCAGAGACACGATACACCACTAAATAATTATAATACTATACAGTAGTCTACAGTACTGGCTACTTTACAGTAGTGGCCAGTAAAACAACAGACTTTACAGACGTGTTTTTGGGTTGCCTCTGTCAGCAGTTGTGCTGGGAAGTCTGCGGATGCCAGTTGGTTCATTCTTATTGATGTGTGCATATGTTCCGGAGTAATTGATTTGTCACTAGACTGGTATTATGGTTCCTAGTGATTTTCTCAAGGAAATCAGTTATTTGCAATTACGCACTATGCTTTGTAAGTAGTGCATTCCGCCTGTGAGTGATAGTCATGGCGATTGCTGGTTAGACTATGTCATTGATCATCTTGGCTAGTATGTTGAGATATAGTGTATCGCAAGTCATTGGCATTCGTGATAAATTATAGTATTCTTCTACTGTTTGTGTACTTAATTTATTCTCACTGAGGTGAAGATAGTGCTGGGTGGAAGAGTTACCTTCTAGCACCTCATTGTTGATTGTGATTTTCGTAGTGTCTTTGGTGTTATAGTGTATTGGTGTGTGAGTGTAATCCAGTTTTGGCCTTTCGTTGGAAAAGATTGGATTAGACCAATTCTATTAGGTTGTGGCTGTGTTTGTTCTGTGGTGGAGTCTGGCAGACGAATTTCCTGCGACTGCCCTACATAACATTCCGAGCTCTGTTGGTGTTAGCGGTATTTGTGGGGTGTGTATTTATAGTGTCGTGTACATTCAGTATTTCTTGTGTTCCGTTTAAGTGGTGTGTTCTCTTGTCCTATCTTTCTATCTTGTAAATACGTTTACAGGTTGCCCTTGTTTTCGTTCGTGCTCAGTCACGCAGTGTAGATATTAATCTATCTCTTCTCTTTGTATTCTATCAGCTATTTCCTCATGACTGGAATTTTGTTTTCGTGGAGTGATGTGTATGTTTCTTACATCTGTGTAGTCTACATTTGTGTCCATTTTGCCATAAGAAGTACTTCCTTAACAGAGAGTATTGAGTTTAGTAATAATTAGAGGGGTATTGGTTTATAGCACCAGTGTGGGTGACACTAAAGACTGTGAAGTAGAATCTAATTGGTGACTAAGTTGATATAGTGGTGTCGTAGCATCATAGAGTTTCATAAAGTTGTTATTATACAACTAGTGACTATGGTAAGTTGATACAGTGTTGTCACGGTATCATAAAGTGTTGTATACAATTAACGACAATTATAAGTTGATATTTTGGTGTCAAAGTACAAGGAAGTTGTGATTACTCAACTATCGACGACTGTAAGTTCGATTGAGGATATAGTAGAGAATTAGGGGTCAGAAAGACTTGATTTGCACAAATGGTGAGAACATAGCCAAGAGGCTAAGTGAGTCATTAGTAAGACCATAACGTAAAGGTGAATCATATTTACATAATAAACTACGAGGTGATATTTACTTTCATGTATATATATATATATATATATATATATATATATATATATATATATATATCTATATATATATATATATATATATATATATATATATATATATATATATATATATATACATTTATGAAGTGATATCATTATTTACCATTACTATTACTGAATATTATTGTAAGCAGAAATTTATCTGCTGGCTTAAGTGCAATATATACAGGGGAGTAATTGTATTGTAGAAATTTATACTAAAGTTAATAGGGAGAACTACTATTGTACATCATGAATATTGATACTTGCATGCGGATTGGCACGCAAGCCGGGTACAAAGGAAAAGAAATAGTGGAATTTGCCAAGGCAGAATTCCAGTCAGTAGAGAATCAAAAAGCTTTGAAAGAGAATGAAGCAAAGGAGGAAAAGGAAAGGAAAGAGAAAGAAGCAAAGGAGGAAAAGGAAATGAAAGAGAAGGAAGAGAGGGACAGAATTGATAAACAAAATGCTCTAAGAGATGCTTGAGCTGAAGAGTTAGAGCTAAAAAGAAAAGAATTTGAATTACAAGAAAGGAAGATGAAAGAAGAAAGCGAGTGGAAACAGAGAGAATTCGAAGAAAAGAAAATTAGAGAAGATAGAGAGTTCGAATTGCAAGAGAAGAAGATGAAAGAAGAGAGAGAATTGCAAGAAAAAAAGATGAAAGAAGAGAGAGAATTGCAAGAAAAGAAGATGAAAGAAGAGAGGGAATTTCAAGAAAAGAAGATATAGTCAGAGTTAGAGAAGGAGAGAATGAGGATAGCTATGGAAGAAAAAATGATGGATAAGGAGTTACAGTTGAAGAAGTTAGAAGTGGGTGCGAGTGGTCAGAGCTCAACTTCTGGTGGGGCTCATCGTCCTTTTAGGCTGCGCCTACCTAATTTCAACGAGAAAATTGATAGTTTAGATTTCTTATTGGAAAGATTTGAGGCCGATTGTGTGGCCTATATGGCTGATAGGGATCAGTAGCCATCTCTTTTGTCGACACTGCTAGTTGGGCCTGCGATGGAGACTTTTTATAGCCTCCCTGTAGAGGAAAGGGCTGATTATGACAAAGTGAAGGAGAGATTGCTCTGGAGGTTCCGTCTGACTGCTGGCGGCTACCTGACGCGCTTTAAGAACGCGATGTTTAGCTCAGACCAAGACTTCGAGGATTTTATCTCGAAGATCAAACTACTTCTAAATAGATGGATCGAAATGGAAGGGATAACAAAGGATTTTAATGGCTTGCTTGACTTGGTGCTACGGGACAAAGTTTTGTCTTCGTGTTCCAGTGAGTTGGTGGCGTTCTTTTAGGAACGTCAACCAAAGGACATTGAATCCATGGCCCATTTAGGGAACCATTATGTCCTGGTCCATCCGGGCAAATCCATTCAGAAGTCAGGTCTATCTGATGCGTTAGTGCAGCGGCCATGGCAACGCCGTACAAGTAGTGCCGACAGGTCTATGAGGTCAAGATTTGACAAGTCACCCCGCCCTTACCAATCAGGCAAAGACAGTTACAGAAATTTTGGACCGCAACGACGCTTACTGTACAGAGGGTATAGTAGACAATCTGGTAGCGATAGTGATGGAGAAAATTTCCAAACGCGAAAACAGGTGCGGTTCCAAGACTCGAAAAATAAGGACAAGTCATTTTATAAAAGTAAAGGGGACAAACATAGAAAATGATCGGCGGATGGTCGAGGTTCCGACTCCGATACACGTTCGTCTCCGAATCATAGTCCTAACAAGGATAGGAAAGAAGTTAAGTGCCACCATTGCCCGGGCACAGGTCATTTACCCAGTAACTGTAAGTCTAAGCCAGAGAATGCTAATGTGGCATGCATGCTAGACACTATCAATAAGGAAGACTGCGAGGGATGCAGACAGTTGTTTGTACCAGATGGAAAACCATTGTTGATTTTTGGGCATACCTTACCCTGCCTATCGTCCCTGGAGGAAGGTGGAAAACTTGAACTTTGTACAGGGTCGGTGCAGTCGAGACAGGTGTCCGTACCTAGGGAGACGGGATGTACCACCATAGGGGTACGTCGCTCCTGCATCGAGGAGTCATGCCTGACAGATAAGACAGTCAGATGCATCACCTTTGGGGATAATGTAGAATATTACCACCTAGCCATTGTGGACATAGACACCCCCTTCTTGACAGGAAAGGTGCATGCGTGTGTCCTGAACAAACCAGTGACAGACTTAATTATTGGTAACGTGCAAGGAGTTCGAAATTGCACACCGGAAGAGATACGCGAATGGGAAAGTAATAGGGGTGTAGTAGCTAATGCATTGCTAACTAGAGCGCAGGTAAGACTGCAGGAGCAGAGTGATAGTCCCGAGGCTCCTCATGTCCCATCGACGGTAGATGAGATGTTAGATGTGCGAGACGTTTAGGTCGGTAATTTTGCAGAGGGACAAGAATCGGACAAAACGCTAATAAGGTTGTTAGAATTAGCGAAAACGAAAGACGTTAAACAGACCAAAACAGCACGATACTGGTTTGAATATAAGGGACAGATCTTAACTCGCTTCTTTGAGAAACAACAGCAACTCATACGTCAAGTGTTGGTGCCAAGCCAGTGGAGAGCAAAAGTGCTAGAATTAGCACATGACTATCCTTTTGCTGGCCATATGGGAGTGGCTAGGACTCAATATAGAGTTCTCTCCCAATTTTACTGGCCAGCACTCAATAAAGACATCAAGGCATACTGTAGGTCTTGTGTTGTTTGTCAACAAATGTCTCACAAGGGCCGGTCGCCAAAGGCTCCGGTCCAGACAGTAGACTTGGCACTTCGCCCGTTTCAGAAGGTTGCAGTTGATATCATAGGCCCATTGTCCGTTACGTCCGACAGAGGTTTTCGGTTCATTCTTACTATGGTAGATTTGTGTACCAGGTGGCCAGAGGCAGTACCAATGCGATCTATTACCTCGCAGGCAGTAGCGGAAGCACTTCAGCTGTTATACAGTCGCTTCGGATTCCCAGAGTGTATACTCTCTGACAGGGGGACGCAATTTATTTCCCACGATATGTCTGAAATAACTAAATTGCTGGGGATTTCCCAGTCTTTCACCTCTCCCTACCATCCGCAGGCGAACGGGGTTTGTGAACGCCTTAACGGCGCATTAAAACATATGCTGGCAAAGGTGACTGCCGAATTCCCTCAGGATTGGGATAGGTACCTTCCAGTCGTGTTGTTCGCCTACAGGGAAGCCCCGCACCAGAGTACGGGCTTCTCGCCATTCGAATTGCTATATGGTGCAAATCCCAGGGGTCCAATGCACGTACTAAAGGACTGGCTGGTAGGTAAACACGTAAACGGAGCGGTAGTATCCGCGTATGATTATGTCGTACATCTACGTGAGAGAATAATTAGATCCTGTGCATTAGCGCGGGAAAACTTGACCCATGCGGGTATTCAGTACCGCCAGTATGCAAACCGAGGTACTAAGCTTATACCATTTCAACCAGGGGATGAAGTGTGGCTGCTTTTGCCTACAAAAGAAGATAGGTTGAGCATCTCCTGGCAAGGGCCATTCCGTATTCACAAGAAGGTAACCGATGTCGACTACGTTGTAGAGGTTAGAAAGAAGGAGAAGGTGTTCTAGGTGAACATGCTCAAACCATACGTGGAGCGTCCTCCCGAGCTGTCCTCGGTTGTTGAGGCCGTGGGTATGCGACGGTCGGAAGTAGCGGCGGCGGTGGTAATAGATAGCGCCAAAGACAGTTGTGACGATGGCAACTTACAGCTGTCTCTCGTGCCGATAACTCCTTCCGAATCTTGGACCGACGTGTCGGTGTGTCCAGATTTAACCGATAGTCAGAGGGCTCAGGTTGATGCTATACTGAGGGATTTCGATGACGTACTTACGGATTTGCCGGGTAAAACAGACTTAATAGTTCATGAGATAGCTTTAACTGATAACCAGCCTATCAGAGTTAAGCCTTACCCTCTACCACTTCATTATAAAGCGGCGATCGAAAAAGAGATTGATGAAATGGTTCGGTTAAATATCATCGCTCCCTCAGAATCCCCGTATTCTTTCCCCATAGTGGTGGTTAAGAAGAAGAGCGGGGCCCTCAGAGTGTGTATTGATTTTCGAAAACTCAATAGTATAACGATAGTCGATGCAGAGCCTATGCCCAACCAGGAAGAGCTTCTGACCAAACTTTCCCATGCTGAATTTTTTTACAAAGTAAGACTTAGCGAGAGGATACTGGCAGGTGCCATTGGCTGAGGCTGCAAAACCTCTTACGGCGTTTTCTACCCCAAGAGGTCTATTTCATTTCAATTACATGTGTTTCGGGTTAGTGAATGCTCCCGCCACCTTTGTAAGAATGATGAGGAAACTACTAGGGCACAGAGACGATGTTATTACATACATCGACGATATCTGCATTTTCCACAAAACATGCGAACATCATATGGATGGGCTGTTTGCCGTGCTCAAGTGCCTGAAGGCACATAGACTCACTGCTCGCCCGAGCAAAGTGTCCATTGGGTATGCAGAGCTGAGCTTCTTAGGCCATGTAGTTGGCCATAACATCATGAAACCTGAAGATAGCACGGTTTCAAAGATATTACAGCTCCAAACGCCGAAAACTAAGAGGCAGGTAAAGAGTTTATTAGGTCTGATCAATTTCTATAATAAATTCCTCCCAGATTTTTCGTCGTTGGCTGAGCCGCTTACGGCACTCACCAAAAAAGGGGAACCCAACAAAATAAAATGGGATGATGAATGTAAAGATGCATTGGACAAGATTAAAAAACTATTTTCTGAAAAACCCATCTTGAGATTGCTAGATCTTCGCAGACCGCTGATACTGCACACTGATGCTTCATCGGTAGGCATTGGGGCCTGCCTTATGCGGGAGCATGGAGGATCACTTCATCCAGTGTTGTACGTCAGTAGGAAGCTGTTGCCAGCGGAAACCAGATACTCCACAATCGAAAGGGAGTGTCTTGCGATTATCTGGGCGGTGTCTAAGTGTGCACGATATATGTTGGGGGCGCATTTTTTCCTCCAAACAGATCACAAACCACTGCTATTTTTGCAGTCGGCTAAATCGACAAGTGCTAAATTCACACGCTGGGCATTATTGCTACAGAAATTTAACTTCACTATTTTACCAATTCATGGTGTATATAATGTGGTAGCAGATGTCTTGTCCAGGTTGTAAAATGATAGGACAGTTATAGTCTGTGTGAGACGTACATTTGAGGAGAGTAGTTATTGGAACGTATGAAAGGAATGTATTATGACTATTTACATTGATATTTCATGATGACATATGTTGGTATACAATGTATTATTTTTGCTGCCATAAAGGCAATATTGATGAAGTTGTACTCGATGTTTACATAGATCATATTATCGTATATCTACAACCAGATTATGCGAGATGATTATTTATATGATGACGTGTTGCTGTTTGGGGACAATTAAGAATACAGATTTTGTGTAACATGCATTATGTGTAAACTATTCCAGGATTAGTCAGTCGTTGGTATTTTTCACGACTGGCAGTACCTGGGGGGTATTTGTACATGTTTCCTTCTTTAGGTCTAGTGTGTGAGAAGGCATGTACGACAATGGTGATCAACTCTGGCATTCCTTATTTGCAAGAGGAGGTGCTTTCTTGGCATTTTGGTTCACCCTTACTCTAGTGGGTATTGGGCGTGACTCCTCCAATGGAAGAAAACTGCGTTTTCTTTCTTAAAAGGGGGGGGGGGGGGTTGGATGTCAGGAGAAACATTCACTAAATTTTATAGTGGCCACACTGGAGAGTGACAATACCCGTCCAGCCGGTTTTGGCTAGAGCGGAAGCCGGAAGAATCGGTTTGGCGCAATTATTATTCTTGCGATGGCCGTCGTCCTGTGAAGGACGTGTTTTTGGGTTGCCTCTGTCAGCAGTTGTGCTGGGAAGTCTACGGATGCCAGTTGGTTCATTCTTATTGATGTGTGCATATGTTCAGGAGTAACTGATTTGTCACTAGATTGGTACTGTGGTTCCTAGTGATTTTCTCAAGGAGATCAGTTATTTGCAATTACGTACTGTGCTTTGTAAGTAGTGCATTCAACCTGTGAGTGATAGTCATGGCGACTGCTGGTTAGACTATGTCATTGATCATCTTGGCTAGTATGTTGAGATATAGTGTATCGCAAGTCATTGGCATTCGTGGTGCATCATGTATTGCATTTCTTTGTGTGTGTACGAGTAGAGTCATTAAAGAGGGAACTTACCTGCTGCCAGTGTTATGGTGAGTTTGTGTCAGATAGTGTAGTTGTGGTCATACCGCTAACACATGAGCCAGGTTGTTGATATAGTATTATATTTATATGATGATGTTGATAAATCCACGCTATACTAGTCTCCTGACAATATTAATTAAGAAGAATGAAAACAGAGATTCTCAACTTATTAGGTGATGATAGGATTAGTTAGTGTAGTACAGTAGAAATAGAGAATTATAATTGTTATAAAGGTGTACAGTGCATGCTTCAATATTCATATATATATATATATATTTATATATATATATATATATATATATATATATATATATATATATATATATATATATATATATATATATATATATATATATATATATATATATATAACATTTAATCTTAATAAACATTTTATTATTTATTGTAGTTGTCGTCAGTGATTAAGCTTATTATTGTTAGTGGTTTAGAAAATGTTTGTCACTGAAACAATTAGTTATCGTGGTGACTGTGTTAACTTTCGTCAGTGACTTATGTGTTATTATGAGATGAACTGAGTCAACAAACTAAGGTGAGCACTAACATTTCATTATAATCAACATCACGAACCAAGAAACACCAACACGTAGCTGCATTCTCATCCGGATGAACCTACCTGGGTTGAACAAGGTTGCATGCTATTCTACAGATTGGTGGAAATCAACATCTAAGGCGTGTAGCCTTTCTGACCACTGAACACTAACAAGAACACTTACATGAACATAACATGTGCTTGGAGTTAATACGGTGCAACCCGATCTGATCTGAACATTGATCAATTGACAAATCAACAAACATATTTTACAAACAGAAGTGGCACTATCACACGGGGAAGGAGGGCTCACTGTTAGTTGCCAAATTTGAAGTCTTCAATAATGTTCACCTGGACTATTGTGAAGGGACCCTTCTATAGTTGCCAAAGTTGAAATCTTCTATAACGTTCACCTGGACGAAGGGAGGGTATCCATCGATAGTTACCAAATTTGAAGTCTTCTATTTTTCTTTTCTTAACCAGCGGCACTTGGGCGTTCAGCTCTTCGGCCCAAAGACATGTAATTGCGAGGCTGGGGAGCCTGTGGACTGTGGCAGATAAAGGGAACGAATAAGGAGAATTATAAATAGGAAGGTTCAGATAGAGTACAAAAAGGAGATGCGCGAACAATAATGCGCATGAAAGGGGTGAACGATAATCCAGTGAAGCACGCTTTCTCAGCGGCAGTCCAGAGGCGTGGGTAGTGTGCAGATGGCACGCACGCTAGTAGCCATGTTGAAGGCAGTACTCAAGTAGTTTAGGTGATGAATATTTCACGGACAAGGAGACGAGTTTTGGGTAATGATTAACCCGAAATATTGAATAGTGAGAATTCTTGTCTAGAAGGAGAAACGGTGTGAGTTAGATTTTATTCAGAAAAGGAAAAGGTACGTAGAGTGAAATCTGATACAAACATAGACAGTAGTCCTATTCTTCAATGATGAAAGGGAAAAGAACAACCCCGGAGAGGTCAGGTCTACCAATAGATAACCTGAACACTGAGAGGTTATATACTCGTATAACAATAATCTAAGAAATTGTAAGGAAGAAAGAACAGAAATAGAGACTATAGCACCTGAGTGATCATCTATGGTTAAAGATCAGAAGGTGTAGATTCGATACTGAACGAGAGAGAGAGAGAGAGAGAGGGGGAGAGAGAGTGAGGGAAGGAATAAATATTGAGAAAGAACTTACACATTGTATATTCTATGATGGACCAGATGTGGAGGTCAGAGCAGACAGCAATGATCCTCTCATATGTAAATAAATAATGTTTCAATTACTTTGACGTTATCTTATCACTTGCTGTGTGTGTGTGACTGTTATAATTATGCAGCATGTCAATGCTAACTAAAGAGGTAAAAGGACCTGGGCAGACATTGCCACATAACATGATTCATGATACAGCGACCAGGCTGTCACAGGACTTTCCTTCCAACCCGGTCTCAGGAGCTTCCACAGACGGTTTATCTCAGGAGCCGTTCAGGTTATTCAGTCAAAATCCCCGTCGATGACACTGCTTCAAATGCCCACGCCCGGGCTTGAACCTTGAACACCTGATCGCCAGCGCAATGTGGTAACCATTACACTAGCGCGGCTCCCATAGTCTTCTATAAAGTTCACCTGGACTATTGTGAGGGGACCCATTGTTATTTGCAGCAGTGAAGTCTTCTATAACGTTATACTGGGAAAAGAAATGACGGGGGGAGAAAGGGGGATAGTTACATGCTACACGGAAGTCTTCAGTAATGTTTATTACCACCAAAAAATTTTGACTATTCAGTAAATGTTACATTAATGTCAACACAACAGGAGTCGTCAACATCAACATTAAACGATAACCAACATCGCACCACTCAGTTGATGTTTAGCCATGTCTTGTTTTCATAACACGCACCATAATTGTCGACCCCCGTCTCTTATGTCATGAGCCAGTCTCAACCACGTACCGGATTTACAATACGTAAGACAGACATTAATACCATCTTTTTTAGAACATCCTGTATTCTTCTTTCGTAATAGTTTGGAATTAATCCTGAACTCCTGCTTCGATTATAGAAGGCTAATTTGTTTAATAAGCTGTTTTTTCCGGTTGGGCTATTTGCGCCAATTATTTATCAGAGTAATAGAGCCTTAAGAAGAAAACATATTTTGTTTACATATTTACTTGTTCCTGTCTACTCTGTCACAGGTGTTCTCCTCATCTTTTGTTCATTTTTTTCTAAAAGGCGCATGAGGTCACCACCGCCCATAGCCCCCTTCTGGAAGCCTGTGCCAAGGCACTTAATGCGCTCGTCCAGATGTGGTGTCTGTGACAGTCTTTTTCACATTATGAAGTTGCTAGTCCAGGTCTGGATACTCTTTATTTGCAGTTTGAACCACGCATTATAGGTTAATTAAAAAAACATTTTAAAAGTAAAAGGAACCCTTTTTTATAAAAACATCTCTAACTCAAATGTCAAGCAAGTCCTATTGTATGGTTCTGAAACATGGAGAGCAACAAAAACAACACACAAAAGCTACAGACTTTTATAAACGGGTGCTTGCGTAGAATAGAAGGACTGAAATGGAATGACAAAGTCACAAATGTGGAATTGATGACAAGAGCAAGACAAGTGCCAGTGGAACAAGAGTTGGGAAGAAGACGCTGGCGATGGATAGGACACACATTGGTGAGACCTGTTTATAGCATTACAAGGCAGTCCTTGTTCTGGAATCCACAGGGAAAGAGATGCATCTTTTAACTGAGGTTTCTCTATTATTCTTATTTTATCTATTCAACTATCTTGGCATACATTTTTCATGTATGACTTCTGAGTGACAGTGCCATCTTTATGCTCCACTATCTATTTTAACAGTCTTTTTTTCAAATTAGTGTTACTATGGTTTTTTTAAGTCTTTGTGGGCTTTCTTTCTACCCACGTTACATGAACAATCCTCGCTAACTAGTAAGCTCCGATTTCCCCACAATCGGCACATAGTTCTGTTGTGATCTCGTGTATTCTTGCTGGACTATTGATTATAACTATTTCTGTTTCATAAAGTTAATGTCTTACTTCTTGTTATTCATTGCTTCCAGCGGTAAATAAATACACTTTTAGTTTTCCATTAGATTAACCAATTTCTTAAAATAGTCCTGCTGTCTAATCCTCCTTTTAGTTCAGCACAGTATTTGATTTCATTCGTTAAATTTTATAACGGTAGCTGGAGGGTATATCTTCTCACTCTCATTGTGATAACGATATTGTGGAATCAGTTTGACAATTCTCTATTGCGGTCGTTATTTATTACCTTGTTTTTCCTCCAAAATTCTGATTATTCATCCTTTGACGCAACTTGTTTGTGTTTAATACTCGACTGACGACTTGCTGAAGATTGTTTACTTCTTTGTTCCACCAATCAACAGGTTTTCTTCTACTTTTAAATATTTTTAAATAATATTAATCGTTTTTTAACGATGAAATCTCTCCTAAGAAAATGAATGGTGTGCGCTGACAATTTTGGCACCTTGATCAGTGGGCCTTGAGCCGAAAAAGGTCCAAAATCACTGCCCTACAACCTAAACATAATCCTAACCCTAACGGCGTTGGCGACTTATTTAGATGACATGGAAGAACATGACTAGCATTTCTGCATTTTAACCGACATCTCCGTGTAGTTTCCCGTGGGTCTCTGAAGACACAAAGAAAGAATAGGAATACGCTCCATCATGCATGTCATACAAGGCGACTAATATGAGGCTGGGCATGAGGCTGGCAACCGTATTATGTAAAATAAATTGCCACAGAAACCACAGCTGTAAGATCGTTTCAGTGATGTCTGAAAGTACACGTTTAAAGCGGTGCCAGGTTCTAACATGGCGAACATCAAACTACTTTGCCTAAGTAGAGTGGTCTAATAAACACCATTATCATTCACCATCAGAATTAATGAATGACGTTCTAAATCAGGGGTCAGAAACCTAGGAGCTTTTGGGATCTACTTTAGTAACACTGAGCCCTTTAAAGATCGACCAGGTATATATATATAGTTCTCTGTGAAACGCTGGTCATTTTCACTCGTTCCAAATTTTATTTAATATCGTCCCTTGGACATCATTATGAATAATCACACATTTCCTTACTAGAAAAAGCCAGGGACACCTCAACCAAGTATCTTGGTGTCCTGGTGATCGAATAATTCAGGGAAAACACAAAATACTGCAGGAGCTCAAAACACATGCGTCCGCTCATTTCAGAACACAAGCCGCATCTCTTCTTGCAGACGATTTCCTAACTTCTGCTCTTAATTTATTCACGTCTGCTAATCAGCCCTATAGGCATGACGTCACTTCCATTATTAATAAATGTCTCCGTATAAAATACACAAAAAAAGAGCACTATCGAGCTGCCTATAATATTGACATAAATATTATGAATTTTAATCATAACAATCATCCACTTTCATTTCACCAGTAGGCATTGTATCATCATCATCATCATCACCACCACAGTTTCAAGAAGATGGCCGAAGAGGAGGGTGAGTACAATAACATGTATGAATGTTGAGAGAAAGAGAGAGAGAGAGAGAGAGAGAGAGAGAGAGAGAGAGAGAGAGAGAGAAAAGAGAGAAAGTAGGCTAGTAATGTATTGTTATAATTATATTTTAAATTACTTTTATTATTACAGTATTTTACTTTAACAATTGTTACTATAGTGTTCATTTACCTTATTTATACGAATAAATGTGTGATAGATATTAACATATAGGAAATACACGTATACTGTATATGGGGTGCGCTATTATACACGATTTTCAGTTTACGCGAAGGGTCTTGAAACGTATTGGTCGCGTAAAAGGGGGAATCCTGTATATATGTGTCTATATATATATATATATATATATATATATATATATATATATATATATATATATATATATATATATATATATATATATATATATATATATATATATATATATATATATATATATATATATATATATATATATATATATATATATATATATATATATATATATATATATATATATATATATATATATATATATATATACTGCTCAAAAAAAGTTAAAGGCCACTTTCAATTTTTACGTCATTTCAACTATGCTATTTTTTTAAAAACCTGAACACTCAGTCAAAAAAGTTTTGCTGCATTTTGTTGCATGCTTAAACAATGTTTGTTAATCTGACAATAAATCAAATCTGTGTTACGTGTGTGTACCTACAAGGTCAATCAAATGTACGTGGTGGAAAGGGAAATAATGCATGTTTGAAAATGCTTCCTATGGCAAAGCCTGTTGATAACATTGCTGAAATTTGCTTTTCACGTGCAAGTCGTGACTATGGTGAACACATTTCATCCACTTTTTGGAAGAAACGGGCAATGGGTATGTTTGTAACATTTACCATTTTAGCCATGGCTCAGCTAAGACGCTTGACCAATGTTGACAGATGGAGAGCGATGGCATGGCTGCAGGATAATGTAGGGCTGCGAGAAGTTGCTAGGAGATTAGGAGTTGCCCACTCTGTCATACAAACTCTGCGTGATCGTTATAATGCATCCGGCAGTGTCGCAGAACAACGCAGGTCAGGACGTCCAAGGTCTACCACAAGACGGCAAGACACGCTGAGCCATGGCTAAGATGGTAAATGTTACAAACATACCCATTATATATGTGTGTTTATGAGTGTGTGTGTGAGTTTATGTGTGTGTGCAATTTTAAGCAGACAAAAAAAAAGGGGGGGGGGGAATGATTAAACTTACATAGAAAAGATCGCGTTCCTATCTTATGAAGTTCATGAATTTGCTTAAGCAGCCAGCTCCAGAGGACTCACTGGGAATGCGGAAAAAGTACCTCTGATCTCGGGGACACAGGGATTTCAAATTTTTAATGCCGGCGGGAAAGGTCTATCCCGAACTTTCCGTAGTTTAGGACTTCTCTCCTCTCCCACCCACCTCACGCAGTCTCTTAGATACATCAAATCATTCACTGGGATCACCGGTAGATCGGGATGACCGATAGATCGGGATCAACCACTAGCCGACCCCTTGTCTAAAAGATGTTTACAGTTTTCTTATAGACGAAAGCACATACCCGCCTGTTATAAAACAACGAAAGCACATACCCGCCTATTATAAAACAGTTAGGATTACGTATGATCATTATCATTAATATTTTCTGAAACATAACAAGTAGTATCGACATTATTTACACTCGTAAAGCTTGAGAAACATCCGTGTGTCACCGGGGCCTGAAAGGACAGCGAAGAATAGTAACACTGCACACTACCAGACAAGGTATATTCCCTTCCAGTCATTACTGACCATAGGAACGCGCCCCCAAGACAATGTCTCTGCCGGCGCGAGGTTGGGCGCTTGGGTAAAGAGGTCAAGCTATTGCCCATGCAGCATGGGCCACGCAGCTGATAAATTCAGAGGAACGGCGTAGCCGTTACAATCTGGCACCAGAACACAATATATAGGCTATGCAATAAATTAATATGAGACAAACATAAAGGTATGTTATCAGGCACTCGTAGGAAATAAAGAAGTTGAACACTAGACAACAGAAAAACAACAGACATGAGTGGCTTACCCAGGATTCGAACCCTGGACCTTCCGTGCGACAACCCCGATGTCCATATATATGCAATACCTCATGTCCATATATATGCAATACCTCATGTCCATATATATGCAATACCTCATGTCCATATATATGCAATACCTCATGTCCATATATATGCAATACCTCATGTCCATATATATGCAATACCTCATGTCCATATATATACAATACCTCATGTCCATATGTATGCTATACTTCATGTCCATATGTATGCTATATCTCATGTCCATATGTATGCTATACCTCATGACCATATATATGCAATACTTCATGTCCATATGTATACAATACCTCATGTCCATATGTATGCTATACTTCATGTCCATATGTATGCTATATCTCATGTCCATATGTATGCTATACCTCATGACCATATGTATGCTATACTTCATGTCCATATGTATGCTATATCTCATGTCCATATTATGCTATACTTCATGTCCATATGTATGTTATATCTCATGTCCATATGTATGCTATACCTCATGTCCATATGTATGCTATACCTCATGTCCATATGTATGCTATATCTCATGTCCATATGTATGCTATACCTCATGTCCATATGTATGCTATTCTTCATGTCCTTAGACAATTAGCTCCAACTGGAGCTCTAGAATTGCCACAGTTATCCAAGTAGGATTGTGCCATCAAAGAAACCTAGGCAAGGTGTAAATAGCGACTATATAGGATTGAGCATGGGGCTGGTTACCCGATCCCGTTAAAAACTTTTAACAATAAAAACTTCAACGCAAGTAAAAGTCAATTCAGCTGTCCAAGACAGAAGAGGAATGTCCTCTGGAGAGGATGCGCATAACTTGAGCTGAAAGCACACGCCATGAGGACTTGGCATGTGATTATTGAAGGCCTATGTTCCTAAGGGAGCTAAAGGGTATTGATTGATTATTGACGATTGAGAAGGCTGGTGTCGCCACTATTGTCTTTTCTATGACAGCTGTTGTTACATATTATAGTCTTCATCTCCAGCAAATGAAGTAGAACAAAGAAGACACGTTGTTTTATAACGCATTAACATATTTCGCTCTCTAACCTTTTCTGAAATAACTCTTGATAGTGCAAGTGTAAAGGTAGGTGTAAACTATGGAGTTTTCCAGAAACTGATGGCTGTGGTTACAGATCTTGTGCTGGTTAAGTGTGTTTGCTACTGTATCCAGCAGGCAGTGTTCACCATGCACGTATTTGTATCTGTGCCGAAATTCGTTTTAAAATATTTGTTTTTAAAACTTCATTTCATATGAGCGGTGTTTGGATGTTTCAAGTCTTTGAGTTTTTGGTTTACTAAGTTTCGGATGGACTGGGAAGTTTACATTTTGCACACAACAATTCTATCTTTGTGCATAATAAAGTACCACATTTGTCGCAATCTCGAGTGACTTGTCCCTGGCTTGCCATAATAAAAATTAAAGCAGAAAAAAAATCATACAATTTTTACAATGACTACAGCTGTGAAAGGATCACATAACTTGGTAACGTTGCACATAAAATTATGAACAGGATCACAGAACTTGGTGACGTAGTAAACAAAATTATGAACACAATCATATAGCTCAGACATACGAAATTTACGTAACAATGCCTGCTTCACTTTATCATTATCTAAAAAATAATAAATATTTAGGGCATCAGCTATAAAAAAATCACAAAATATTCTGCTCCAAAGAGCTCTTGGCAGGTTTATTGCCGTTGCCTTTCTTTCAAAACGTGATAAATACGGGTCAATACACTTCTTATCTTGGATAAAATTAGGTAATCTTATCCTATTGTGGTTAGTAGTTACACTGGAGGTAGCATTAGGATTGTCAGTCTCTAATCTTTTAACCTCTAATTCATTCATGGCCCGAACTTTAGCAATTTGAATGGCCCGCTCATTCTCCATAGATAATCGTATCCGTTCCAACTCAATAGCATGTAATCTGTCTTGTTCCATTTTTTCATCTTCCCTCTTATGAGCTCTTTCCATCCTGGCAAAGCAGGTTTCCACATATGTGTTGCTGTCATTTTTGACGGTGAGAAAAACACCAACCTAATTTATGTTTGGTTTAATGTGATCAAAGAGAGATAAATGTTTATTATCTTTCTGTGACAGGTTTGACTGGTGATTATCTTTCCCTGTCTTATGTTGTCCTGTCTCAGGCAATGTCTTATAGTTGACATGTCTTAAGTCTATTTATAGGACCATATACGGAGTATCTTTACCACCCGTTTGGGCGGAAACGCCTGGTCTGGTTTAGCCTCGATCTGGTCTATGCTCTTTGGGCATGCGCAGGTTTTGGTGCAAAGACCGAGAGACTGATGATTCAAGCAGAGTGTACCTAAGGCTTAGAACGGATGTACCGATCCGTAGATTTCTCTCTGCCAAGTTTCGATAGGGATTTGGAAATTCTGGGAATGACTGTTTTGTCATTCTTCCTTCCCTGAGTGATTCTTTATGTTGTGTTACCTTAGAGTGTAAGGATTCTATGAGAAGGTAACTGAAACATTATTCGATCTTTTTCGTCTCGATTAGATCTTAAAGGTACATTTATCGCTGATGGCGACATAGTGAGCGAAGCTCACGAGGAGTTAATATACTGTACCCCAGTATGGCTACATATTTGAAAGACTAGGTATAAGTTGACCTGTTATACATATAAGCCTAAGAATCAACTTAAAGGATCCGCAATGCAGGCGGAATATTGTTTTGGCAGAAATCTATTTATTCTCAGAAGTTTAAGTAAACTGAGAGTCACCTGATTATCGAGGCCCGCGACCCGCGGCCTGATTTCGTCATCATTATATTGGTCCGTGTTTACGGCCAATCTTCTTCACCAGAATGAAGTACCTGGCATGTGAGGCCAGAATGAAGTCTTTTGCTAGTTGTAGGACAATAGCATTGACTTTGTTAAATAACTGATATCGCCCGTACTAGGCAATATATTTGCTAGGGCTTACCTGACGGGGCTCAGTCAGGGATTAGAGCTATTGCATGAACAGTAATTATTGGTCAAGACATCGTTATATGTCTAAGCTGTTCGGGATCTGTGATGCCTGATGTTAACCTTCATAACTACACATATAATGTCCATGATCCTGTACTATTGACTGTTTCGTCTATCATCATTTTATCGTACGTCATGAATAAATATTGTAAACGTCAGCAGCATTCCCTACTTCACTGACTTCTACTTGTGGTTGTGTGAGTCTATGTGAAGTCGTCCAAGAGCCTATACGGCCTTCGTGTTGTCAGCACTACTATTCACTCACCTACATGATCAACCACAGTCTTATACAAGTACTACACGTCTGTATCTACACGTATGCTGACACTATGAGTGTCTCTACTATACCCTGGCGGCACCTCATGCCGGTGACCTAGATTACACCGCATCATTGTGAAACGCCCACTCTGCCATCTTTACAACACACGAACACAAACGGGCAGTTATACATCCGGAGCGAATAGAACATTACATCTCTACATCTCCAGCCTTAAACAGACAGTAAACAGACTTTTACATCTGGTGGACCAGATTCGTGGGTTTTTTGTCAACGACACGTATTTTCCTGCCCACATCTGGATTTATACATCTGGAAGATAAGATTGACAGTTAGTTGTCAGCTACACAGGACAGTAGGAAATAGGTCAACGTCTGCTGACGTAAACAGATATATAAGATACAGAATCTCTACATGGACCACAGCTGCTGCAGAATGGCTACATGGACCACAGCTGCTACAGGCGTGCTACATAGACCACAGTTGCTGACGAATTTGTTTAACACTGTGACAGTCGTCGAAGGACATATGTGTCAAAGTTCACGTCACAATTTTACGTGCAAGCTCGGATTGTAAACATAGAACAGTTCAACCTGTTGTTTACTTAAGACATTCTTCAAACATTCTCAACTGAAGTCGAGTATGGTTTGATAGCTTCACTTTGGAGACTACTACATCTGTTGTCAAGTTACGGTGACCTTCAACGGTGGAACGTCTACCAGTGTGTTTACAAGTGTACTGCATTGAACTGCATCTTTGCGGTTGTAGAGGATTGCGTTTAAGATAAGTGGCCTGTTTTACGTGTTAAACTGAGCCTTTATTTTGTGTGCGACTGAGCCTTTCTCTTTACACATTCATTATATGCATTCTATTGTTTATTTGTTCTTTGTTTACTTGTTTAGTTAGTGTGTAATTTTTTTTTCTGCGGGTTTAAAGGTTGGAGGGTCTTACAGTAAATATCCCACTCAACCGAGGGTTACTGTAAGCGATCTATAGGGATTGTGCATATTTCCCACAGTGGAAATTGCAAGCGACTTTTGTTGCTATTTATTTTTTTTCCTTAGCTGTGACGAGATGTGTTAGTGTTGTTTTCGTTATTTTTTTCCGTACATTAGTTTTTGATTCGTTTAGTTTGTATTTGTCTGCCTTCTCTTTTCTATTGTTAATTTCTATACACCCTTTTGTTTATACACTGTGTTGTCATTGTATTCTTGTGAATTTTTCGCAGTTATCATTGTAATTTTTTGCAACATTTGATTTAGTTAAGCTTTATTTTCTTTTGACCTCTGCGAATGTTTTCGTTTGTTTAGATGCTTGTCTTTGTTTAGTTATCGTGATGTTGTTGATATATACAGTCTTCATGTATACCTGATCATGTACTGTTATTACATGATGCAAATTATATACTGAGCTGATTACTGATGACTTTATAAACAAGGTAATTGTACTTAGTCTTTTTAAAAGACTTATCTCCCAATGAGGTTGGGATAATTTGTGTTGCAATTTCAGAGATATTGACAACACATTTGTAGACTGGATGTTTACATTAGATTACTTTATCGCGCAAGGATAGCCCTTGGCAAAACTGATGAGAAATTGGAGGAGTTTGCGCTTGCTCAATATGCCAAAGCACAAAAAGCTGAAGAGAAAAAGATTCAAGCGCAGCTAGACAAAGAAGCTGAAGATAAAAGGATTCAAGCGCAGCTAGACAGAGAATTTGAGGAGAAAAAGTCAAAGAGAAGCTGAAGAGAGAAAGATTCAGCAAGAAAGAAAAGCTGAAGAGAGAAAGATTCAGCAAGAAAGAGAAGCTGAAGAGAGAAAGATTCAGCAAGAAAGAGAAGCTGAAGAGAGAAAGATTCAGCAAGAAAGAGAAGCTGAAGAGAGAAAGATTCAGCAAGAGAGAGAATTTGAGGAGAAGAAGCTAATAAGAGAAGCTGAAGAAAGGAAAGAAAAACAGAAAATGGAACATGAAGAAAGACACATGGCTTTGGAGATAGAGAAATTAAAAGTGATGAATATAGGTAGTTCTCAAGCAACTTCTTCGAACGCAAAAGGTCATGACTATAAGGTCAAACTTCCTCCTTTTAATCCTACAAAAGATGACATAACGTTCTATCCTATCTGGATAGACTAGAACTTAATTGCGTAACACATAAAGTAGATAAGGCACAATATGTTGGACAACTGTTGAATTTACTTACAGATGAACCATTAAATATTATAATGGCAATAGAAGAACATGATAGGGCTAACTATGAAGTTGTCAGAGCAGCCTTATTGAAAAGATATCAGCTTAAAGCAGATGATTACCGTCTTCGTTTTAAGACTATGTTACCAGAAGCTGGTGTAGAGTTCTCTGACTTTATTACAAAGATACGTCTTACTTTCACTAGATGGATTGAGTTGTCTAAGACTGAACATACTTATGAAGCACTTATGGACTTGTTACTTAGAGACAAAGTAATGTCATCTGTTAATGAGTCCTTTCTTGCCTTTATACACGAACGTAAACCTAAGGACATAAAAGAAATGGAACAATATTGTTGCCAATATGTCACTGCTCATCCACAACAAACGATTAGCAATACTAAGATTAAAGAAGGTTTACCCGTGGCTTCTGCGACTCCATACAATTCTAATTTCGGAGGTAAAGTTAAAGGTACTCAGCGCAACTTTGATAAGAAAAGTAAGCGTAACTTCGGACAGGATCAAGGTGATTCATCCCATAGAGGCTCGTCTTCTAGGAATTGGAGGCGATCTGATAGCCCTCATAATTATGGTTCCAATAAATTTGGTAACTTTTGAAGAGGTAGCCAAAATAAAAACTATCCTCGCCATAATTCTTCAGGAAGACAGCAATATCAGTCTGATAGATATTCTCTTCAAGGTGTAAATCACAATCACAATTGTGAAAACTGCGGTTCAAACCAAAATAATAATAGCAATAGGGGTAATTGCCATAATTCCAAAGGAAATAATAATCGAGGTAGATGGCAGCACAATAATAATAGATCATGTCATCATGCTAACTGTGCTGAACAAGAGTCACAAGGAGTTAGTAATGAACAAAACAGTAGTAAACCTAACGCTAGTGCTGTTACTTGTTCTACCTTTGATTTTGGGAGAGCATCTCATTGCCCACAGTGCATCACTTTACTTGAACCTACTACTATATCCACCTTGAGTTGCGGTAATCCTCTGCCCGCTCTTCCTGCCGAAGCGGCGCAGAACGGGAGAGGATCTATTATTCTACATAGGGGTCTAGTGAATAATGATCAAGTCTCAGTCCTCTTTGATTCTGGATGTACCACTATTGGGGTCAGACAATCTCTTGTAGATCCTTTCTGTGCCACTGGAAGAGTGATCAAATGTGTAACATTTGGTGGCACAGTGGAAAAATATTCTACTGCTATCATCCGTATAGCTACTCCCTTCTTTACGGGAGAGGTCCAAGCGTGTCTGCTTCCGAATCCCATTGCGGATCTTATCGTCGGACGTATACACGGGGTTAAAAAGTGTACCCCGCAGCAGATTACTGCTTGGGAAGAACATAACTTGGAAGCTGCTAATGCAGTTATCACGAGAGCCCAGGCACAGAATATGCCTCAGACTTCATCGACCGAAGGTGATGAGGTACGTGATCAAGATGATCATGATGTGATTTCACGTGACTCTTTTATCAAAAGTCAACAGGAAGACACTTCGTTAAAAAAATTCTTCGTTCTGGTTAGAAATGGTAACCCAAATAAGAACACAGATCACAAATCTTGGATCACTATGAAGAATTGCGTACTAGTGCGTATGGTACAACACTCAGACATGTCTATACTTTCACAAATTCTTGTTCCGAAAGACATGAGAGTTAGAATACTGCAACAAGCTCACGACTCCCAATGCGCTGGTCATATGGGATTTTCACGTACGAAGTCGAGAGTTCTTGCGGCTTTCTTTTGGCCATTCGTAAACAGAGACATACGTCTTTATTGTCGCTCGTGTAAAGTATGTCAAGAAGTAAAAGCGAAAGGTCCTCGCCATGCAGCACCTATCCAGGCTGCGGACATTTCTATCCGTCCATTTCAGAAAATAGCGATAGATATCATTGGTCCTTTCAAAATAAAATCAGCCAGAGGACATCAATTTATTCTTACATGTGTTGACATGTGTACTCGATGGCCAGAGGCCATACCTCTGAAAAGCATTTCGACTGCCGATATTGCAGACGCTCTTTGGCTGATATTTACGCGGTTGGGATTCCCTAGGGAAATCTTGTCAGACCATGGCACCCAACTAATATCTGAGACAATGTCGCAAGTGATGTCTACTCTTAATATTAAGAGGTCACTGAGTAGTATTTATCATCCTATGTCTAATGGACTAACCGAACGTCTCAATAGAACTCTCAAAAATTTACTTGGGAAAATAACTAAGGATCATCCTCAGGATTGGGACAGAGTCTTACCCGCTGCTCTCTTTGCTTATAGAGAGGTTCCTAATGAACATACCGGGTTTTCTCCTTTCGAGCTCGTCTTTGGCGTGCGTCCGCGCGGCCCAATGTCCTTGCTTCACGATCTAATAGCTGACGATGATATCAGTGATGACACACAATCTTCTTATGAATATGTCATTGCTCTCAGGCAGAAAATCATTGAAGCTTGCAAATTAGCAACTTTCGCATCTGAATTTGCTAAAGCAAAGGCAAGGCAGTTCGCAAATAAAAATAGATGCCTACGTAAACTTTGTCCTGCAGACAAAACATTTGTATTACTTCCTTCCAGGGAAAATAGACTTCTTATTGGTTGGAAAGGTCCTTTTAAGATTGTATCTTAAATTTCTGATGTCGACTATGTCGTCGATATTGACGGAAAGCATAAAACTTTTCACATAAATATGCTTAAGGAATTTTATGAACGCCCAGAGTACTTACAACCTATCTTTCAAGCGACGGACAACGCTACAGTCGCTCGTGGTCATTACTCATCTCTGTCGGTCATACAGGATGAGGAATCTACTTTCTCTGACGTTAATTTTCCTCTTCCAATGATTCAACTTCATTCTACGGAATCATGGAAAAATGTTGCAATTTCACCTAAATTGTCAACTGAGGAACAGTCACAAATCTCTTCCATGTTACAAACGTTTCAGGATGTTCTCACGGACATTCCTGGACACACTACAGTCATTGAACATGACATTGTATTGACTGATCATACTCCTATCAGGGTCAGACCTTATCCTATTCCTATCCACTTCCAAACTCAGGTCGAGAAAGAGTTGGATGAAATGATAAAGTTAGGAATAATTGAACCATTCAATTCGGCATACTCGTCATCTATGGATATTGTCCGAAAGAAAGACAATAACATACGCATTTGCGTCAATTACCGTAAACTAAATCAAGTAACGAAGTTCGATGCTGAACCTATGCCTCTGTTGGATGAGTTACTTGTACTTACTAGACTTTCCAACTCTCGTTTCTTTACGAAGCTTGACTTGTCTAAAGGTTACTGGCAAGTTCCTCTAACCGAACGAGCCAAACCTTTCACTGCTTTCTCCACAATTAGGGGTTTGTTCCAATGGAACTTTATGCCTTTTGGCCTTATGAACGCCCCAGCTACATTCGTACGCATGATGCGTCGAATTTTGTCATATCGTTCTGATGTGATTGCATACTTGGACGATATCTGTCTTTTCAGCGATTCTTGGGAAGATCACTATCGGGGATTATATGAACTGTTGTCTACTCTACGTGAGCATAATTTGACAGCTAAACCCTCTAAAAGCTATGTTGGGTTTAGTGAGATTTCTTTTCTTGGTCATCGTGTTGGTCATGGTCTCTTGAAGACAGAAGACCACAACACTTCTAAGATACTGAACTTCACTATTCCTAAGACTAAGAAACAGATCCGTAGTCTCTTGGGCCTAATACAGTTCTACGGAAGATTCTTTCCAAATCTTTCCTCTATTACGGCACCTCTCTCAACCCTATTGAAGAAAGGGTCTCCTAATATGGTGCGTTGGTCCCAAGAATGCCAATCTTCATTGGATCAGATTAAGTCATTATTTTCGTCTCTTCCTATTTTAAGACTACCTACAGCCGATAAGACGTTTGTCTTTCGTAGTGACGCCTCATCAATAGGGATCGAGGCGGCACTGATGCAAGAGTATTCTGAGACTCTGCATCCAGTAATGTATGTCTCGAGAAAACTTAATGCGGCAGAAAGGAATTATTCTGTTCTAGACCGAGAATTGCTAGCTATGGTCTGGGCAATTCTTAAACTCCAAAGATTCCTTCTCGGCGCGCATTTTATAGTAGAAACCGACCAAAAAGCTCTCACACCTATGCAGAGTAAGGATTTGAAGAGTTTGAGATCCACTCGATATGCTATTGCTCTTCAACCCTTTCATTTCACGGTACGAGCTATCCGTGGTTCGGATAATGTGATGGCAGACATATTGTCGCGATTCCCACATGAAGCTACTTAGCTCTTTTGTCTAGATCTACTATTACATATCTAAAGTTATGATCTATTCTTACAATATCATGCTTCTATAACACTTGTTGTCACTTTGTTTAAACTCATGGTTATGTATTGATTACTTGCTTTCTCTGTTACCATCTTTGGTAAAACAGAGGAAGGTTTTGTTTAACATGAAATAAAGGTCAAAAAAATTAATTCGGCCACATTTATAGTTTAGATATATACTGCTCAAAAAAAATTAAAGGCCACTTTCAATTTTTAGGTCATTTCAACTATGTTGTTTTTTTAAAAACCTGAACACTCGGTCAAAAAAGTTTTGCTACATTTTGTTGCATGCTTAAACAATGTTTGTTAATCTGACAATAAATCAAATCTGCGTTACGTGTGTGTACCTCCAAGGTCAATCAAATGCACGTAGTGGAAATGGAAATAATGCATGTTTGAAAATGCTTCCTATAGCAAAGCCTGTTGATAACATTGCTGAAATTTGCTTTTCACGTGCAAGTCGTGACTATAGTGAACACATTTCACCCACTTTTCGGAAGGAACGGGCAATGGGTATGTTTGTAACATTTACCATTTTATCCATGGCTCAGCGTGTCTTGCCATATTTTTTCCCGTGAGGTGTGGTAATATGTTGCTGTCATTTTTGACGGTGAGAAAAACACCAACCTAATTTATGTTTGGTTTAATGTGATCAAAGAGAGATAAATGTTTATTATCTTTCTGTGACAGGTTTGACTGGTGATTATCTTTCCCTGTCTTATGTTGTCCTGTCTCAGGCAATGTCTTATAGTTGACATGTCTTAAGTCTATTTATAGGACCATATACGGAGTATCTTTACCACCCGTTTGGGCGGAAACGCCTGGTCTGGTTTAGCCTCGATCTGGTCTATGCTCTTTGGGCATGCGCAGGTTTTGGCGCAAAGACCGAGAGACTGATGATTCAAGCAGAGTGTACCTAAGGCTTAGAACGGATGTACCGATCCGTAGATTTCTCTCTGCCAAGTTTCGATAGGGATTTTGAAATTCTGGGAATGACTGTTTTGTCATTCTTCCTTCCCTGAGTGATTCTTTATGTTGTGTTACCTTAGAGTGTAAGGATTCTATGAGAAGGTAACTGAAACATTATTCGATCTTTTTCGTCTCGATTAGATCTTAAAGGTACATTTATCGCTGATGGCGACATAGTGAGCGAAGCTCACGAGGAGTTAATATACTGTACCCCAGTATGGCTACATATTTGAAAGACTAGGTCTAAGTTGATCTGTTATACATATAAGCCTAAGAATCAACTTAATGGATCCGCAATGCAGGCGGAATATTGTTTGGCAGAAATATATTTATTCTCAGAAGTTTAAGTAAACTGAGAGTCACCTGATTATCGAGGCCCGCGACCCGCGGCCTGATTTCGTCGTCATTATATTGGTCCGTGTTTACGGCCAATCTTCTTCACCAGAATGAAGTACCTGGCATGTGAGGCCAGAATGAAGTCTTTTGCTAGTTGTAGGACAATAGCATTGACTTTGTTAAATAACTGATATCGCCCGTACTAGGCAATATATTTGCTAGGGCTTACCTGACGGGGCTCAGTCAGGGATTATAGCTATTGCATGAACAGTAATTATTGGTCAAGACATCGTTATATGTCTAAGCTGTTCGGGATCTGTGATGCCTGATGTTAACCTTCATAACTACACATATAATGTCCATGATCCTGTACTATTGACTGTTTCGTCTATCATCATATTATCGTACGTCATGAATAAATATTGTAAACGCCAGCAGCATTCCCTACTTCACTGACTTCTACTTGTGGTTGTGTGAGTCTATGTGAAGTCGTCCAAGAGCCTATACAGCCTTCGTGTTGTCAGCACTACTATTCACTTATCTACACGATCAACCACAGTCTTATACAAGTACTACACGTCTGTATCTACACGTATGCTGACACTATGAGTGTCTCTACTATACCCTGGCGGCACCTCATGCCGGTGACCTAGATTACACCGCATTATTTTGACACGCCCATTCTGCCATCTTTACAACAGACGAACACAAACGGGCAGTTATACATCTGGAGCGAATAGAACGTTACATCTCTACATCTCCAGCCTTAAACAGACAGTAAACAGACTTTTACAATATGCCTCCAGCTCACTTCCTGCTTTGCCCATGCATTCTCCTGCCTCAATAAAATCTTTCAAGAATAACATGGTAATCACCTTGCATCAAAATCTTGTTATCGCTAGACTAACTCAACACTACCTGACGTAGACTAGCAAGATTTCGTATTTGGTGACGTATACACAACTGTGATTAAATAACTTTTCTATTTTTAGCGCATTTAAAAATAAAAGTGTGTAACTTAAAACGTCTTTTTCCATCACTTGTTTTTTCTACAGTGGTCTTATGTGTGTCCTCCCCAAGACAGACGTTGTTACGTTCTAGCCTGTATAATGATTACGGCCACAGTTCATCTTTTTACAAGGAGCCAGAAGTTCGGCCAAGTTATACTTACATGTGTTCTGTGCTGTAACGGCTGAATTAAGTGTATTTATTAGATTGGTTCATGAAATATGTTGCTATAATATTGTATAATTTGGAAAGCTTCAATATAAAGTAATTGGTCTTCATAACAGTGAGTGTACGTAGTGCAAGAGAGAGACACACGGACAGATAGGATCCTATACTGGGAATAAAAACTAGGACCATTTCGCAATACCAATATGTCGCAAAAAACTACTAAAGAAAATTGTCCTTAAGGCAAGCACTTTTGGCAAGTAAAACTAATTCTTGTAAGAAACAACAGTGCAAGAACCCTTTATTTGGTCTGAAACAGACTTCCTCCAAGGATCAACTTATAAACCACCACAGACAGATTAAGGCGCGAAGAAGAGACAAGAAAAAGAAGCAGACAAAAGCGGAAAACCCCGGAATAACCTGACCTCATACGCACCAGACATACATAAGAAACCCGAGTTCACTGACCAAGCCAGGCGGACAGGTAATAAACACGAAATACTCACAGACAAGTCGTCCAGATGATTACAGCAGTACCTTACTTACTTAGTCGTTCCCCTTCTACCGTGAGGTGTAGAGGTTTGGAAGAGAGAGCGCCAGACCATTCTATCAGCTGTCTTCTTCCTGGCCTGGTTCCATTCTAGTCCTCGGTCCTTCAAAGATTGTCTAATGTTGTCCTCCCAGCGGACTCTGGGTCGTCCTGGATGTCTAGATCCCTGGCTCTTTGTTTCCCATGCTTGTCGTGGTAGCCGATCTTCTCCCATTCTGCAGACATGGCCAAACCATCTTAGTTGGGACTGTTCTATTTGGGTCTGCAGCGGATGGGATTTTAGGCCTTGACGGATCGTCTGGTTGCGGTACCACATGTTATTAAAGCGACCATGTAAATACAGCGGTATGTCTTTAGGTAGTACGCATTAGCCGAAAAAGAATAACTTTCTGGCGGACTTACAGGTGCAGGGATTACTTCAGTGCATATACAGCTTACACACACACAAGTACACAAAGAAATTATCCAAGCTATCACAACGTAACGATGCTAAATACTTCTACACTTACGGCTTAGATAATAAAATATGTTGCTGTCTTAAAAAAAATTAAACAAACTCTACCATTAAAACTCTTTCAACCTGAATGATTAAAACTCACCCAGTGTAACGCTTTGATTGGAATTGCCTGCCCTTAATCTGAGTTGTCTACTGGTTTCTTTCTAATTTTGTCAACGCCCACTTTCCTGTTCATTATTGCTATAAATAGCTCGAATTATGTCTTTGGATTCTGTCAGTCTCGAAGAGCCAAGTTAGGCCCACCTCTTTGCACGTTGAAAAAGCGGCAGTCTAAACCTTTTATGTGGAGATTCCTGGGAAAGTCGGCGCGTCCCCTTGCTCTTTGTTGGGGAACACCGGGGATTTCACCGTCCTTTTTATCTCTTACTGGCTTTCGGTTGTCAGCCCGACCACAATTAGCTAGAAGCACGGGGGAGAGCATTCTAACGTTACGCCACTTTCGTTTTGTCTCGTGCACGGGCAGAGCTCACTTGGCGATTTTTCTTACTATATAAGGCCTTAGGTCTAAATACTCGGTACCATAGTCTCTTAAGGATTCCCTTGTGCCTTGGAAATCGTTATAAGGTTGATAACTGTCGTGAAACATTATAAATCCACATATCTAAATTAAAAAGTAAATGTAAAGCCTAACGAATTAATTCAATAAAAGGAAAGAAGAATGGTGAAAGACCAGTGCTTTTTAATGGCATACGCGAGCGTGTATACCTCCGTAATGGCTGAACAATAAAAACCCCTTTTTATGCTCCGTCTGCATAATAGTGTAACGCTTTCACGTTTGATAGTAAAGCCTACAGCAGCATACACGCCTTTCTAAAAATAAAACGTGTACTGTATTTCTTAGAAAACCTTGAGATAGACACACTGCGTAATGACCTAGATTAATACTAGCATTAATGTCATTATATACACTGTGTAGCCTAAAAGACAGACGGACTTAGAGAGAGAGAGAGAGAGAGAGAGAGAGAGAGAGAGAGAGAGGACTGAACGGAGGAACGCAGGCAATACTACCACAGTCTCGCGGTATAAAATTAATGCCACCCCACGCGTAAGGCATGAAGCGCTAACTTTTTTTCAAATAAACAGGGACAAAAAACACTACCAATACACGGTTAGGTTTTAAAAATCATGGTTAATGCTTATTAGGAAACATGACCCAATACTGTTTTACGTCTGAAATCCTGACATTAGCCTGACAGTACAGAAGACACCCCATAGTATGGAAGTGAGGAGGTGGTAACAGCACGACTATCCTAGACGAAAATACATATTTTGAACGCAGCCACTTAGTTCCATTAAAACTTATATATTTGGGTGCCTTAGGACTTGCTGACAAAGAATATGTTACGTGTTACGCAAATAGTCTAATAATTAACAAATTATAGCCAAAATGCTATAGTGGTGCTGTCTGACAGCACAAGATAATAGTTGCTCATGTTTGGATACTGCTTTACGGGAAATAGGTCAACAAGTTAAATCCGATTTGATTGGCTAGAAGAATATGTAAGCCTAAACATGATTAGTCGATTGCAAATACTATTTTTGGTTGTCACGGAAAACGGTAGGAAGGGTACTTTTTTCAAATGCTTTGGTAAACATGGTCTTATTGGCTAGACCAGTTGATATAGTCAATTAGGAGCGTCGGTTCAGTGCCACTTTGTGAAATTAAACTATGTAGAAGCAAGTGCGTTGAGAAGCAGTTCATATTTTTCAAATGAAAGCCTGGGATAGAGGCAGATCGGAATTGTGCCATAACTCATCGCCAGTCAACGTATTTGTTTAATATTTACTTGAAATTGTTGTAAGCTAGACATATTTGATATCTTTTTGATGAAAATTGAATGTGAATTGATAAATTATGTCTGTCTGTGTGTAGTTCGGTAGCAACCATGAAGAAAAGCCTAGATATTGCTCCACCCTGAACAAAACTTGTCGGAGAAGAGTTTAACTGCCTAGGCCTATATGGAATGGCCAAATAGTACTATGACACCTATCTTATTGAATAGAAGAAAATAATGCTGGAAAGTGCAGAGGCGTTGTAACCATTAGGGAGAGGAATACTGGTGAATGTTGTTACATGAGAAGCTAACAGTTGGCCTACCGCGCTGAACTCTGTGTTTGTTATGTATTGTGCTTCAGTGTGGAAATAGATTATAAATTAGTTCTGAAGTAGGAGGTACAACCTTCTTGTTTCAGGGACCGTGGTAATAACGTATTGAAGCAGCACCTGGTCTGAGTTTTGCTGAATCCAGAGGCTGGTAGCATACTCCTTGGTCCATATATCGACCAGTGGTTCTCAAGAACACGGTGAAGCAAGCGAGCAGTGGAGACTGTTTCCTGCCGCCCACACAGAAGTTAAGAGTTCGTGGCCAGAGCAGCTCAATCTTGTGTATAAACCCCTCTAAAAGTGACTTTACCTTAAATCTAGAGGGACATTTATTTGTTTCAATAAAAAAGAAACTGTGAACCTTTCCAATATTATTTCCACGAGAAACAAACACTTGAAGCCATGATGACACACAACCACCTAGCTTGAAAAGCCAGTATTACCTCATAGTACTACAACACAACTTACACACCTAGTGCAATAATAATATATGTCAATACAATGATCCTATCTATAAATTGTGTACATACAACTTGTGAATACATTTGATTGTGATTCCTGGTTCACTTTGTAGTTGAATCAGGATATCTAATATTTGAAGGAATTAATAAATTATTTTTAAACTTTAACACTTGACTCACTTAAGATAGTCTTATAGAGTGTTCTATGTATGTGAGTGTCACAGTGTTGTAAAGTATTGTGGATTAAATTAAATTGTTTATCTGTCTGTTGGTTGTTGTGAACATACACTTCATCATTATCATAACCCTAGACATTCAACGTAGTCATCACAATATTCCAGAATAATTCTGACTGAGGTCTAAATGTGGTAGCAAAGTAAGGTCATCTGTAATACACCACACTTATTAGATACAGATACCTTCACAGCTGATCTCAGTCAGTACACTAAGTCCCCTATAAATATTTATATCATCCCACTTTACCACATATATTGGGGTCCTGTCCGGGATTTTGAATCTTCTCCTATTATATATATTGGGGGGTAATTCACTTCGGGGAATAATAAAAATTTAAAAGGTATCCTTGGGTGGAAATAAATAAGGTTGAGCTCTCAGTGCTTGTGGTTGTCCTTGGATAATTAGTATAGATTAACTTGTTTAACTTAGACATTGTATAAATTTGCCTGTTAAGAAAATGGCCGACCTGGCAAAATTTCGATCTGCTGCTATGCAGGCTGCGAAAGAGTTAGGAATGGACGGGCAAGTTATGATTGCTTATGTCACTACTGAATGTGACAAATTTATTGAACGCGAAGAAAAAAGATTAGAAAAAGAGGCTGAAAGAAAGTTAGAGGCTGAAAAAGAAATTAAGAGGTTGCAGATTGAGGCTGACAGAGAGGCTAGGGTATTAGAGGCTGAGGCTAAGAAGGTCCAATTGGAGGCAGAAAGAGAGGAAAGAAGATTGACTGCAGAAAGGGAAGCAGAAAAGGAGGAGAAGAGATTACAAAGGGAACATGTGTTACGACTAAGGGAGTTTGAGTTTCAAGGCCATGCTCCTGAAAATGGTGCCAGTCCCTTTACCTCTGATGCCTCTGCTAGTCATGGAGCCTCAACCTCAGCTATGAATTTTCATTTAGATCATTTTGTTGAGAAAGAAGATGATATCGAGAGCTATCTAAATAGATATGAACTATTAGCTACCACGTATGGGTTAGAGAGAGAAAGGTGGAGCTTAAAGTTATCAGAAGGGCTTCGTGGTGCAGCTTATGAAGTTTTTGCCAAAATGAGCAGAGGTGATCAAGAAAATTATGACATGCTAAAGCAGGCTCTTTTGTTAAGATATGAAAAGAATGGAGAATTTTATAGGAAAAAATTTAGGAATGCTAAACTACTGTCGGCGTCTGTGGCCTAATGGATAGAACGCAGTTTCATAATCCAGATATACCAGGTTCGAAACCTGCTGCAGGCGGTTTGGTAGCAGATCGCTTTGTGTGGATTTTTAACAATGGTATAAGCGCCGTACCGTTCAGAAAGCAATGGCAAACTACTGAATGAAAAAAATTGCCTAGAAAAATCACAAAACAGCCAATAAAAGCTGGGGTTGATTGCCACGTCCTGTAAAGGATAAGCAACTAACTTTAAACTACTGTCAGGTGAAACCTATCACCAGTTCTCTGCACGGTTAGAGACATACTTGGAGAAATGGACTTCTCTGGGGGAAAACCCAAGATCTTAAGGAAATGATCCTTATAGAACAACTAAGAGAGTCCATGGCTCCAGACCTGAGAAAGTTTCTCATGGAACAAGGTGCAGAGAGGCTGGGTGAGTTACTAAATGTTGCTGAAAGGTATCAGGCAGCTCAAGCAGAGGTAACAGGTAACAAAAGGAAACAGGTAGACTATTTTAAGGCACCACAAAACTTTGATACGTTTGATCCTAGAGATCAGAACAAAGGTAAGCACCAATTTGATAGGCCACGGTATGACAATAAAAATAAAACCCCACCATTCGATGAAAGGAAATTTGATGAAAGAAAATCTTTCAACCAAAAAAAGGAGGTGGTGTAAGAATTGTCGGATGGACAATCATGATACTGACCGTTGCAGAAGGAACCCTATAGTAATGGCCACCCTTCAGGTCAGGTCAACCTCAAGAAAGGAGGAGGATATTATGTTAAATACCACTCCAGAAGAGTTGAGGAAGGCGCAGGCTGGGGATAAGACCCTCAAGCCTTGTTTTAGGAATTTGTCCCATTGTCACACACCTCCAGGAAAAGGAGACTTCTATATGAAGAACAAACTGATATACCGGAAGACTGGAACTAGATCCAAAGGTCAGGGACAGCTGGTACTTCCTAAAAGGTATAGGGCAGACTTAATAAGGAGCTTACATGTGAGAAAAGATGGGGACCATGAAAAAATAGGTACCATCATTCAAAAGGTGGCTCAGAATTATTATTGGCCCAAGGCAAGGTGGGACATTGAAAATTTTGTAGAAAGGTGTAGCATAGCACATGAGGGAACACCCACAAGTGGGAACAGTGATCATGACCTCCACACGCCACGGGGCAAACGTAGGCCTGACACTGAAAAGAAAAATAGATTTAATAAAGTGGACCAAGTGGAATGGGAAGCCCCTTTTCACGGACAATCTTCAATTGACTGTTTTACTATGGCCACTATGCGGCGAGTGCAAAACGATGTCTTACCCCAGGATAAGCTGAAAATCCCTAAATCTGACTTATGTAAACTGGAGGAAAAAGATGTAGAGAGGAAATCTCTCATCAAGAATTCTAAGTGGGGAGAGAGCCCCAAGAGAAAAATTGGTAGCGGTCGATTTGTGCATGATGATTCTGGGAAGAAAAGTCATCACAACAGAGCTTCGAGTGCAAATGACCTGACATGTGCCAGGAACAATAAGTTTCCGAATTTAAAAGTCCATATGTAGCTCTGTTAAGAACGTGGACTGATGAAAGGGCAGAGGAAAATATTACATCCTCATACCAATATGTGAATGAGCTGACCACTCGTTTAAAAACTGGCTGGAAACTTGCCAATGAAAATTTGAGACAAGCCAGGAAAAAACATGCTGCCTATTACAACAGGAAAGCTAAAGACAGAGATTTGGCTGTGGGAGAGAAGGTACTGCTTCTTCTACCCGGTAGTCAGAATAAGTTACAAATTGGATGGCAAGGTCCATATACAGTTCTAGAGAAGGTGTCTAGAACCAATTATAAGATAGATAAGAAGGGGAAAGAAAAAATCTATCATGTGAATCTCAAGAAGAAATATTTGGAAAGAGAAAATCAGGAAGAGACACACTTGTTGACCTTGTCCATTGCCATGGAGATGAAAAAGGAACCACTTTCATCATTTGAATATCCATTACACCCCTGTGAGACAGCGGCACAGGTGAAAATCAGTACACAACTCAGATATCACCATATAGATCAACTCCTCATAACGTACAATTTGAGGAACATCTAATCTTCTCTGGACATGTCGTTGAGTAGACTCAGAAAAAAAAAATGGTGAATATTGATTGCTAAGCAGTAGTAAGACAAGCCGTAACACTTGCAGCTGTACAGTAACATATCTGAAATGGGTTCTTGGATTGCAGAGGTCTGGGGCAGATTTCTTGAGTCGTGCCTACTTTGAATTGACCCACCTGCATTAATCCATGATAAAAATAAAATTAGCGAACCTGGGAGCGGATTTTCTAAGCCGCCATCCGTGTGATGAAAATCACCGTAAGCCCCAGGAGTAATAATGAATTTCTCTTTGTGTATATAGAATTATAGACTGACATATAACGTCTGTTTTAAGTGGGGAGAATTTGTCGTGAAACATTCTAAATCCACATATCTAAATTAAAAAGTAAATGTAAAGCCTAACGAATTAATTCAATAAAAGGAAAGAAGAATGGTGAAAGACCAGTGCTTTCTAAATGGCATACGCCAGCGTGTATACCTCCGTAATGGCTGAACAATAAAAACCCCTTTTTATGCTCCGTCTGCATAATAGTGTAACGCTTTCACGTTTGATAGTAAAGCCTACAGCAGCATACACGCCTTTCTAAAAATAAAACGTGTACTGTATTTCTTAGAAAACCTTGAGATAGACACACTGCGTAATGACCTAGATTAATACTAGCATTAATGTCATTATATACACTGTGTAGCCTAAAAGACAGACGGACTTAGAGAGAGAGAGAGAGAGAGAGAGAGAGAGAGAGAGAGGACTGAACGGAGGAACGCAGGCAATACTACCACAGTCTCGCGGTATAAAATTAATGCCACCCCACGCGTAAGGCATGAAGCGCTAACTTTTTTTCAAATAAACAGGGACAACAAACACTACCAATACACGGTTAGGTTTTAAAAATCATGGTTAATGCTTATTAGGAAACATGACCCAATACTGTTTTACGTCTGAAATCCTGACATTAGCCTGACAGTACAGAAGACACCCCATAGTATGGAAGTGAGGAGGTGGTAACAGCACGACTATCCTAGAAGAAAATACATATTTTGAACGCAGCCACTTAGTTCCATTAAAACTTATATATTTGGGTGCCTTAGGACTTGCTGACAAAGAATATGTTACGTGTTACGCAAATAGTCTAATAATTAACAAATTATAGCCAAAATGCTATAGTGGTGCTGTCTGACAGCACAAGATAATAGTTGCTCATGTTTGGATACTGCTTTACGGGAAATAGGTCAACAAGTTAAATCCGATTTGATTGGCTAGAAGAATATGTAAGCCTAAACATGATTAGTCGATTGCAAATACTATTTTTGGTTGTCACGGGAAACGGTAGGAAGGGTACTTTTTTTCAAATGCTTTGGTAAACATGGTCTTATTGGCTAGACCAGTTGATATAGTCAATTAGGAGCGTCGGTTCAGTGCCACTTTGTGAAATTAAACTATGTAGAAGCAAGTGCGTTGAGAAGCAGTTCATATTTTTCAAATGAAAGCCTGGGATAGAGGCAGATCGGAATTGTGCCATAACTCATCGCCAGTCAACGTATTTGTTTAATATTTCCTCGAAATTGTTGTAAGCTAGACATATTTGATATCTTTTTGATGAAAATTGAATGTGAATTGATAAATTATGTCTGTCTGTGTGTAGTTCGGTAGCAACCATGAGGAAAAGCCTAGATATTGCTCCACCCTGAACAAAACTTGTCGGAGAAGAGTTTAACTGCCTAGGCCTATATGGAATGGCCAAATAGTACTATGACACTTATCTTATTGAATAGAAGAAAATAATGCTGGAAAGTGCAGAGGCGTTGTAACCATTAGGGAGAGGAATACTGGTGAATGTTGTTACATGAGAAGCTAACAGTTGGCCTACCGCGCTGAACTCTGTATTTGTTATGTATTGTGCTTCAGTGTGGAAATAGATTATAAATTAGTTCTGAAGTAGGAGGTACAACCTTCTTGTTTCAGGGACCGTGGTAATAACGTATTGAAGCAGCACCTGGTCTGAGTTTTGCTGAATCCAGAGGCTGGTAGCATACTCCTTGGTCCATATATCGACCAGTGTTGGTTCTCAAGAACACGGTGAAGCAAGCGAGCAGTGGAGACTGTTTCCTGCCGCCCACACAGAAGTTAAGAGTTCGTGGCCAGAGCAGCTCAATCTTGTGTATAAACCCCTCTAAAAGTGACTTTACCTTAAATCTAGAGGGACATTTATTTGTTTCAATAAAAAAGAAACTGTGAACCTTTCCAATATTATTTCCACGAGAAACAAACACTTGAAGCCATGATGACACACAACCACCTAGCTTGAAAAGCCAGTATTACCTCATAGTACTACAGCACAACTTACACACCTAGTGCAATAATAATATATGTCAATACAAAGATCCTATCTATAAATTGTGTACATACAACTTGTGATTACATTTGATTGTGATTCCTGGTTCACTTTGTAGTTGAATCAGGATATCTAATATTTGAAGGAATTAATACATATATTTTTAAACTTTAACACTTGACTCATTTAAGATAGCCTTATAGAGTGTTCTATGTATGTGAGTGTCACAGTGTTGTAAAGTATTGTGGATTAAATTAAATTGTTTATCTGTCTGTTGGTTGTTGTGAACATACACTTCATCATTATCATAACCCTAGACATTCAACGTAGTCATCACAATATTCCAGAATAATTCTGACTGAGGTCTAAATGTGGTAGCAAAGTAAGGTCATCTGTAATACACCACACTTATTAGATACAGATACCTTCACAGCTGATCTCAGTCAGTACACTAAGTCCCCTATAAATATTTATATCATCCCACTTTACCACATATATTGGGGTCCTGTCCGGGATTTTGAATCTTCTCCTATTATATATATTGGGGGGTAATTCACTTCAGGGAATAATAAAAATTTAAAAGGTATCCTTGGGTGGAAATAAATAAGGTTGAGCTCTCAGTGCTTGTGGTTGTCCTTGGATAATTAGTATAGATTAACTTGTTTAACTTAGACATTGTATAAATTTGCCTGTTAAGAAAATAGCCGACCTGGCAAAATTTCGATCTGCTGCTATGCAGGCTGCGAAAGAGTTAGGAATGGACGGGCAAGTTATGATTGCTTATGTCACTACTGAATGTGACAAATTTATTGAACGCGAAGAAAAAAGATTAGAAAAAGAGGCTGAAAGAAAGTTAGAGGCTAAAAAAAGAAATTAAGAGGTTGCAGATTGAGGCTGACAGAGAGGCTAGGGTATTAGAGGCTGAGGCTAAGAAGGTCCAATTGGAGGCAGAAAGAGAGGAAAGAAGATTGACTGCAGAAAGGGAAGCAGAAAAGGAGGAGAAGAGATTACAAAGGGAACATGTGTTACGACTAAGGGAGTTTGAGTTTCAAGGCCATGCTCCTGAAAATGGTGCCAGTCCCTTTACCTCTGATGCCTCTGCTAGTCATGGAGCCTCAACCTCAGCTATGAATTTTCATTTAGATCATTTTGTTGAGAAAGAAGATGATATCGAGAGCTATCTAAATAGATATGAACTATTAGCTACCACGTATGGGTTAGACAGAGAAAGGTGGAGCTTAAAGTTATCAGAAGGGCTTCGTGGTGCAGCTTATGAAGTTTTTGCCAAAATGAGCAGAGGTGATCAAGAAAATTATGACATGCTAAAGCAGGCTCTTTTGTTAAGATATGAAAAGAATGGAGAATTTTATAGGAAAAAATTTAGGAATGCTAAACTACTGTCGGCGTCTGTGGCCTAATGGATATGAACGCAGTTTCATAATCCAGATATACCAGGTTCGAAACCTGCTGCAGGCGGTTTGGTAGCAGATCGCTTTGTGTGGATTTTTAACAATGGTATAAGCGCCGTACCGTTCAGAAAGCAATGGCAAACTACTGAATGAAAAAAATTGCCTAGAAAAATCACAAAACAGCCAATAAAAGCTGGGGTTGATTGCCACGTCCTGTAAAGGATAAGCAACTAACTTTAAACTACTGTCAGGTGAAACCTATCACCAGTTCTCTGCACGGTTAGAGACATACTTGGAGAAATGCACTTCTCTGGGGAAAACCCAAGATCTTAAGGAAATGATCCTTATAGAACAACTAAGAGAGTCCATGGCTCCAGACCTGAGAAAGTTTCTCATGGAACAAGGTGCAGAGAGGCTGGGTGAGTTACTAAATGTTGCTGAAAGGTATCAGGCAGCTCAAGCAGAGGTAACAGGTAACAAAAGGAAACAGGTAGACTATTTTAAGGCACCACAAAACTTTGATACGTTTGATCCTAGAGATCAGAACAAAGGTAAGCACCAATTTGATAGGCCACGGTATGACAATAAAAATAAAACCCCACCATTCGATGAAAGGAAATTTGATGAAAGAAAATCTTTCAACCAAAAAAGGAGGTGGTGTAAGAATTGTCGGATGGACAATCATGATACTGACCGTTGCAGAAGGAACCCTATAGTAATGGCCACCCTTCAGGTCAGGTCAACCTCAAGAAAGGAGGAGGATATTATGTTAAATACCACTCCAGAAGAGTTGAGGAAGGCGCAGGCTGGGGATAAGACCCTCAAGCCTTGTTTTAGGAATTTGTCCCATTGTCACACACCTCCAGGAAAAAGAGACTTCTATATGAAGAACAAACTGATATACCGGAAGACTGAAACTAGATCCAAAGGTCAGGGACAGCTGGTACTTCCTAAAAGGTATAGGGCAGACTTAATAAGGAGCTTACATGTGAGAAAAGATGGGGACCATGAAAAAATAGGTACCATCATTCAAAAGGTGGCTCAGAATTATTATTGGCCCAAGGCAAGGTGGGACATTGAAAATTTTGTAGAAAGGTGTAGCATAGCACATGAGGGAACACCCACAAGTGGGAACAGTGATCATGACCTTCACACGCCACGGGGCAAACGTAGGCCTGACACTGAAAAGAAAAATAGATTTAATAAAGTGGACCAAGTGGAATGGGAAGCCCCTTTTCACGGACAATCTTCAATTGACTGTTTTACTATGGCCACTATGCGGCGAGTGCAAAACGATGTCTTACCCCAGGATAAGCTGAAAATCCCTAAATCTGACTTATGTAAACTGGAGGAAAAAGATGTAGAGAGGAAATCTCTCATCAAGAATTCTAAGTGGGGAGAGAGCCCCAAGAGAAAAATTGGTAGCGGTCGATTTGTGCATGATGATTCTGGGAAGAAAAGTCATCACAACAGAGCTTCGAGTGCAAATGACCTGACATGTGCCAGGAACAATAAGGTTCCGAATTTAAAAGTCCATATGTAGCTCTGTTAAGAACGTGGACTGATGAAAGGGCAGAGGAAAATATTACATCCTCATACCAATATGTGAATGAGCTGACCACTCGTTTAAAAACTGGCTGGAAACTTGCCAATGAAAATTTGAGACAAGCCAGGAAAAAAACATGCTGCCTATTACAACAGGAAAGCTAAAGACAGAGATTTGGCTGTGGGAGAGAAGGTACTGCTTCTTCTACCCGGTAGTCAGAATAAGTTACAAATTGGATGGCAAGGTCCATATACAGTTCTAGAGAAGGTGTCTAGAACCAATTATAAGATAGATAAGAAGGGGAAAGAAAAAATCTATCATGTGAATCTCCAGAAGAAATATTTGGAAAGAGAAAATCAGGAAGAGACACACTTGTTGACCTTGTCCATTGCCATGGAGATGAAAAAGGAACCACTTTCATCATTTGAATATCCATTACACCCCTGTGAGACAGCGGCACAGGTGAAAATCAGTACACAACTCAGATATCACCATATAGATCAACTCCTCATAACGTACAATTTGAGAAACATCTAATCTTCTCTGGACATGTCGTTGAGCAGACTCAGAGAAAAAAAAAGGTGAATATTGATTGCTAAGCAGTAGTAAGACAAGCCGTAACACTTGCAGCTGTACAGTAACATATCTGAAATGGGTTCTTGGATTGCAGAGGTCTGGGGCAGATTTCTTGAGTCGTGCCTACTTTGAATTGACCCACCTGCATTAATCCATGATAAAAATAAAATTAGCGAACCTGGGAGCGGATTTTCTAAGCCGCCATCCGTGTGATGAAAATCACCGTAAGCCCCAGGAGTAATAATAAATTTCTCTATGTGTATATAGAATTATAGACTGACATATAACGTCTGTTTTAAGTGGGGAGAATTTGTCGTGAAACATTCTAAATCCACATATCTAAATTAAAAAGTAAATGTAAAGCCTAACGAATTAATTCAATAAAAGGAAAGAAGAATGGTGAAAGACCAGTGCTTTCTAAATGGCATACGCCAGCGTGTATACCTCCGTAATGGCTGAACAATAAAAACCCCTTTTTATGCTCCGTCTGCATAATAGTGTAACGCTTTCACGTTTGATAGTAAAGCCTACAGCAGCATACACGCCTTTCTAAAAATAAAACGTGTACTGTATTTCTTAGAAAACCTTGAGATAGACACACTGCGTAATGACCTAGATTAATACTAGCATTAATGTCATTATATACACTGTGTAGCCTAAAAGACAGACGGACTTAGAGAGAGAGAGAGAGAGAGAGAGAGAGAGAGAGAGAGAGAGAGAGAGAGAGGACTGAGCGGAGGAACGCAGGCAATACTCACACAGTCTCGCGGTATAAAATTAATGCCACCCCACGCGTAAGGCATGAAGCGCTAACTTTTTTTCAAATAAACAGGGACAAAAAACACTACCAATACACGGTTAGGTTTTAAAAATCATGGTTAATGCTTATTAGGAAACATGACCCAATACTGTTTTACGTCTGAAATCCTGACATTAGCCTGACAGTACAGAAGACACCCCATAGTATGGAAGTGAGGAGGTGGTAACAGCACGACTATCCTAGAAGAAAATACATATTTTGAACGCAGCCACTTAGTTCCATTAAAACTTATATATTTGGGTGCCTTAGGACTTGCTGACAAAGAATATGTTACGTGTTACGCAAATAGTCTAATAATTAACAAATTATAGCCAAAATGCTATAGTGGTGCTGTCTGACAGCACAAGATAATAGTTGCTCATGTTTGGATACTGCTTTACGGGAAATAGGTCAACAAGTTAAATCCGATTTGATTGGCTAGAAGAATATGTAAGCCTAAAACATGATTAGTCGATTGCAAATACTATTTTTGGTTGTCACGGGAAACGGTAGGAAGGGTACTTTTTTTCAAATGCTTTGGTAAACATGGTCTTATTGGCTAGACCAGTTGATATAGTCAATTAGGAGCGTCGGTTCAGTGCCACTTTGTGAAATTAAACTATGTAGAAGCAAGTGCGTTGAGAAGCAGTTCATATTTTTCAAATGAAAGCCTGGGATAGAGGCAGATCGGAATTGTGCCATAACTCATCGCCAGTCAACGTATTTGTTTAATATTTCCTTGAAATTGTTGTAAGCTAGACATATTTGATATCTTTTTGATGAAAATTGAATGTGAATTGATAAATTATGTCTGTCTGTGTGTAGTTCGGTAGCAACCATGAGGAAAAGCCTAGATATTGCTCCACCCTGAACAAAACTTGTCGGAGAAGAGTTTAACTGCCTAGGCCTATATGGAATGGCCAAATAGTACTATGACACCTATCTTATTGAATAGAAGAAAATAATGCTGGAAAGTGCAGAGGCGTTGTAACCATTAGGGAGAGGAATACTGGTGAATGTTGTTACATGAGAAGCTAACAGTTGGCCTACCGCGCTGAACTCTGTATTTGTTATGTATTGTGCTTCAGTGTGGAAATAGATTATAAATTAGTTCTGAAGTAGGAGGTACAACCTTCTTGTTTCAGGGACCGTGGTAATAACGTATTGAAGCAGCACCTGGTCTGAGTTTTGCTGAATCCAGAGGCTGGTAGCATACTCCTTGGTCCATATATCGACCAGTGTTGGTTCTCAAGAACACGGTGAAGCAAGCGAGCAGTGGAGACTGTTTCCTGCCGCCCACACAGAAGTTAAGAGTTCGTGGCCAGAGCAGCTCAATCTTGTGTATAAACCCCTCTAAAAGTGACTTTACCTTAAATCTAGAGGGACATTTATTTGTTTCAATAAAAAAGAAACTGTGAACCTTTCCAATATTATTTCCACGAGAAACAAACACTTGAAGCCATGATGACACACAACCACCTAGCTTGAAAAGCCAGTATTACCTCATAGTACTACAGCACAACTTACACACCTAGTGCAATAATAATATATGTCAATACAAAGATCCTATCTATAAATTGTGTACATACAACTTGTGATTACATTTGATTGTGATTCCTGGTTCACTTTGTAGTTGAATCAGGATATCTAATATTTGAAGGAATTAATACATATATTTTTAAACTTTAACACTTGACTCATTTAAGATAGCCTTATAGAGTGTTCTATGTATGTGAGTGTCACAGTGTTGTAAAGTATTGTGGATTAAATTAAATTGTTTATCTGTCTGTTGGTTGTTGTGAACATACACTTCATCATTATCATAACCCTAGACATTCAACGTAGTCATCACAATATTCCAGAATAATTCTGACTGAGGTCTAAATGTGGTAGCAAAGTAAGGTCATCTGTAATACACCACACTTATTAGATACAGATACCTTCACAGCTGATCTCAGTCAGTACACTAAGTCCCCTATAAATATTTATATCATCCCACTTTACCACATATATTGGGGTCCTGTCCGGGATTTTGAATCTTCTCCTATTATATATATTGGGGGGTAATTCACTTCAGGGAATAATAAAAATTTAAAAGGTATCCTTGGGTGGAAATAAATAAGGTTGAGCTCTCAGTGCTTGTGGTTGTCCTTGGATAATTAGTATAGATTAACTTGTTTAACTTAGACATTGTATAAATTTGCCTGTTAAGAAAATAGCCGACCTGGCAAAATTTCGATCTGCTGCTATGCAGGCTGCGAAAGAGTTAGGAATGGACGGGCAAGTTATGATTGCTTATGTCACTACTGAATGTGACAAATTTATTGAACGCGAAGAAAAAAGATTAGAAAAAGAGGCTGAAAGAAAGTTAGAGGCTGAAAAAGAAATTAAGAGGTTGCAGATTGAGGCTGACAGAGAGGCTAGGGTATTAGAGGCTGAGGCTAAGAAGGTCCAATTGGAGGCAGAAAGAGAGGAAAGAAGATTGACTGCAGAAAGGGAAGCAGAAAAGGAGGAGAAGAGATTACAAAGGGAACATGTGTTACGACTAAGGGAGTTTGAGTTTCAAGGCCATGCTCCTGAAAATGGTGCCAGTCCCTTTACCTCTGATGCCTCTGCTAGTCATGGAGCCTCAACCTCAGCTATGAATTTTCATTTAGATCATTTTGTTGAGAAAGAAGATGATATCGAGAGCTATCTAAATAGATATGAACTATTAGCTACCACGTATGGGTTAGAGAGAGAAAGGTGGAGCTTAAAGTTATCAGAAGGGCTTCGTGGTGCAGCTTATGAAGTTTTTGCCAAAATGAGCAGAGGTGATCAAGAAAATTATGACATGCTAAAGCAGGCTCTTTTGTTAAGATATGAAAAGAATGGAGAATTTTATAGGAAAAAATTTAGGAATGCTAAACTACTGTCAGGTGAAACCTATCACCAGTTCTCTGCACGGTTAGAGACATACTTGGAGAAATGGACTTCTCTGGGGGAAAACCCAAGTTCTTAAGGAAATGATCCTTATAGAACAACTAAGAGAGTCCATGGCTCCAGACCTGAGAAAGTTTCTCATGGAACAAGGTGCAGAGAGGCTGGGTGAGTTACTAAATGTTGCTGAAAGGTATCAGGCAGCTCAAGCAGAGGTAACAGGTAACAAAAGGAAACAGGTAGACTATTTTAAGGCACCACAAAACTTTGATACGTTTGATCCTAGAGATCAGAACAAAGGTAAGCACCAATTTGATAGGCCACGGTATGACAATAAAAATAAAACCCCACCATTCGATGAAAGGAAATTTGATGAAAGAAAATCTTTCAACCAAAAAAGGAGGTGGTGTAAGAATTGTCGGATGGACAATCATGATACTGACCGTTGCAGAAGGAACCCTATAGTAATGGCCACCCTTCAGGTCAGGTCAACCTCAAGAAAGGAGGAGGATATTATGTTAAATACCACTCCAGAAGAGTTGAGGAAGGCGCAGGCTGGGGATAAGACCCTCAAGCCTTGTTTTAGGAATTTGTCCCATTGTCACACACCTCCAGGAAAAAGAGACTTCTATATGAAGAACAAACTGATATACCGGAAGACTGAAACTAGATCCAAAGGTCAGGGACAGCTGGTACTTCCTAAAAGGTATAGGGCAGACTTAATAAGGAGCTTACATGTGAGAAAAGATGGGGACCATGAAAAAATAGGTACCATCATTCAAAAGGTGGCTCAGAATTATTATTGGCCCAAGGCAAGGTGGGACATTGAAAATTTTGTAGAAAGGTGTAGCATAGCACATGAGGGAACACCCACAAGTGGGAACAGTGATCAGGACCTCCACACGCCACGGGGCAAACGTAGGCCTGACACTGAAAAGAAAAATAGATTTAATAAAGTGGACCAAGTGGAATGGGAAGCCCCTTTTCACGGACAATCTTCAATTGACTGTTTTACTATGGCCACTATGCGGCGAGTGCAAAACGATGTCTTACCCCAGGATAAGCTGAAAATCCCTAAATCTGACTTATGTAAACTGGAGGAAAAAGATGTAGAGAGGAAATCTCTCATCAAGAATTCTAAGTGGGGAGAGAGCCCCAAGAGAAAAATTGGTAGCGGTCGATTTGTGCATGATGATTCTGGGAAGAAAAGTCATCACAACAGAGCTTCGAGTGCAAATGACCTGACATGTGCCAGGAACAATAAGGTTCCGAATTTAAAAGTCCATATGTAGCTCTGTTAAGAACGTGGACTGATGAAAGGGCAGAGGAAAATATTACATCCTCATACCAATATGTGAATGAGCTGACCACTCGTTTAAAAACTGGCTGGAAACTTGCCAATGAAAATTTGAGACAAGCCAGGAAAAAACATGCTGCCTATTACAACAGGAAAGCTAAAGACAGAGATTTGGCTGTGGGAGAGAAGGTACTGCTTCTTCTACCCGGTAGTCAGAATAAGTTACAAATTGGATGGCAAGGTCCATATACAGTTCTAGAGAAGGTGTCTAGAACCAATTATAAGATAGATAAGAAGGGGAAAGAAAAAATCTATCATGTGAATCTCCAGAAGAAATATTTGGAAAGAGAAAATCAGGAAGAGACACACTTGTTGACCTTGTCCATTGCCATGGAGATGAAAAAGGAACCACTTTCATCATTTGAATATCCATTACACCCCTGTGAGACAGCGGCACAGGTGAAAATCAGTACACAACTCAGATATCACCATATAGATCAACTCCTCATAACGTACAATTTGAGAAACATCTAATCTTCTCTGGACATGTCGTTGAGCAGACTCAGAGAAAAAAAAAAGGTGAATATTGATTGCTAAGCAGTAGTAAGACAAGCCGTAACACTTGCAGCTGTACAGTAACATATCTGAAATGGGTTCTTGGATTGCAGAGGTCTGGGGCAGATTTCTTGAGTCGTGCCTACTTTGAATTGACCCACCTGCATTAATCCATGATAAAAATAAAATTAGCGAACCTGGGAGCGGATTTTCTAAGCCGCCATCCGTGTGATGAAAATCACCGTAAGCCCCAGGAGTAATAATAAATTTCTCTATGTGTATATAGAATTATAGACTGACATATAACGTCTGTTTTAAGTGGGGAGAATTTGTCGTGAAACATTCTAAATCCACATATCTAAATTAAAAAGTAAATGTAAAGCCTAACGAATTAATTCAATAAAAGGAAAGAAGAATGGTGAAAGACCAGTGCTTTCTAAATGGCATACGCCAGCGTGTATACCTCCGTAATGGCTGAACAATAAAAACCCCTTTTTATGCTCCGTCTGCATAATAGTGTAACGCTTTCACGTTTGATAGTAAAGCCTACAGCAGCATACACGCCTTTCTAAAAATAAAACGTGTACTGTATTTCTTAGAAAACCTTGAGATAGACACACTGCGTAATGACCTAGATTAATACTAGCATTAATGTCATTATATACACTGTGTAGCCTAAAAGACAGACGGACTTAGAGAGAGAGAGAGAGAGAGAGAGAGAGAGAGAGAGAGAGAGAGAGGACTGAACGGAGGAACGCAGGCAATACTACCACAGTCTCGCGGTATAAAATTAATGCCACCCCACGCGTAAGGCATGAAGCGCTAACTTTTTTTCAAATAAACAGGGACAAAAAACACTACCAATACACGGTTAGGTTTTAAAAATCATGGTTAATGCTTATTAGGAAACATGACCCAATACTGTTTTACGTCTGAAATCCTGACATTAGCCTGACAGTACAGAAGACACCCCATAGTATGGAAGTGAGGAGGTGGTAACAGCACGACTATCCTAGAAGAAAATACATATTTTGAACGCAGCCACTTAGTTCCATTAAAACTTATATATTTGGGTGCCTTAGGACTTGCTGACAAAGAATATGTTACGTGTTATGCAAATAGTCTAATAATTAACAAATTATAGCCAAAATGCTATAGTGGTGCTGTCTGACAGCACAAGATAATAGTTGCTCATGTTTGGATACTGCTTTACAGGAAATAGGTCAACAAGTTAAATCCGATTTGATTGGCTAGAAGAATATGTAAGCCTAAACATGATTAGTCGATTGCAAATACTATTTTTGGTTGTCACGGGAAACGGTAGGAAGGGTACTTTTTTCAAATGCTTTGGTAAACATGGTCTTATTGGCTAGACCAGTTGATATAGTCAATTAGGAGCGTCGGTTCAGTGCCACTTTGTGAAATTAAACTATGTAGAAGCAAGTGCGTTGAGAAGCAGTTCATATTTTTCAAATGAAAGCCTGGGATAGAGGCAGATCGGAATTGTGCCATAACTCATCGCCAGTCAACGTATTTGTTTAATATTTCCTTGAAATTGTTGTGAGCTAGACATATTTGATATCTTTTTGATGAAAATTGAATGTGAATTGATAAATTATGTCTGTCTGTGTGTAGTTCGGTAGCAACCATGAGGAAAAGCCTAGATATTGCTCCACCCTGAACAAAACTTGTCGGAGAAGAGTTTAACTGCCTAGGCCTATAAGGAATGGCCAAATAGTACTATGACACCTATCTTATTGAATAGAAGAAAATAATGCTGGAAAGTGCAGAGGCGTTGTAACCATTAGGGAGAGGAATACTGGTGAATGTTGTTACATGAGAAGCTAACAGTTGGCCTACCGCGCTGAACTCTGTGTTTGTTATGTATTGTGCTTCAGTGTGGAAATAGATTATAAATTAGTTCTGAAGTAGGAGGTACAACCTTCTTGTTTCAGGGACCGTGGTAATAACGTATTGAAGCAGCACCTGGTCTGAGTTTTGCTGAATCCAGAGGCTGGTAGCATACTCCTTGGTCCATATATCGACCAGTGTTGGTTCTCAAGAACACGGTGAAGCAAGCGAGCAGTGGAGACTGTTTCCTGCCGCCCACACAGAAGTTAAGAGTTCGTGGCCAGAGCAGCTCAATCTTGTGTATAAACCCCTCTAAAAGTGACTTTACCTTAAATCTAGAGGGACATTTATTTGTTTCAATAAAAAAGAAACTGTGAACCTTTCCAATATTATTTCCACGAGAAACAAACACTTGAAGCCATGATGACACACAACCACCTAGCTTGAAAAGCCAGTATTACCTCATAGTACTACAGCACAACTTACACACCTAGTGCAATAATAATATATGTCAATACAAAGATCCTATCTATAAATTGTGTACATACAACTTGTGATTACATTTGATTGTGATTCCTGGTTCACTTTGTAGTTGAATCAGGATATCTAATATTTGAAGGAATTAATACATATATTTTTAAACTTTAACACTTGACTCATTTAAGATAGTCTTATAGAGTGTTCTATGTATGTGAGTGTCACAGTGTTGTAAAGTATTGTGGATTAAATTAAATTGTTTATCTGTCTGTTGGTTGTTGTGAACATACACTTCATCATTATCATAACCCTAGACATTCAACGTAGTCATCACAATATTCCAGAATAATTCTGACTGAGGTCTAAATGTGGTAGCAAAGTAAGGTCATCTGTAATACACCACACTTATTAGATACAGATACCTTCACAGCTGATCTCAGTCAGTACACTAAGTCCCCTATAAATATTTATATCATCCCACTTTACCACATATATTGGGGTCCTGTCCGGGATTTTGAATCTTCTCCTATTATATATATTGGGGGGTAATTCACTTCAGGGAATAATAAAAATTTAAAAGGTATCCTTGGGTGGAAATAAATAAGGTTGAGCTCTCAGTGCTTGTGGTTGTCCTTGGATAATTAGTACAGATTAACTTGTTTAACTTAGACATTGTATAAATTTGCCTGTTAAGAAAATGGCCGACCTGGCAAAATTTCGATCTGCTGCTATGCAGGCTGCGAAAGAGTTAGGAATGGACGGGCAAGTTATGATTGCTTATGTCACTACTGAATGTGACAAATTTATTGAACGCGAAGAAAAAAGATTAGAAAAAGAGGCTGAAAGAAAGTTAGAGGCTGAAAAAGAAATTAAGAGGTTGCAGATTGAGGCTGACAGAGAGGCTAGGGTATTAGAGGCTGAGGCTAAGAAGGTCCAATTGGAGGCAGAAAGAGAGGAAAGAAGATTGACTGCAGAAAGGGAAGCAGAAAAGGAGGAGAAGAGATTACAAAGGGAACATGTGTTACGACTAAGGGAGTTTGAGTTTCAAGGCCATGCTCCTGAAAATGGTGCCAGTCCCTTTACCTCTGATGCCTCTGCTAGTCATGGAGCCTCAACCTCAGCTATGAATTTTCATTTAGATCATTTTGTTGAGAAAGAAGATGATATCGAGAGCTATCTAAATAGATATGAACTATTAGCTACCACGTATGGGTTAGACAGAGAAAGGTGGAGCTTAAAGTTATCAGAAGGGCTTCGTGGTGCAGCTTATGAAGTTTTTGCCAAAATGAGCAGAGGTGATCAAGAAAATTATGACATGCTAAAGCAGGCTCTTTTGTTAAGATATGAAAAGAATGGAGAATTTTATAGGAAAAAATTTAGGAATGCTAAACTACTGTCAGGTGAAACCTATCACCAGTTCTCTGCACGGTTAGAGACATACTTGGAGAAATGGACTTCTCTGGGGAAAACCCAAGTTCTTAAGGAAATGATCCTTATAGAACAACTAAGAGAGTCCATGGCTCCAGACCTGAGAAAGTTTCTCATGGAACAAGGTGCAGAGAGGCTGGGTGAGTTACTAAATGTTGCTGAAAGGTATCAGGCAGCTCAAGCAGAGGTAACAGGTAACAAAAGGAAACAGGTAGACTATTTTAAGGCACCACAAAACTTTGATACGTTTGATCCTAGAGATCAGAACAAAGGTAAGCACCAATTTGATAGGCCACGGTATGACAATAAAAATAAAACCCCACCATTCGATGAAAGGAAATTTGATGAAAGAAAATCTTTCAACCAAAAAAGGAGGTGGTGTAAGAATTGTCGGATGGACAATCATGATACTGACCGTTGCAGAAGGAACCCTATAGTAATGGCCACCCTTCAGGTCAGGTCAACCTCAAGAAAGGAGGAGGATATTATGTTAAATACCACTCCAGAAGAGTTGAGGAAGGCGCAGGCTGGGGATAAGACCCTCAAGCCTTGTTTTAGGAATTTGTCCCATTGTCACACACCTCCAGGAAAAGGAGACTTCTATATGAAGAACAAACTGATATACCGGAAGACTGGAACTAGATCCAAAGGTCAGGGACAGCTGGTACTTCCTAAAAGGTATAGGGCAGACTTAATAAGGAGCTTACATGTGAGAAAAGATGGGGACCATGAGAAATAGGTACCATCATTCAAAAGGTGGCTCAGAATTATTATTGGCCCAAGGCAAGGTGGGACATTGAAAATTTTGTAGAAAGGTGTAGCATAGCACATGAGGGAACACCCACAAGTGGGAACAGTGATCAGGACCTCCACACGCCACGGGGCAAACGTAGGCCTGACACTGAAAAGAAAAATAGATTTAATAAAGTGGACCAAGTGGAATGGGAAGCCCCTTTTCACGGACAATCTTCAATTGACTGTTTTACTATGGCCACTATGCGGCGAGTGCAAAACGATGTCTTACCCCAGGATAAGCTGAAAATCCCTAAATCTGACTTATGTAAACTGGAGGAAAAAGATGTAGAGAGGAAATCTCTCATCAAGAATTCTAAGTGGGGAGAGAGCCCCAAGAGAAAAATTGGTAGCGGTCGATTTGTGCATGATGATTCTGGGAAGAAAAGTCATCACAACAGAGCTTCGAGTGCAAATGACCTGACATGTGCCAGGAACAATAAGTTTCCGAATTTAAAAGTCCATATGTAGCTCTGTTAAGAACGTGGACTGATGAAAGGGCAGAGGAAAATATTACATCCTCATACCAATATGTGAATGAGCTGACCACTCGTTTAAAAACTGGCTGGAAACTTGCCAATGAAAATTTGAGACAAGCCAGGAAAAAAAACATGCTGCCTATTACAACAGGAAAGCTAAAGACAGAGATTTGGCTGTGGGAGAGAAGGTACTGCTTCTTCTACCCGGTAGTCAGAATAAGTTACAAATTGGATGGCAAGGTCCATATACAGTTCTAGAGAAGGTGTCTAGAACCAATTATAAGATAGATAAGAAGGGGAAAGAAAAAATCTATCATGTGAATCTCAAGAAGAAATATTTGGAAAGAGAAAATCAGGAAGAGACACACTTGTTGACCTTGTCCATTGCCATGGAGATGAAAAAGGAACCACGTTCATCATTTGAATATCCATTACACCCCTGTGAGACAGCGGCACAGGTGAAAATCAGTACACAACTCAGATATCACCATATAGATCAACTCCTCATAACGTACAATTTGAGGAACATCTAATCTTCTCTGGACATGTCGTTGAGTAGACTCAGAAAAAAAAAATGGTGAATATTGATTGCTAAGCAGTAGTAAGACAAGCCGTAACACTTGCAGCTGTACAGTAACATATCTGAAATGGGTTCTTGGATTGCAGAGGTCTGGGGCAGATTTCTTGAGTCGTGCCTACTTTGAATTGACCCACCTGCATTAATCCATGATAAAAATAAAATTAGCGAACCTGGGAGCGGATTTTCTAAGCCGCCATCCGTGTGATGAAAATCACCGTAAGCCCCAGGAGTAATAATGAATTTCTCTTTGTGTATATAGAATTATAGACTGACATATAACGTCTGTTTTAAGTGGGGAGAATTTGTCGTGAAACATTCTAAATCCACATATCTAAATTAAAAAGTAAATGTAAAGCCTAACGAATTAATTCAATAAAAGGAAAGAAGAATGGTGAAAGACCAGTGCTTTCTAAATGGCATACGCCAGCGTGTATACCTCCGTAATGGCTGAACAATAAAAACCCCTTTTTATGCTCCGTCTGCATAATAGTGTAACGCTTTCACGTTTGATAGTAAAGCCTACAGCAGCATACACGCCTTTCTAAAAATAAAACGTGTACTGTATTTCTTAGAAAACCTTGAGATAGACACACTGCGTAATGACCTAGATTAATACTAGCATTAATGTCATTATATACACTGTGTAGCCTAAAAGACAGACGGACTTAGAGAGAGAGAGAGAGAGAGAGAGAGAGAGAGAGAGAGGACTGAACGGAGGAACGCAGGCAATACTACCACAGTCTCGCGGTATAAAATTAATGCCACCCCACGCGTAAGGCATGAAGCGCTAACTTTTTTTCAAATAAACAGGGACAAAAAACACTACCAATACACGGTTAGGTTTTAAAAATCATGGTTAATGCTTATTAGGAAACATGACCCAATACTGTTTTACGTCTGAAATCCTGACATTAGCCTGACAGTACAGAAGACACCCCATAGTATGGAAGTGAGGAGGTGGTAACAGCACGACTATCCTAGAAGAAAATACATATTTTTGAACGCAGCCACTTAGTTCCATTAAAACTTATATATTTGGGTGCCTTAGGACTTGCTGACAAAGAATATGTTACGTGTTACGCAAATAGTCTAATAATTAACAAATTATAGCCAAAATGCTATAGTGGTGCTGTCTGACAGCACAAGATAATAGTTGCTCATGTTTGGATACTGCTTTACGGGAAATAGGTCAACAAGTTAAATCCGATTTGATTGGCTAGAAGAATATGTAAGCCTAAACATGATTAGTCGATTGCAAATACTATTTTTGGTTGTCACGGGAAACGGTAGGAAGGGTACTTTTTTTCAAATGCTTTGGTAAACATGGTCTTATTGGCTAGACCAGTTGATATAGTCAATTAGGAGCGTCGGTTCAGTGCCACTTTGTGAAATTAAACTATGTAGAAGCAAGTGCGTTGAGAAGCAGTTCATATTTTTCAAATGAAAGCCTGGGATAGAGGCAGATCGGAATTGTGCCATAACTCATCGCCAGTCAACGTATTTGTTTAATATTTCCTCGAAATTGTTGTAAGCTAGACATATTTGATATCTTTTTGATGAAAATTGAATGTGAATTGATAAATTATGTCTGTCTGTGTGTAGTTCGGTAGCAACCATGAGGAAAAGCCTAGATATTGCTCCACCCTGAACAAAACTTGTCGGAGAAGAGTTTAACTGCCTAGGCCTATATGGAATGGCCAAATAGTACTATGACACTTATCTTATTGAATAGAAGAAAATAATGCTGGAAAGTGCAGAGGCGTTGTAACCATTAGGGAGAGGAATACTGGTGAATGTTGTTACATGAGAAGCTAACAGTTGGCCTACCGCGCTGAACTCTGTATTTGTTATGTATTGTGCTTCAGTGTGGAAATAGATTATAAATTAGTTCTGAAGTAGGAGGTACAACCTTCTTGTTTCAGGGACCGTGGTAATAACGTATTGAAGCAGCACCTGGTCTGAGTTTTGCTGAATCCAGAGGCTGGTAGCATACTCCTTGGTCCATATATCGACCAGTGTTGGTTCTCAAGAACACGGTGAAGCAAGCGAGCAGTGGAGACTGTTTCCTGCCGCCCACACAGAAGTTAAGAGTTCGTGGCCAGAGCAGCTCAATCTTGTGTATAAACCCCTCTAAAAGTGACTTTACCTTAAATCTAGAGGGACATTTATTTGTTTCAATAAAAAAGAAACTGTGAACCTTTCCAATATTATTTCCACGAGAAACAAACACTTGAAGCCATGATGACACACAACCACCTAGCTTGAAAAGCCAGTATTACCTCATAGTACTACAGCACAACTTACACACCTAGTGCAATAATAATATATGTCAATACAAAGATCCTATCTATAAATTGTGTACATACAACTTGTGATTACATTTGATTGTGATTCCTGGTTCACTTTGTAGTTGAATCAGGATATCTAATATTTGAAGGAATTAATACATATATTTTTAAACTTTAACACTTGACTCATTTAAGATAGCCTTATAGAGTGTTCTATGTATGTGAGTGTCACAGTGTTGTAAAGTATTGTGGATTAAATTAAATTGTTTATCTGTCTGTTGGTTGTTGTGAACATACACTTCATCATTATCATAACCCTAGACATTCAACGTAGTCATCACAATATTCCAGAATAATTCTGACTGAGGTCTAAATGTGGTAGCAAAGTAAGGTCATCTGTAATACACCACACTTATTAGATACAGATACCTTCACAGCTGATCTCAGTCAGTACACTAAGTCCCCTATAAATATTTATATCATCCCACTTTACCACATATATTGGGGTCCTGTCCGGGATTTTGAATCTTCTCCTATTATATATATTGGGGGGTAATTCACTTCAGGGAATAATAAAAATTTAAAAGGTATCCTTGGGTGGAAATAAATAAGGTTGAGCTCTCAGTGCTTGTGGTTGTCCTTGGATAATTAGTATAGATTAACTTGTTTAACTTAGACATTGTATAAATTTGCCTGTTAAGAAAATGGCCGACCTGGCAAAATTTCGATCTGCTGCTATGCAGGCTGCGAAAGAGTTAGGAATGGACGGGCAAGTTATGATTGCTTATGTCACTACTGAATGTGACAAATTTATTGAACGCGAAGAAAAAAGATTAGAAAAAGAGGCTGAAAGAAAGTTAGAGGCTGAAAAAGAAATTAAGAGGTTGCAGATTGAGGCTGACAGAGAGGCTAGGGTATTAGAGGCTGAGGCTAAGAAGGTCCAATTGGAGGCAGAAAGAGAGGAAAGAAGATTGACTGCAGAAAGGGAAGCAGAAAAGGAGGAGAAGAGATTACAAAGGGAACATGTGTTACGACTAAGGGAGTTTGAGTTTCAAGGCCATGCTCCTGAAAATGGTGCCAGTCCCTTTACCTCTGATGCCTCTGCTAGTCATGGAGCCTCAACCTCAGCTATGAATTTTCATTTAGATCATTTTGTTGAGAAAGAAGATGATATCGAGAGCTATCTAAATAGATATGAACTATTAGCTACCACGTATGGGTTAGAGAGAGAAATGTGGAGCTTAAAGTTATCAGAAGGGCTTCGTGGTGCAGCTTATGAAGTTTTTGCCAAAATGAGCAGAGGTGATCAAGAAAATTATGACATGCTAAAGCAGGCTCTTTTGTTAAGATATGAAAAGAATGGAGAATTTTATAGGAAAAAATTTAGGAATGCTAAACTACTGTCAGGTGAAACCTATCACCAGTTCTCTGCACGGTTAGAGACATACTTGGAGAAATGGACTTCTCTGGGGAAAACCCAAGATCTTAAGGAAATGATCCTTATAGAACAACTAAGAGAGTCCATGGCTCCAGACCTGAGAAAGTTTCTCATGGAACAAGGTGCAGAGAGGCTGGGTGAGTTACTAAATGTTGCTGAAAGGTATCAGGCAGCTCAAGCAGAGGTAACAGGTAACAAAAGGAAACAGGTAGACTATTTTAAGGCACCACAAAACTTTGATACGTTTGATCGTAGAGATCAGAACATAGGTAAGCACCAATTTGATAGGCCACGGTATGACAATAAAAATAAAACCCCACCATTCGATGAAAGGAAATTTGATGAAAGAAAATCTTTCAACCAAAAAAGGAGGTGGTGTAAGAATTGTCGGATGGACAATCATGATACTGACCGTTGCAGAAGGAACCCTATAGTAATGGCCACCCTTCAGGTCAGGTCAACCTCAAGAAAGGAGGAGGATATTATGTTAAATACCACTCCAGAAGAGTTGAGGAAGGCGCAGGCTGGGGATAAGACCCTCAAGCCTTGTTTTAGGAATTTGTCCCATTGTCACACACCTCCAGGAAAAGGAGACTTCTATATGAAGAACAAACTGATATACCGGAAGACTGGAACTAGATCCAAAGGTCAGGGACAGCTGGTACTTCCTAAAAGGTATAGGGCAGACTTAATAAGGAGCTTACATGTGAGAAAAGATGGGGACCATGAAAAAATAGGTACCATCATTCAAAAGGTGGCTCAGAATTATTATTGGCCCAAGGCAAGGTGGGACATTGAAAATTTTGTAGAAAGGTGTAGCATAGCACATGAGGGAACACCCACAAGTGGGAACAGTGATCAGGACCTCCACACGCCACGGGGCAAACGTAGGCCTGACACTGAAAAGAAAAATAGATTTAATAAAGTGGACCAAGTGGAATGGGAAGCCCCTTTTCACGGACAATCTTCAATTGACTGTTTTACTATTGTGGCCGTGTACATAGTTGTTCTTTTGGAAACAGACTATATTCTTACAAGACGGAGGAAGCACAGACCACCCTATAATTTTACATTTTATGAGAAACAGAAAATAATAAATAGTGTCACATATTTAGGGTAGAGTCGCTTCTACACGCCATTTCTAATAATTGGGTGATTTCCCCTGACCAATCGGATAGCTCAGATTTACCCCGGGGAAAGTGGAACAGGACGCCATTTTGGCAGTAGAATGAAAGAGCGCAACTCAAGAGGTCGTATCTGATCTAGCTCTACATATTTCTTAGTTTTGAGGAAATCAAACTACAACATTTATTATAAAATGTGTAATTCAGGACATTGAGTGTTATATATTTTCTCACTGGCGTAAGTAGTGACAATAGTTAAACATGTATTCTGAATAGAGCTCCCAACCCTAGTCGCAGCAGAACTAGGCTCGAGGATTTGAGTCAATTTGAAAAAAAAACAATGTCTTACACCTCAAATCAGGTAGAGTAGACTATTCTTGTGTTGGAAAGCATTTAACTCCAGGAATGCTTATGACAATAAAGAAATCAAGGACAAATCTGAGGAGATGGGTAAATGTCGTCGAACCTAAAATAAGACTGTAACTTAAAGGAAGGAACACGGTGGAATGAGAAGGTTCGCCATATTTGACAATTGAGTAGGCCTACGAGACAAAGATGCAAAAAAGGGATTTTTGCATCGATGAAAGCATCTGATGAGATGATAAAACTTTATTATGCTTATTATTGTAAAAATGTTCTAAATTCCAGACTTTGTTGAAATTTTAAGTTTCATGCTGAAAGATATTAAAAGTTTTGCATGAAATCGAACGCTGTTGAGAAGGTGAATTACTACAGTTTTGAGATCTAGATAAGAAATCTGTCTATTTCAATTAAATTCGCTACATCAACACCTAAGAGAAGAAAATCGAACCTGGTAACACAAATTTAAGAGAGAAATCTAAATCTCTGGTGATTAGGCCAGTTAAACATCTGCTCTCTGTAAAGTAAACTGAAAATACTGCATATACCGGCACTGCCACATGAAGGTAATATGATGCCGTTCCAGTCCTAAGGAACACATGCCCCGGTTACACTATGGCCACTATGTGGCGAGTGCAAAACGATGTCTTACCCCAGGATAAGCTGAAAATCCCTAAATCTGACTTATGTAAACTGGAGGAAAAAGATGTAGAGAGGAAATCTCTCATCAAGAATTCTAAGTGGGGAGAGAGCCCCAAGAGAAAAATTGGTAGCGGTCGATTTGTGCATGATGATTCTGGGAAGAAAAGTCATCACAACAGAGCTTCGAGTGCAAATGACCTGACATGTGCCAGGAACAATAAGTTTCCGAATTTAAAAGTCCATATGTAGCTCTGTTAAGAACGTGGACTGATGAAAGGGCAGAGGAAAATATTACATCCTCATACCAATATGTGAATGAGCTGACCACTCGTTTAAAAACTGGCTGGAAACTTGCCAATGAAAATTTGAGACAAGCCAGGAAAAAACATGCTGCCTATTACAACAGGAAAGCTAAAGACAGAGATTTGGCTGTGGGAGAGAAGGTACTGCTTCTTCTACCCGGTAGTCAGAATAAGTTACAAATTGGATGGCAAGGTCCATATACAGTTCTAGAGAAGGTGTCTAGAACCAATTATAAGATAGATAAGAAGAGGAAAGAAAAAATCTATCATGTGAATCTCCAGAAGAAATATTTGGAAAGAGAAAATCAGGAAGAGACACACTTGTTGACCTTGTCCATTGCCATGGAGATGAAAAAGGAACCACTTTCATCATTTGACTATCCATTACACCCCTGTGAGACAGCGGCACAGGTGAAAATCAGTACACAACTCAGATATCACCATATAGATCAACTCCTCATAACGTACAACTTGAGGAACATCTAATCTTCTCTGGACATGTCGTTGAGCAGACTCAGAGAAACAAAAATGGTGAATATTGATTGCTAAGCAGTAGTAAGACAAGCCGTAACACTTGCAGCTGTACAGTAACATATCTGAAATGGGTTCTTGGATTGCAGAGGTCTGGGGCAGATTTCTTGAGTCGTGCCTACTTTGAATTGACCCACCTGCATTAATCCATGATAAAAATAAAATTAGCGAACCTGGGAGCGGATTTTCTAAGCCGCCATCAGTGTGATGAAAATCACCGTAAGCCCCAGGAGTAATCATAAATCTCTCTATGTGTATATAGAATTATAGACTGACATATAACGTCTGTTTTAAGTGGGGAGAATTTGTTGTGAAACATTCTAAATCCACATATCTAAATTAAAAAGTAAATGTAAAGCCTAACGAATTAATTCAATAAAAGGAAAGAAGAATGGTGAAAGACCAGTGCTTTCTAAATGGCATACGCCAGCGTGTATACCTCCGTAATGGCTGAACAATAAAAACCCCTTTCTATGCTCCGTCTGCATAATAGTGTAACGCTTTCACGTTTGATAGTAAAGCCTACAGCAGCATACACGCCTTTCTAAAAATAAAACGTGTACTGTATTTCTTAGAAAACCTTGAGATAGACACACTGCGTAATGACCTAGATTAATACTAGCATTAATGTCATTATATACACTGTGTAGCCTAAAAGACAGACGGACTTAGAGAGAGAGAGAGAGAGAGAGAGAGAGAGAGGACTGAACGGAGGAACGCAGGCAATACTACCACAGTCTCGCGGTATAAAATTAATGCCACCCCACGCGTAAGGCATGAAGCGCTAACTTTTTTTCAAATAAACAGGGACAAAAAACACTACCAATACACGGTTAGGTTTTAAAAATCATGGTTAATGCTTATTAGGAAACATGACCCAATACTGTTTTACGTCTGAAATCCTGACATTAGCCTGACAGTACAGAAGACACCCCATAGTATGGAAGTGAGGAGGTGGTAACAGCACGACTATCCTAGAAGAACATACATATTTTGAACGTAGCCACTTAGCTCCATTAAAACTTATATATTTGGGTGCCTTAGGACTTGCTGACAAAGAATATGTTACGTGTTACGCAAATAGTCTAATAATTAACAAATTATAGCCAAAATGCTATAGTGGTGCTGTCTGACAGCACAAGATAATAGTTGCTCATGTTTGGATACTGCTTTACGGGAAATAGGCCAACAAGTTAAATCCGATTTGATTGGCTAGAAGAATATGTAAGCTTAAACATGATTAGTCGATTGCAAATACTATTTTTAGTTGTCACGGGAAACGGTAGGAAGGGTGCTTTTTTTCAAATGCTTTGGTAAACATGGTCTTATTGGCTAGACCAGTTGATATAGTCAATTAGGAGCGTCGGTTCAGTGCCACTTTGTGAAATTAAACTGTGTAGAAGCAAGTGCGTTGAGAAACAGTTCATATTTTTCAAATGAAAGCCTGGGATAGAGGCAGATCGGAATTGTGCCATAACTCATCGCCAGTCAACGTATTTGTTTAATATTTCCTTGAAATTGTGGTAAGCTAGACATATTTGATATCTTTTTGATGAAAATTGAATGTGAATTGATAAATTATGTCTGTCTGTGTGTAGTTCGGTAGCAACCATGAGGAAAAGCCTAGATATTGCTCCACCCTGAACAAAACTTGTCGGAGAAGAGTTTAACTGCCTAGGCCTATATGGAATGGCCAAATAGTACTATGACACCTATCTTATTGAATAGAAGAAAATAATGCTGGAAAGTGCAGAGGCGTTGTAACCATTAGGGAGAGGAATACTGGTGAATGTTGTTACATGAGAAGCTAACAGTTGGCCTACCGCGCTGAACTCTGTGTTTGTTATGTATTGTGCTTCAGTGTGGAAATAGATTATAAATTAGTTCTGAAGTAGGAGGTACAACCTTCTTGTTTCAGGGACCGTGGTAATAACGTATTGAAGCAGCACCTGGTCTGAGTTTTGCTGAATCCAGAGGCTGGTAGCATACTCCTTGGTCCATATATCGACCAGTGTTGGTTCTCAAGAACACGGTGAAGCAAGCGAGCAGTGGAGACTGTTTCCTGCCGCCCACACAGAAGTTAAGAGTTTGTGGCCAGAGCAGCCCAATCTTGTGTATAAACCCCTCTAAAAGTGACTTTACCTTAAATCTAGAGGGACATTTATTTGTTTCAATAAAAAAGAAACTGTGAACCTTTCCAATATTATTTCCACGAGAAACAAACACTTGAAGTCATGATGACACACAACCACCTAGCTTGAAAAGCCAGTATTACCTCATAGTACTACAGCACAACTTACACACCTAGTGCAATAATAATATATGTCAATACAAAGATCCTATCTATAAATTGTGTACATACAACTTGTGATTACATTTGATTGTGATTCCTGGTTCACTTTGTAGTTGAATCAGGATATCTAATATTTAAAGGAATTAATACATATATTTTTAAACTTTAACACTTGACTCATTTAAGATAGTCTTATAGAGTGTTCTATGTATGTGAGTGTCACAGTGTTGTAAAGTATTGTGAATTAAATTAAATTGTTTATCTGTCTGTTGGTTGTTGTGAACATACACTTCATCATTATCATAACCCTAGACATTCAACGTAGTCATCACAATATTCCAGAGTAATTCTGACTGAGGTCTAAATGTGGTAGCAAAGTAAGGTCATCTGTAATACACCACAGTAATTAGATACAGATACCTTCACAGCTGATCTCAGTCAGTACACTAAGTCCCCTATAAATATTTATATCATCCCACTTTACCACAATAACCTACGAGGGGCGTTCAGAAAGTAATGCACCACATCATTTTTCTCAGGAACTGTTTACTCAAAAAGCATGAAATTTATAAACAACATAATCCCCATCAACTTGTACGGCTTTATGCCAGCGCGAAACTAGTGCATGTATTCCTAGCCCGTACCAGATTTTGTCTTGATCATGTAGCCATTTCTTCGCTGCAGGAATCACTCCTTCATCATCCTCCAACCTTGTCCCACGGAGTGCATCTTTAAGTGGACCAAATAGATGAAAATCAGAGGGTGCTAAATCGGGACTATAGGGTGGATGGCGTAGTACAGTCTAACCCAATTTGGTGATTGCTTCCCGTGTTGCCAGACTTGTGTGAGGGCGCGCATTGTCGTGAAGGAGAAGCAGGTCTGCTGGATTCTTATGCGGCCGAACTCTGCAAAAATGTTGATTGAGTTTTTTCAATGTCTTAATGTAAGCTTGCGAATTGATTGTCTCTCCTCTTGGCATAACGTCCACAAGAATCACACCCTCAATGTCCCAAAAGACAGTGATCATGACCTTTCCAGTTGAAGGAATTGTCTTGAAATTCTTTCTTCTTGGTTATTGCGGATGATGCCACTCCATTGACTGTCTTTTTGTCTCAGGTTCAAAATGATGTGCCCAGGTTTCGTCACCTGTAACGATCTTAGCAAAAAGTTCTACAACAATTCAGAAGAAATTGCTTTCCTTTGCAATCGGTGGTCATTTGTGAGACTTCGAGGAACCCATCTTGCGCAAACCTTAGAAAATCCGAGAGTTTTTATAACTGCATTTTCACTACCAATGCTGACTGACAGCTGTAAGGCCAATTGTTGAGTGATTCGCCTATCAGTAAGAATAATGCCCTCAGCGCATTGCAACATTTCTGCGTTGGTGACTGTGGCAGGACGTCCACAGCGCGGCCGATCAAGCAGCTCCGTATCTCCACTTCCTGATTTTTTTATTCTCTGAACCCAGCGACTGACTGTACTCCTGTCGACTGCAAAACTTCCATACACATCACATAGATGCTTGTGAATATTCACAACAGTTTCCTTCTCTGCAACGAAAAATTTTATCAAAATTCCTGTTTATAACGCAAGTTGCTAACACGCTCAAGTTCAACGGTTTAGGGCAGCCGTGTTATTAAGCCGGTTGCGGTGCAATTTGGTGCACACAATTGGCATATGCCATATTTAAAGTGTGCAAAATTTCATGCTTCTATCTTAATTATTAGTTGAGAAAAACGAAGTGGTGCATTACTTTCTGAACGCCCCTCGTATAACCAGATTTATAGTGCGAAAATTGTATTCCTTGTTGGTACGCACATCTCCATTTTTTGTTCTAAGTTAATTTATTGAATGTCTAGCTTAAATAATACAGAGTCAAGGCCCGTGTTACTTTTACATTATCTTAAATATATATTTAATTCTTAAAGTGAGGTCTAATTATCTGGGAGCCGATTTACTTTATAATGTATCTAATACTTTAGGTAACATAATTTTTGTATGTGACCTGGGAGTTCTAATTTTAATAAGCAAACTACAAATTTTAACTCCGCTTAAGTAGTACGGCCAAGACAGAATATATATATATATATATATATATATATATATATATATATATATATATATATATATATATATATATATATATATATGAGACAGAGAGATATTCTTGCAGACAGAAGAGAGAGAGAGAGAGAGAGAGAGAGAGAGAGAGAGAGACATATGTAAATCATTTGTTTTTGCGATGTATTTCCATGTGCGAATATGTGTATAACTTAATTATGTACAGAGTTTTGCTGTTATTTTTTTTTAGACTACAGCGTATCAACGCAAGTTAATTTTATAACGCTCCCAAGTGTAGTCCCTATTAGATAAATATCACAGGGCCACTTTTATTTCTCAATGCATGTTTTGAATATTTAGACTGGACCTGCTTACAGGGGGTGTATGTGAAAAGCGAGGTCAGTAGACCCGTCTGCGTAGACAGCGCGGAAGTAACGCATGGACGCGTTTGCCTGTGCGAAATGTTTAGGCTAATCAGCGCATGTGTATTATGGATTGGTAACGAGCAAGCAAAGCGGTAGGGCGGTGCGATTGAGTGAAAGGACGTAATTTGTTTGTAAACATTGGGCCAAGCTGTATAATTGTTTAGATAAAATTTCATTGTTTGTATTTTCTACAGAGAATGGACAAACAGCCTGTAATCTAGTGCTCTCTGTACCCCCATTTGGAGCACCTTGCATTGGCAACATCTCTACTGCCATTTCGTGCCACCACATATTGGAGTAAAATTATCGTCCGTGCAATGGGTAGTTGCCTTTGCACTTAAAACTTCGGGCAGTATCATCAGGCCCATCGAGGTCCTGACACCGTGGAGTAGATACTCCCAGCCTTCAGTAGGATATAAACCTCTAGCCAGACAGGCTGCCACCTTTGCCATCCCGGCTTGTGGGCAACACTGTCATACCCATTGACAGCCTCTAACCCGGAGTAATTGGAGTGTCCTTCAGAACAAGCCAGCACCCGTACCTTGGGAAGTGAAGTCATCTGTAACCCAACCAATAGATGCGCATCCCTTGGGAGCCCTCCGCTCTATTCGTTGTAATATTTGCCACCAGTGGTCTCTAGTGCCTGCTAATCGGATTTGTTCGTAGTGATTGGATATTCGCACTAGCATTTTCTCCTTCACCCATGCTTTGGATAATGGGTGCTTGCTTGGATTATCTTCACAACGGTGTCCTCGGGGAGCTTATCTTCGCATCATTTGGGATATCGAAATTCTTCAGAGGAATTGTGTTAAGTTTCCATTCGATACGGATTACTTACTTACCAGGAGTGTTTGGCAAGACCGGAGCGGCCGTTTCCATCACTGGAGACTGGGGGCCCCCTGTTTACTAAGTAACTTAGTTAGTGTGAGAAAGTTCTGGGTGTTGGTGTGGAGTGAGACGATCTGCTTGTGTGTGATTTATCTAAGTGGTGTGGTAGGTTGTGGGTTTTTTTAGCCTTCAGAGACCGTGAAGGCATTTTCTTACTTTCCTTGATTCATGTGGTGATTTTGTGTTAATAAACATATTTACATTTGCTTGTGGTCAGAAATCTCTTCTATGCTAACTGTCACTAGATGTTGTACTGTATGTTCTTACTGCATTTAGAATTAGTCTATTTGTTCAGAGAGAACGGGCGATGGATTGACTTAGTAAAAGTCAGTCGTCGGAGGCTGGAGAAATAGTCTTCTTCCCATAATTTTCATTAGTTACTCTATTCTTATCTACTTTCACATTTTCACATTCATAATCCGTCTGAACTCAGAAATAATCTATTCACAATTATCCTATTTACGACACCCAGTCATACTGAAAACACGCTAGAAATTGTATTGTTTTCTTTCAGCCAAGCACAGAACGTGAGGCGTTTCCACCAGTAAGCATATACGAGTGTAAAATGCTCACTGCAGTAAATAAAGCACACTTTTCAGTCAATCTTGTCACGCTACAGATTCATTTGCTGCGAAAGGAAAGAGAAAATAAGAAGTAAGCAGAAAAATAAAACAAGATTTATGACGAAGACAAAGCAGAAAAATAAAAAAAGGTAAAAAACGTGATGTTACAACGAATTAACATATTTAACTCTGTAACCTTTCCTGACATAACTTCTATAAGTACCTGTTGCGTGATAAATTCTCGCAACATCGTTTTATTACAATATCTATTTTATAACGCAAGGGCAACAACTGCTTGAAATTTATAGTCACTTTTCTCGGTAAGCATTTGTCTTCTCGCGTTGGTATTGAATGCAGTTAAGTTTTGAGCTGTGGTCTTTTTGCGCTGGACTGCGCATGACTGGTCTTGTTTTTTGGTCGATCGGTTTCCGCCCACCACTAGTGGAGTGAGCGATTTGAATGGCGAAAGAGATGCCTCGTTGAAGAGGGGATCTCCGCTATTTTTTTGTTCTGTCAGGGATGTGTAGTCCTCTTATGGATATTTCGTTTATTCGAGATAATACCTCTAGTGTATTTGCACATGCCGGGAGGCATAATATTTCTGTGTAGTTCCTGAAGGCAAGGTAAATTGACTTTCCATTAACTCTATCGATTTTTGGTCGTGAGCGATTTCGATTCATAGCCTGTCTTCGAAAGTCGTCGTCACGAGATGTTTTCCCAGCTCACATGTCGCTGTATTGTACTGCATCGGTTGATGCATGTCCCAAGGACCATTACTTGCTACTTTGTTAAATGAACTAGGTTTGGAAAACCTTTATTATCTAGAGGATATTTTTGAGGACATTATTTATACTTCGGCAGACGTGTCTGTCTTGCTGAAGTCAGACTAAGGAGAGTGAACTGATCTCATACATCTGGTTATCTCCTGGCTGTTATAGAAAAGGATGGAGTTTTTCACCTGACTACATTTACAGCACTATGAAATATAACATGCATCTGACTCATCATTGTAATGCTGTCTACCGTCTATTGCTGTATTGAATGTTGCTGTGATAATGACTGTTTGATGTGCCTACATATTCGCGTAACCATTTTGTCACTGTGGCGTCCACAATAAATAATGAAGAAAAACGTCAACGGCTGTTACAAGAATCATTGACTTTATACGTCGTGAGTTTACTGACGTCCTATGTGGATTGCCCTGTTATTTTTGTATGAACATTGTTTGACTGAACACATCTGCACACTACACAAAACCAGACATGCGGATACCATCCATCATCATATGGCATCACGCATCATTTGGTGGCCATAAGCTGGTTTGATTCTGGTACCAGCAAACACGGGGTCCCTTACCCACTTCATTTTCAACAAGAATTCATCAGCATCCTTCAAGAAATTAACATTCTTCAATACAGTCAACATCTTCAAAATTTTCAAAGTACTCGGCGTTGCCCGGTAAAAGTCAAAATTTCAACTTTTTGACGGAAACAAGAATTTGACAGTACCCGGCGTTGTTACATGTTGCCGGATAACTCGGACTGCTGTTATCTTTTACGCAAGTCAAGCAAGTTGCTGCTGTCAAGGTTCCAGTGCTGTCGTTTTTGTGAAGGTCAAGTGCCGGTTGAAACGGGTTGTTTTCTGAAGAAGGCCAAGTACCGATTTCCATCAACTTACTTTTGGATTAGAAGGTCAAGTGCCGAAACAACTCAACACACAGTATTTCAGAAGCTCTTGTACCATCGTGTTAGCAGTGGAAGCAGTTCAGATGTGCCATCATCGTTGGAGCTTCGCTCTTTAGGACGTTGATTGACATCCGTTTTTTCTGCTGATTCTACGATTGGAAGCCTATAAGTTAAGTGGCCTGTTTGTATGTAAACTGTGCCCTTATACTTCTGCTGAGTCTTCTGTGTATCATCTCATTCTATATGTTATATGTCTATATGTTATTTGTATATTTATATGTTTATATTTCAGCGGGTTCTCGGTTGGGTGGTGTCTCCGTTAGATTATGCCACGTCATAGAGGTCGTCTATTGTGAGCGTTTTCTGTAGGGTTTGCAAATTTCCGATACTGGAATTTGCTAAGCGACTTCTGTTGCTATTTATGTTAGCTGTGATGACATGTTTTAATATTGTTTTCGTTATTCTTTCGCATTCTTTAGTTTTGTTTTGATTTGTTTGTATTTGTTAGCCTACTCTTGTCTATAATTTAGTTTCATACAACATTTTTGTTTATACACTGTGGTGTCATGTATTTTGTTTAATTATAGCGCAGATATCGTCACATTTTTTGTGATATTTCATTAGTTTCTGCTTTATTTTTAGTTGATTTCTGCGAACGTTTTTGTATTGTTGCTGATCTTTGTTATTGTTTACATTGTTATTGTTTACATTGTTTGCATTGTTTACATTTTCAATGTTTACATTCTGCATGTGTTTACATAGTCATTGTTTACAGTTATAGTAATTAGTTAATGGGCTATGCTAATGCACTGTTACTACTACACTGATGATAAATGAATGATGAATAGTGTCGTGCACTATTGAATGAGAAGTGCACTTATGATCAAGAATTGAGTGCTGATATTTCATATACAAGTTCTTTGATTGGAGACTTGTTTCCCACAGAGACTGGGATAATATAATGTGATGTGAATATACAAGTGCTTAATTAAGACTTGTTACACTTAGGTTTGAAATAAATTAGTTAATTATTTCAGGTTTTGGACTCATATGTTAGACAACATGTCTACATTTGAGCACTTTATTGAGCAGGGTAAATTGCTTGGGAAGACTGGTGATAAGTTAGAAGAATTTGCAACTGCTCGATATGATAAAGCAATGGAAGCTGAACAAAAGAAACAGCAGATGCAGGTGGATGAAAAAAGATTCCAAATGGAAATGGAAAAACAAAAAAGGGAATCAGAAGCTGAGGAGAGAAAACTCCAGCTACAGCTAGAAGCTGAAAGACTTCAAAAAGAGGCTGAGAATAAAAGACTTGAAAAAGAAGCTGAAAATGAAAGACTTCAAAAAGAGGCTCAGGCTGAGGAAAGAAGATTACAGAGAGAGTCTGATGAGAGGAAAGCAAAAATGGAACATGAAGAAAAGGTCTTAGCTTTAGAGTTGGAAAAATTGAAATTGACGAGCATGAGTAATGGTAATGATTCAAACAAGGGTTCATCTTCTGGTAAGGCTAATAATGATACTTTTAAGATTAAGTTACCAACATTTAGTCCTTCCAGTGATGACATAATGTTCTATCTGGACAGATTTGAACAAGCATGTACAGCTCATAACATAGACAAAGCAAAATATGTTTATCAGTTATCAGGGATACTGACAGGTAAAGCTCTAAGTATATTAAATATGGTGGATGAACCTGACAAGAACAATTATGAGGTTGTCAGGGCCGCTTTGTTAAAGAAATATCAGCTTAACGAAGACGGCTATCGTCTACAATTTAAAAACATGTTACCTGAAAATGGAGTTGAATTCTCCGAGTTTATTGCAAGAATACGCATTACTTTCTCACGATGGGTTGAACTATCTAAGACGGAAAAAACTTATGAAGGACTTATGGACTTAATACTTAGAGACAAAGTCATGTCGTCTGTCAATGAGTCTTTCCTTGCTTTCCTTCATGAACGTAAACCTAGAACAATAAAAGAAATGGAAGATTTCTGTTGCCAATACGTAACTGCGCACCCACACATAACCATGGGTAACTCTAAGGTGAAAGAAGGTTTACCAGTTGCTTCGGCAGCTCCGTATGGCCAAAACTTTGCTCGTAGATTCCAACAAAATTTTGATAGAAAGAGTAGCGGTAATTTCTGTCAAAATCATGGAAATCAATTTCATGGTGATTCTTCTTCGAAGAATTGGAGACAACCTGATAGTACTCGTTACTATCACCCTAATAATTATAAGCATTTCAAAAGAGGATATGGTAATAGAGGTTATTCCTGCCGAAGACCTCAGAACCAAACAAATAGATGTTCGCATCAATGTGAACATGATAGTAATCGTGGAAACTGGAATTCGAACCAGGATAACAATTACAATAGAGACAATAATAACTGCAGAGATAATAATAACTCTGATAACTTCAGAGGTAATAATAGTCGGGGTAGATCTCAACACAAAAAAAAGAGATATCAGCAGGCTAATGCTGTACAACAGGAAACTGAGGGAGCCTGTAATCATGTTGTTGATAGTAAAAACTTTGGCGCTGTCACTAGTTCTGCTTTTGACTTTGAGAGAGCAAACAAATGCCCCCAATGCAGTACTTTATTCGAACCGGGTACCATAACTACTTTGAGTTGTGGTCACCCACTTCCCGCTCTTCCTGCTGCTGTTGCGCATGACGGGAGGGGTTCTTTAATTCTACATAAGGGTCTTGTTAATGATACTCCGGTCTCACTACTTTTCGATTCCGGATGCACCATTATTGGTGTTAGACAATCGCTTGTAGATCCATCTTGTGCTACAGGAAGGGTTATTAAATGTGTCACATTTGGCGGCACTCTAGAAAAATATCCTACTGCTGTAATTCGCATTGCCACTCCTTTCTTTACTGGAGATGTGCATGCTTGTCTCTTACCTAATCCTATTGCGGACCTTATTATTGGTCGTATTCACGGAGTTAGGGAGTGTACCCCACAGCAGATTGCTGCTTGGGAAGATAATAACATGCAAGCTACAAATGCAGTGGTTACAAGAGCACAAGCTCTACAAACACCCGAAACTTCACTGAATAGTGATAATGAAGTTGATAGCCAAGATAGTCACTTAGTAATCACTCGTGACTCTTTCATAAAATTGCAAGAAGAAGATCCTTCTTTAAAAAAATTCTTCGTTCTTGCGAAGAAAGGTGATCCGAATCAGGATACAAATAGAAAATCTTGGATTGCAATGAGAAACGGCGTACTTGTACGTATGGTACAAGATTCGACTACGTCGGCACATTCGCAAATTCTTGTTCCCAAGAGCATGAGAGTGCAAATATTACAACATGCTCATGACTCGCAATGTGCTGGACATATGGGTTTTTCCCGTACGAAGTCGAGAGTCCTTGCGGCTTTCTTTTGGCCTTTTGTCAATAAGGACATTCGTATTTACTGCCGATCATGCAAGGTATGTCAGGAGGTCAAATCTAGAGGACCACGACATGCTGCGCCTATCCAGGCTGCTGACATTCCTATTCGGCCGTTCCAGAAAAGGGCCATAGATATTATTGGCCCTTTTAAGGTCAAGTCGGCCAGAGGACATCAGTTTATCCTTACATGTGTCGATATGTGCACACGTTGGCCAGAGGCTATTCCTCTTAAGAGCATATCTACTACCGATATCGCAGATGCTCTTTGGTTGATATTTTCTCGCTTGGGGTTCCCCAGAGAAATATTGTCAGACCATGGCACTCAACTCATATCTGACACTATGTCACAGGTAATGTCTACCTTACATATTGAACGATCTCTCAGTAGTATCTACCATCCTATGTCTAATGGGTTAGTTGAGCGTCTGAATAGAACGCTCAAGACTTTGCTTGGTAAGATAACTGAAGATCATCCTCAAGATTGGGACAGGGTTTTACCCGCGGCTCTCTTTGCCTATAGAGAAGTCCCTAATGAACACACAGGATTTTCTCCCTTCGAACTTGTCTTTGGCGCGCGTCCACGCGGCCCTATGTCTTTATTACACAATCTCATCACTGCCGATGATATTAGCGATGAAACTCAATCCTCATATGAGTATGTCATTGCTCTTAGACAAAAGATCATTGAGGCATGTAAGCTAGCAACTGCTTCATCAGAAATTGCTAAAGAGAAGGCAAGACAGTTTGCTAACAAGAATAGATGTCTACGACAACTTTGTCCAGGTGACAAAGCATTCGTCCTACTCCCCAGTAGGGAAAATAGACTTCTTATTGCATGGAAAGGTCCGTATGCAATAGTCTCTCGGATTTCCGATGTTGACTATGTGGTCGATATTGATGGAAAGCATAAAACTTTCCACATAAACATGCTTTCGGAATTTCACGAACGTCCGGACTATTTGCTGCCTATTTTCCAGGCAACGGATGATGCTCCTGCACCTCACGGTCATTATTCATCCCTGTCTGTCATACAGGATGAGGAATCTACCTTCTCTGATGTTAACCTTCCCCTTCCAGTGGTTCCATTACATTCTACGGAATCTTGGAAAAACGTTTCTGTTTCTCCTAATCTTTCTGGTGACGAACATCGACAAGTCTCGTCGATGTTACAAACATTTCAGGATGTTCTCACTGACATTCCTGGACACACAGATGTCATAGAACATGACATAATTCTTACCGACAATAATCCAATTAGGGTTAGGCCTTATCCTATTCCTATACACTTTCAGTCGCAAGTGGAAAAGGAATTGGATGAAATGATTCAATTAAATATAATTGAACCATCGACTTCACCATATTCTTCTTCCATGGTTATTGTCCGGAAGAAGGATAAGAACATACGAATTTGTGTTGATTATCGCAAATTGAATCAGGTCACAAAGTTCGATGCTGAACCGATGCCTTTGTTAGAAGATCTACTGATTAGACTTTCTAATTCTAGATTCTTCACTAAACTTGACTTGTCTAAAGGTTATTGGCAAGTGCCTTTAGCAGAGCATGCCAAACCTCTTACTGCTTTTTCTACACCTAGGGGTCTATATCAATGGAATGTTATGCCTTTTGGTCTCATGAACGCCCCTGCCACTTTCGTTCGCATGATGCGTCGATTCTGTCACATCGTTCGGATGTCATCGCATACTTAGATGACATCTGTCTCTTCAGTGATACCTGGGAAGATCACTATTTAGGGTTATATGACTTACTGTCCACTCTACGTGAGAATAATTTGACAGCGAAACCTTCTAAAGCTTTTGTTGGTTTTGGTGAAATCTCTTTCCTGGGTCATCGTGTTGGTCATGGTCTCTTGAAGACAGAAGACCACAATACTTCCAAAATACTGAACATCTCTGTTCCTAAAACGAAGAAACAAGTTAGGAGTCTCTTAGGTTTAATTCAATTTTATGGGAGATTTATTCCAAATTTATCTTCGATCATGGCACCTCTCTCAACATTGTTGAAGAAAGGTTCGCCTAATCTGGTCCGTTGGTCTGAAGAATGCCAATCTTCACTAGACCAAATCAAGAATATATTTTCTTCTCCTCCCATCTTAAGATTACCTACTCTTGATAGGACTTTTGTTCTTCGGAGTGATGCTTCATCCACTGGGATTGGAGCAGCACTGATGCAAGAATATGCAAATACTCTGCATCCTGTTATGTACATTTCTAGAAAACTAAATGCGGCAGAGAGGAAACTACTCGGTTTTAGACCGTGAGTTGTTAGCGATGGTTTGGTCAATTCTAAAGCTACAAAGATTCCTCCTGGGCGCACATTTCATTCTAGAGACTGATCAGAAAGCTCTTACAGCTATTCAGACTAAGAATTTGAAGAGTTCGAGATCCACTCGATATGCTATAGCTCTTCAACCTTTTCACTTCACGGTACGAGCTATCCGTGGTGCGGATAATGTGATGGCTGACATTTTGTCTAGATGCCCACATGACTCCAACTAATACTTCTGTCCTATATTTCCATATATTACAGAGTCATAACACACCTATATTTCTACAATAGATTAGCACATCTGTACTTACTTTATATGTACACACTATCGTGCTTTGTTGTCATCTTCTTCTGTTCGTTTTTTAAGATGATAGAGGAGGACTGAGTAGTTAATATAAGGGCCGTTAGTTTACTAAACAGCCACAATTATTAATAATGTATTGTACCTTATGAAGCATATTAGTTATTAATTAGCATTATATTGCTTGTACTTTCTCAGAATGTCATTGTTGAGCTGAGGACTTACCTTACTAGTATCAAGCATGACGAGTTCTAGATTGTGTACTTACCCTCGGAATACCAGAGCATATGTCCTGGATCGTCATGTAGTTTAACTTTACTATGTACTTATGTCATTACATGTCAAATAATGTACTATTTAAATTTTCCTATCAGATTTGTACATCCATTTTTAAAGACAATATTAGAGTATGCTGTTTAATGATGATTATGGTAACTTGCATACGTATATTGTGTTTACATGCTAACGTGATGTGTGTTGGTGACACCTCCCCGATCTGAATATTTTTTGAGACATATTTATTTTTCTGTTGAGGTATATCCTCACCAGACACTCTATATTTAGCCTCATGTTAGGCAATTTAATTAATTATCAGCGCATAATTCGTGCGTTTTGAGCCGCTTATCGCATGCTCTTTGATATTTAAAAAAAAAAAATATGTTCCACATTTTTTTTTAATCGGGAGGAGGTGGTGATATGTTGCGTGATAAATTCTCGCAACATCGTTTTATTACAATATCTATTTTATAACGCAAGGGCAACAACTGCTTGAAATTTATAGTCACTTTTCTCGGTAAGCATTTGTCTTCTCGCGTTGGTATTGAATGCAGTTAAGTTTTGAGCTGTGGTCTTTTTTCGCTGGACTGCGCATGACTGGTCTTGTTTTTTGGTCGATCGGTTTCCGCCCACCACTAGTGGAGTGAGCGATTTGAATGGCGAAAGAGATGCCTCGTTGAAGAGGGGATCTCCGCTATTTTTTTGTTCTGTCAGGGATGTGTAGTCCTCTTATGGATATTTCGTTTATTCGAGATAATACCTCTAGTGTATTTGCACATGCCGGGAGGCATAATATTTCTGTGTAGTTCCTGAAGGCAAGGTAAATTGACTTTCCATTAACTCTATCGATTTTTGGTCGTGAGCGATTTCGATTCATAGCCTGTCTTCGAAAGTCGTCGTCACGAGATGTTTTCCCAGCTCACATGTCGCTGTATTGTACTGCATCGGTTGATGCATGTCCCAAAGGACCATTACTTGCTACTTTGTTAAATGAACTAGGTTTGGAAAACCTTTATTATCTAGATGATATTTTTGAGGACATTATTTATACTTCGGCAGACGTGTCTGTCTTGCTGAAGTCAGACTAAGGAGAGTGAACTGATCTCATACATCTGGTTATCTCCTGGCTGTTATAGAAAAGGATGGAGTTTTTCACCTGACTACATTTACAGCACTATGAAATATAACATGCATCTGACTCATCATTGTAATGCTGTCTACCGTCTATTGCTGTATTGAATGTTGCTGTGATAATGACTGTTTGATGTGCCTACATATTCGCGTAACCATTTTGTCACTGTGGCGTCCACAATAAATAATGAAGAAAAACGTCAACGGCTGTTACAAGAATCATTGACTTTATACGTCGTGAGTTTACTGACGTCCTATGTGGATTGCCCTGTTATTTTTGTATGAACATTGTTTGACTGAACACATCTGCACACTACACAAAACCAGACATGCGGATACCATCCATCATCATATGGCATCACGCATCAGTACCATGTTGAGCAAATCACACAGAAATGCAGGAGAGATCTAGCGGCCCTGAAAATTATGGCCGCGGCGCGTCTGGAGCAGAGATTACTATTTCTTCTTTATCAACAGCTAGTCATATCGGTCATTGAGTATGGGCTGGTAATACTCACGCTGTCAGTTACACAATGTGAACGACTAGAATGCATTCAGAATGAAGGGATGCGCATAGTCTTGGCCTGTACGCGTGATACCCACATTGTGACAATGATGTACATGCTTGGAGTGCTGTCGATTAAATGCAGATATGCGATGGCCTAAGCAAAAGCCTATAAGCGAGTATCCACAGACAAACGGCACCCTCTGCATGGTAACATAGCTGACATTAAGGGAGCAAGAATAAAGAGAGGAATGTCATGGATGGCACAGGCAGAGACAACGATCAAACAGGTGGCCACAGACGACAATATATTCAAGGGGGAAGAGTGGAGTATATCAGATGAGAACTGGATTAACTACCAGCAGGTCATCGTTAGCCTTGGCAGAGAATGTAGAAATTTGGGAAATGGAAAAGCAGAATTTGAAATTAATCAACTGATACACGATCATTCCAGGGATGATGATGCCATTGTGTATACAGATGGGTCTGTGATCCGTGGTGAGAAATCCAGTTGGGGCTTTTCTGCTCGGGTGCAGGGCAGAATCGTCGCCGAACATAGCGGGGCTTACAAGATAACAACTTCCAGCATGAGAATGGAGGTCGAGGCTGTTACTGCAGCCTTAAGGTGAATAACTGAAACTTCATTAACAAAGGACATCAATGTGTCAGACTCTCAGTCCATGCTTCGGAGGTTCAAAGTGGTTGGTTGCGGTATGAATGGAAAACTTTCATAGAAGCTTCCAGTCTACAAGAGCTGGTGTGGGTATACTGTCCTGGTCATGCTGGGGTATGTAGTAATGAAAGAGCTGACAGACTAGCATCAAGAGCACCCATAGTGGGGACACTAGATATGGATAAGGGAGATATATTGAGAACAATTAATGATCGCCTGTTAGAGAATGACACTGCAATAGATGAATCATCAAGGTTAACTCCTTCAGTCCCAAGCAAAAAAAGTGGGTTTGGCCCAAACAAAAATGGCCATACCAGTATGTTTTTATTGTTTTTGTTTGGAAATAATTTTTTTAAATGTTCATATTCATAAATAACAAAAGTCCATAATGGATGGCTATAGGTAAAGGTAAAGGAACCCGTTACACGCCCATTGAGGCATATTGGGAATATGGTGTTAGGCCCATATTATCTTGACCGTCGGCACACGAGGGGTGATGTGGTCGGCATCACGCCGGCCGCCTTAACCTTCCCAGAGTAGCTCTGGTACCCATTTGGGGCTGGGTCGACCCAGGAGCCGTTTGTGGCCTAAAAATTTTTCCGCCTCATCTGGGGATCGAACCATAGACCACTAATGGATGGCTATGCTTTAAGAAAATAGTGTTTTTGAGTTGTCAAAATTAGAAAACAGCCCTAGAAAGGATCAAGAGATACGAAAGCCAGTATACTGTTGATTGGGCCAAATCGGTCTAGCGGGAAGTACAGTATACTGGCTCTTGGGGGTTAAAGAGTTAAGACTGTTGGAATTTGGCATCAAACGTAAGACTAGTAGAGATGGACGTATGAAATGAAGCATCCGTCGTGTTTACAACCAGCGAGCTACAAGAACAGTTAGCATTCACACTCTTCGACATATACTGATGGAGACTGAGCACCTATGGGTTTGCCCGGAGCACAATGATGTCAATTCTGTATAACAATAACTCATAGCCGGTGTTTATACAATTTTCCACCGATCTATTCTTTTGTTTTTAACTTGTCCATTATTATTTTAATTTATCATTGAACAACATTGGCTTTTATCTAGACCATTTTCATGTTTACATTTTACTTGTGAATTGATGGATGAGCTTAGTTTAAATACAAAACAGGACAGGCAAGTCAGGTGAATGACAAAGAATAATTATCTAATTAAGGGTACGGCTTCCTATAGAAATTTCCCATGGAATACATTAGAGTAGACGTGGAGAAAACAATAAAAATCCTCGCGAGGCCAGTTCTCTGTATTTTTATTTTTGTTACATGAGGAAAAGAGTATTTTGGGACATAGAATAAATGAAATAAATTTAACGAAACTGTGTTGGCAGCGCGGTAACAAATTAAGCTCGCCTCAGGAGCTTTATTTCAGAATCACAAGTTGCACAAGATGCTTAAAACAATTACATGGACATTTGTTATCTCCCTTCCGGAACAAAATGGTTCATCACTTGTTCATGTTTTGAAATGGGATGGAACAAGATTGATAGAGCGAACTTGTTTTTATCTTAGCAACAGTTTTATGTTCGTGCGCATCTAAATTTTTCTTATTGTTAATCTTCTCTTAGCGTGTGAGTTGAACATGTTATCAAATTTCGATGAAAATTTGGACTTCTACGCGATGATTGAAAAATCACTTCCTGTTTTTAAATTGTTACTTCGTCACTTCTTTTTAACTATTGTATATGAAACAAATAACACATTAAAGACAATTAACCGTCATTTTTACTACATGTAATGTTATGTCACATTAACTTCACAACTTACTGTAAGGTTTTAAAAATAAAAAAGTTGCCTCCATTTAGCGAGGGGTGTCCCGTTCAACCTAGTCGGTTATAATAGAACGCATGTCCAAATATAAAAGACCTTTAGATCTGATGACGTTAACCGTAAGGTCTGGTTTGTTCAACACATGGTTACACAGCGGGCAATAAATGTTGCTTTCTCAGGTAACTTCAGTTTATTGACTATTATCGATTTTTGTTGGGTCTCATTAATAAAAGATTTAATAAAAAAAACCAACTTATTTATCAAAGAGCAGTTTTTACTCATTATCTTGATATTTGTTTCATGTATATCCTGTGGATTCAGGGTGAGGATACATAAAATTTAAAAATATGATATATTCTCCTTCTTACACTGTCAGACGTCAACTGGAACACGTTCAAAGCAGTGGTCAGCTTGAGGCTATTTCTATCTCCATAGAGTTTTCCAGGAAAGTGGTACTGGTCATGGCCACATGTGCTTTCTCTGTTCCTCATATGTTGGGCATCTTTGAAGCAGATGTTCAGCAGTCATCGTATCGGTGCCACAGTCTCACTGATCGCTAGTTCCTATCTTTAGCTTGTTGAATAGATGGTATCTCATTATGTTGTGGCCCGTGCGGAGTCTGAAGATTATCACTTGTTCTCTTCTGTTGAGCTGGCAATGTGCATCATTTTTTTGTGTGGCATGGATGTTCTGCTTTCCATTTGTTCCTGTATTTGCTACTGATAAAACTCTTTACCTCTTCAACAGTTATACTTGTATCATGTTGAGGTAGCTTTCCACCTTCCTTTGCCAGCCTGTCAGCTTCTTCATTGCCAGAGATGCTGCAATGAGATGGGAAATGACTTCAAATTTCTCCATTTTCTTTATTTTGCCCCTGACTTTTTGCCATTTTTTGCCTTTCTTCTTTCCATATGTGATGGGGCCGTAAAGACGCCCCCTTCATGTTCAAGGCATATTTATCGCCCATATATTTTCGATGTGCGCGCAGCACGCTGGGATGTGAAGAGTCTGACTCAGTAGAAGATTTATTACTAGGCCATAATAAAGCCTAAAAATTAGTTATATTTGATAGTAGTGTGTTATATTAAATAGCTGTAGGTTTTATTTGTGTTTTCGCTATTTCTAGAGCGATAATCGCGTGTGTTATTTGCGTGGCGCAATTAATCCGCGCAGCGCACTAAAGTTGAGTGATTAGCCTAGAGCCTATATAAAGAGAAAGCGGGCGGCGAACGGGCCTATTTTGCAAAACCGCCCAGAGAGAAGAAGCGAAGTTAGACACCAGAGCCAAGCTGTAAATGCCTTGAGCACGTGAGTTAATTTAGAATAGCATTAGTATTCTATAATTCTGAAATGATATTGAGCGTGTCTGTTCTAATGTTTAATAAAATAGATAAAAGGATGTGTTTCCTAAGGATTGAAGAACATTAGATTTAGTTCTGAAATGATAGATGAGTGAAAATAATGTGTGGGTAGATTTTTACTAGTGCCTAGTCCAGATTGCGGCTGCAATAGTTAAGTATCAAGTATTTCATTCATCAGACCGGGCAAGAAAGGCAAACTATTTCACACATGAAACCAGGCAGAGAAGCGATTTATTACTTTAATTTAGATAATATTAACTAGTTGGGAAGATGGCAACCGGGAGGCCCACGTTTTTATGACCGTGCGTAAAAGAAGGCGCCAAGGAGTCTGCATTTAACACTCTTAGTTATCACTTAATGTTACGCAGTTTTATATCGTGTGAATTGACATGTGGGTGAAAGTAGGTTAAATGTAATTTTCCCCAGTAATAGAAGAGAGAGTTTTCGTGGTAAATTTCCTTTATGTGATGACTTTAGTTCTAGTGTTAAGTCAAGAGTAATTTTATTTTGTTCATTAATGTAAGAGTAATTAAGTGTATTTCACGATTATTGATTATTCTACTGTATATCTTTAGTGGGTTACTTTGAGTGAGGTGAGAATATGTATTTAGATTTCTGGAGAGCGCGAGGCCACTCCTTGGGGCGTAAGGCACTTTGAGACAGGTGTTTCTCTGTTTGCTCCGTGCGGAGCATGGAAACACCAATGCAACTGGTGTCCATTACAGGCCCACAAGAAGCATTTTTATGCTATTGCAGTGGTTGTTTCTGTAACAATGTGTTTCATGTGATGAGTTCCCAATCTCATCAAGGGGCATATACGACATGCTTCAGAGTGCAGTGACGAAAATTGAAACGGATCAGTTGCGAGGTGGTGGTTTATTCTTATTATTGAGAGTACTTGTACATGTAGTTGAAGAATATTATTTTATGTCCAGTTGATTATTATTTAATTATTGTTATGTGAAGAATGGTTTGTGAGAGCACGTGGGCTCACTTGGAGATATATATTTCTCTTCGCCGCTCCTGTGGGAGCATGGGGCCACCAGTGTGGTTTGCCTCCGCATGAAGCATTCAGATGCTCTTGCAGTAGTGGTTTCGGTAGCAACCTACATTACACGGTGAGATTGTCAGCCTCATGCACAACACCATACTAGTATCGCTAGACGACATGCATGAGTGTGTGTGTGTGTGATAGTTGGGTGTGTGCTTTTGCAGTAGTGGTTTCGGTAGCAACCTATGTTACACGGTGAGATTGCCAGCCTCATGCACAACACGATACTAGTCGCATTGGACGAAACGCATGAGTGTGTGCGTGTGTGATAGTTGAGGGTGTCAGGTGGCGTGGAAGGACTGTTTGGCAGGTGAGAGTATCATTATTTAACTATGATTTTAACCAGTCGTTGCTTTGTTTGCGTCTTCAGATTAGCAATCGAGCACAGGCTGGGTGTTTGTTTGGTGTTTGGTTTTGTTCGTTTTGTTATTTGTTTAATGTTTGCTTCGTGTATTAAATGTCACTGATAGGGTTGTAGAAATAAATACAGCCCCTGCCTTAAGAATCAGAGTTTTATTGTTGAATCGGGTCGGTTGCGAGTGTGCAAGAGAGTGATCAAATATCACAACATCATCATCATCATTTCGCCCACCCTATTACAATTGGCGTCGTCGACAGGATTAGGCAGACAGTGACACCGAGCAAACAGCAAACGAACAAATATAACAAATATTGTAAACACCCAGCGGTGCGGTATTGCAGCAAGATGGCTTCGATCAATGCACCTGTGAAGGTAGTGTACGTGAAGGGACCAGAGGTAAGGCGATTTGATGGAAAGGCAAGTCCCACTTGGCAAGAGTTTGTGGAAGATGTAGATGCCACGTGGAAGGTGGCGCCCTTTTGTGCAGAAGACAAGTTAGACATTATCTGGAATAATGTCACACCAATGAGCAGTTACTCTAGGAAGAAGCCTACACGGCAACCACCAGTCAGTGAGATGACCAGGAATTTCCAGGCCGTGAGTCAGGGGCCTAGGGAATGTGCTTACAAGAGGAGGTGCAGAGAAAGAAAGCACCATGCCAACCGCGGGAACAGCTAGAGCACGACGAGGGGGTGTGTGAGCAGGAACATCAACTAGACCTTCTTGTTTGTGAGAGTCAGGCTGTTGTCAAGGAAAGCTGTGAGCTGACAGCACCAACAAACGCAGTTACACTGACAAGGCGACAAGGGATTTGCAAATGGTATAGTGTCCACAGGGGATGGGGGTTCATCACTCCAGATGATGGAGGTATTGATGTATTCGTACATCAGACCAAGATCTTCAGAAAGGGATTCCGGAGTCTGGCGAGGAATGAACGAGTAGCATTTGACAGCAAACCATCTGTCCAGGGCATGGAAGCAATCTATGTATGCGGCATTGGCGGCCAAGAATGTAAGGGTAGTAGGAGGTGACCCATGGCACTGAGAAAGCCTACAAGGTTGAGGTGCTACAATTGTGGAGAGTTCTCATCCCACATGGCAGCCAAATGCCCTCAAGGCCCTTTTCCAAAACGATGCTTTAGATGCAAGTCTACATAACATCTGATATCCGAATGTCCCTCAAGGAGCTCTTTCCCTAGACGTACTGCCACGACCAGGTTGCATACATTATGTAAACCAAGAGATGGCCGTGACTACTGTCACCAAAAGAGCGCCGAGAAAATGTGTCGACGTCTAGGGGAGGAAACCAGTCCTAAACAGATAGGAGGGAGTGCACATCAAGGTTCAGAAGAGGAAACTCATCTAAAACAGATTGTGTGGAATGTGGGCCACCGTCTACACAAAACGACTGTAAAACCCGTCAGAAGCAATCCCCCTTCAAAGTCGACAGCTGCAAGCACTGACAAGAAGAAGTCACAAGCCAGCAGCGACGCGGCACAAGTAGATGAATCCTCTAGACCACAGCAACTGCCAGCCCAACAACGGACAACGAGGGACATGACGACCAAGAGTGTCCCCAGCCGGGTTGTACCTATTCCAGAAGCTCACCCTAAAGCATCGCCGCTCAGAAAGAGTCATGCGCAGCACCAACGATCTGAGAGGTTACAATTGACGCGCCAGAGGTAGTGATGTTGTCGGGACGACAACAAAATCAGGAGGGAGATATGTGATGGGGCCGTAAAGACGCCCCCTTCATGTTCAAGGCATATTTATCGCCCATATATTTTCGATGTGCGCGCAGCACGCTGGGACATGAAGAGTCTGACTCAGTAGTAGCTTTATTACTAGGCCATAATAAAGCTTAAAAATTAGTTATATTTGATAGTTGTGTGTTATATTAAATAGCTGTAGGTTTTATTTGTGTTTTCGCTATTTCTAGAGCGATAATCGCGTGTGTTATTTGCGTGGCGCAATTAATCCGCGCAGCACACTAAAGTTGAGTGATTAGCCTAGAGCCTATATAAAGAGAAAGCGGGCGGCGAACGGGCTTATTTTGCAAAAGCCGCCCAGAGAGAACAAACGAAGTTAGACACCAGAGCCAAGCTGTAAATGCCTTGAGCACGTGAGTTAATTTAGAATAGCATTGGTGTTCTATAATTCTGAAATGATATTGAGCGTGTCTGTTCTAATGTTTAATGAAATAGATAAAATGATATGTTTCCTAAGGATTGAAGAACATTAGATTTAGTTCTGAAATGATAGATGAGTGAAAATAATGTGTGGGTAGATTTTTACTAGTGCCTAGTCCAGATTGCGGCTGCAATAGTTAAGTATCAAGTATTTCATTCATCAGACCGGGCAAGAAAGGCAAACTATTTCACACATGAAACCAGGCAGAGAAGCGATTTATTACCTTAATTTAGATAATATTAACTAGTTGGGAAGATGGCAACCGGGAGGACCACGTTTTTATGACCGTGCGTAAAAGAAGGCGCCAAGGAGTCTGCATTTAACACTCTTAGTTATCACTTAATTTTACGCAGTTTTATATCGTGTGAATTGACATTTGGGTGAAAGTAGGTTAAATGTAATTTTCCCCAGTAATAGAAGAGAGAGTTTTCGTGGTAAATTTCCTTTATGTGATGACTTTAGTTCTAGTGTTAAGTCAAGAATAATTTTATTTTGTTCTTTAATGTAAGATTAATTAAGTGTATTTCACGATTATTGATTATTCTACTGTATATCTTTAGTGGGTTACTTTGAGTGAGGTGAGAATATGTATTTAGATTTCTGGAGAGCGCGAGGCCACTCCTTGGGGCGTAAGGCACTTTGAGACAGGTGTTTCTCTGTTTGCTCCGTGCGGAGCATGGAAACACCAATGCAACTGGTGTCCATTACAGGCCCACAAGAAGCATTTTTATGCTATTGCAGTGGTTGTTTCTGTAACTATGTGTTTCATGTGATGAGTTCTCAATCTCATCAAGGGGCATATACGACATGCTTCAGAGTGCAGTGACGAAAATTGAAACGGATCAGTTGCGAGGTGGTGGTTTATTCTTATTATTGAGAGTACTTGTTGTACATGTAGTTGAAGAATATTATTTTATGTCCAGTTGATTATTATTTAATTATTGTTATGTGAAGAATGGTTTGTGAGAACACGTGGGCTCACTTGGAGATATATATTTCTCTTCTCCGCTCCTGAGGGAGCATGGGGCCACCAGTGTGGTTTGCCTCCGCATGAAGCATTCAGATGCTCTTGCAGTAGTGGTTTCGGTAGCAACCTATATTACACGGTGAGATTGTCAGCCTCATGCACAACACCATACTAGTATCGCTAGACGACATGCATGAGTGTTTGTGTGTGATAGTTGGGTGTGGGCTCTTGCAGTAGTGGTTTCGGTAGCAACCTATGTTACACGGTGAGATTGCCAGCCTCATGCACAACACGATACTAGTCGCATTGGACGACACGCATGATTGTGTGCGAGTGTGATAGTTGAGGGTGTCAGATAGCGTGGAAGGACTGTTTGCCAGGTGAGAGTATCATTATTTAACTATGATTTTAACCAGTCGTTGCTTTGTTTGCGTCTTCAGATTAGCAATCGAGCACAGGCTGGGTGTTTGTTTGGTGTTTGGTTTTGTTCGCTTTGATATTTGTTTAATGTTTGCTTCGTGTGTTTAAATGTCACTGATAGGGTTGTAGAAATAAATACAGCCCCTGCCTTAAGAATCAGAGTTTTATTGTTGAATCGGGTCGGTTGCGAGTGTGCAAGAGAGTGATCAAATATCCCAACATCATCATCATCATTTCGCCCACCCTATCACACATATGTATTTCTTTCCTCATTCTTCTTTGTTTCTGTCTTTCGTTCCTCATTCTTCTTTCTTTAGATCTTTATATGCGCTTTATTTCTTTCTTTCTGTCTGTCTTGCTTTCTTTCTATCTGTCTTTCTTTCATTCGTGTTTTTCGTCCTTTCTTTCTTTATTTTCACTTAATTTTTTTTCAATAATTTTTTCGTGCTTCTTTCTTGTTCTCTTGCTCCTTTTTTTCTTTTTTTTTCTTTCTTTCTAATTCGTTCACATTTCCTTATTTTCGTTTCTTTATGTTTTCTTTCTTTTTCTGTCTTTTTTTTCTCTCAGTTCTTTCTTGCTTTGCTTCTTAACATTTCATTCTCTCTTTTCTGTTATTTTCTGTCTGTCTGTCTGTCTTTCTTTCTTTCTTTCTTTTTTTTCTATATTATTTCTTTTTTTTCTCATGTCTTTCTTTATGTCTTTCTTTTCCCTAGTTTCTTTTTGTTTCAGTCTTTCTTTTCCCACCACCTTTGTTTCAGTCTTTCTTTTCCCTATCACCTTTGTTTCTGTTTTTCTTTTCCCTATCACCTTTGTTTCTGTTTTTCTTTTCCCTATCACCTTTGTTTCTGTTTTTCTTTCCCCTGTCTTTTTTTTTCTTGTCTCTTTCTTTCTTTCCCCAATCTTTCTTTATTGCCGTGAAGCGCCACAGTTTCGGATGATTATTGATTTCCTGTTCATAGCAGATATTACGACCTGGTGTGCTATGTTTTGTTTATTTAAAATGTTAATCACCTTCTCTGTCAATCACTTCCTGGGCTGCCCTTTATTCCTAGTCTCTTCCAGTTCCATTAATCATCATGTTGATTGATCAGCTTTATTCTCACAAGATGTCCACGCCAAATTATTTCTTTTTTTTTTCTTCTTCTTCGTTCGCCCTGAAAAGGACGGTGGTTGCGTTGTGTCTGTTTACAACGTAGCTGTGATATCTGCACCTTTCGGTCGACACATCCGACTTCTGCACAGCATTTTTTAGGACCGGGTTTGCCTTCCCATTTCGATCCACACTCGCTCAGCCAGCCTGCACAGCTGCAGACTGTTTCCAGGACCACCACGTGGAGGTGGAGCGCGGTCTTATTTGAATATTCTTTCTCCACATTGTTGAACTTTTTAATTTTCATCGTTAATTATAGTTCGCATATACTGGGGCTGGGTCGCAGTTTGCAGGTCTTGCCCATTAATGTTATTAATTGTTCGTTTGATTGTTTCCTTATTGTAGCCGGGCATTTTTTGGTATTGATTGCCACACGTAATTTTTTTAGTGCAAAGTCTAATGTGAGAAGATAGAAACAAACTGCCAAAATTCACTTTAACTCAACTTGATAAAGGTACAACGTACAGATCAAAACATCCAACACAGAAGCTATGAAGATCAGCAGATAGACAGGCCCATTTAATATATATGTCAATAACGTATCGCTTCACTAGGTTCAAGAGCTCAAGTACCTAGGTTGCATTTGTAACCTTGAAGACTTGAAGAGAAATTGAAACAAGATGTCAAAAAAAACCAGTGCAGTGACTTACCAACAGTTACCACTACTCAAACATCAGAATATCGGTAAGTGACAGCTGATAAATAGTATATTCTTACCAACTCTCTGCTGTCAGTGTCAAGTATGGTCCACTGTCGTACCGATAGGTTTTGAGTTATTTTTGGTCCCGTCTGAGTAGAGTGGATGGTGATAAGTACGTGAGAAAAAGGTGTGAGAAATAGATTTCACGGGTGAATAGCTTAAGGAGAAGATATGTCTCTGGAATGAGGAAGTTTCTCTATTCCAGCCTATCTATACGACTATAATTTAGTACAAGACAACCTTGCCCTCCTCATGCATTTAAATATAAGTTTAACTACATACACACACAGCTATGTGACAACAAGACACAGAAACGTGAAAAAGTACGGTTCATTGGGTTCGTTCGTTCGTTCCTTTGTCTAATATGTTGCTGTTATACCCTGTTCAACCTGAAAGTTGGTTATAATTGGGGTATATATTGTATTTAGTTTCTTCGGTGCTAGCCGGTTGTTAGTCCTGAAAAGGACTGGTCTTAAAAAGGACCACTAGCTGACTGTCTGGATACCTCTTAGTTGCTTGTCTGTTTATGGTGTCGTGGCGTTCTCATGGTGTTCATATCCTGCCTTACGGGTTACAAAAGGTTATATTTGGGTATATAGGGTGTTAATGTCTGTGCTGGTATCACGTTCCTAGTCCTGGAGGTGATTGGTCCTGAAAAGGACCACTGGCTGCCTGTTCGGTCTCTACTATTCGTTGTCTGTTTTGGCTACGTGTTGTTCTATGGCTGTTGCTATTATCTTTGGTAAGAAGCCCATTATGGTTTTGATGATTATTTGGTGTTCCGCTTCTTTTCTTCTTTCTTGATGTCTTGTTAGTACTTCAACGATTTCCGTTATTATTTTGTCCTTAGTTTCTTTGTTTTGCTCTCTACGTTTTGTAAGGATATCCTCAGCGATCCTTCTCTCTGTTTCAATTCTTTTGAGGATTTCTTCGTTCTCTTCCTTTAGCTCTGTGAGTTTGGCGATGTCGACTTCTATGTCGTGTTTGATGGATTTCATTTCCCGTAACATTACCTGGGCGCTCTGTAAGGCTCCTATTGTTTCGTCTCTTATGGCATCTGAGTCTTCGTTGTGTTGCTTGTTCGTCTCGACTTTGAGTTGTTGTTTTATGCCTCGCATCTCTGTGGTTAGTTTTACCAGCTGGGCTCTTGTGTCCTGTTCCTGTTTGACAGTGTCGCCTGAAGCCACCCGGTTTCTTGCTTCTCTGAAGGAGATGTTTTTTTGTTACCGATTCCTTCAGTATGGCCTTTGTCTCATAGAAGATCGGACATCCACGGTATCTTGCCCCGTGGTTCCCGAGACAGTTTGCGCAGGTTCTGCTGGAGTTGCGTTCTTTATAGTTGGTATCTTTTTTCGCCTCAGGACATTCGTTGTATGCGTGATTTCCCGCACAGTACCGACAAACTGTCTCTCTCCTGCAAGTTTTCTTGGTATGTGGAAATTGCTGGCAGTTTGAGCACTGCATAACAGGAGGGATGTACTCTTCTGTTTTTCGACATCTGTCGTCTAGGTTTATTTGTCTCGGTCTTGAAGTCCCTTCAATAGTAAGGATAACTAGGTTTGTGTCCTTCTTGTCCCATGTCTTCAGTCTTTCCACCTGTGTTATTTTGATATTTTGGTTTTCTGTTTGCAGGCGGCTGTGGACTTCTTGTGTAGACCGATTGTTGTCGATCCCTCTTACCACTATCTTTTTGGTCTTCTTGAAGATCTCCATAGTCACTTTCATCTGGTGGGGCAGCTGGACTTCTTTGTGTCCGGACTCTAGTTCGACCATCAGTTCTGTTGTCTTCTCCGTGTTATTTAGCGATATTACAACACCTTTTTCGTGCCTTGCAACTCTATTAATGCTTCTCCTGCCCGTTATTGCCTCTAGGAAACCGATCACTTTATCGTCGGGTAGGGCCCTGAGCGAGGCCTCACTTCCCGACATCTGAGTGATCTTTATGGTTCTCTCCTGTAGTGTCTGGTGAGAAACAGCATTTCTCTGCTTGCGAAGCTGGCACTTTCCGACATCTGTCTCAGTTTGAGTGTGTGGTCTGCTGGACGGATTCACATTCTGGTTGGTTGTCTGCCTCTGATCTCGTTTTTCCGATGTTGCCTGGTCGCTGTATGATGGAGACTCGACTATGATATCTTGTTTTGGTGGTGGATTTATTTTGTCGGGTTTCATGGCATTGTTACCCTCTGTTGATGAAGTTCTGTGGCCTTGATTTGTAGATGTTGTCTGTTCACTACCCAGTGGAGCCGCCGCCTTGACATCTTGTTTTATCGGTGGTGTTGCTTTGCCCGGCTTCGGAGTCTGGTTGTCCTCTGCCTTCGACGCTTTGGGTTGCTCATCGTTCGTGTCACTGGCTGCGTTGTTCGGCTTCTGAAAGGGAACGGCCACGACGCTAGTAGTTGGAGTAATCGTGCTCCCCGGCTGACTCTCTTTGTTCTTTGCAGGTTCTTGTCTGCTGCTGCTGACAAGTGTTTGAGGGCTTCTATAGACTTTCCTCTTTTTCGCTTGTGGCTTGGTACAAGTCATTTTAGTGAATTCCGACGGCTGCGTTCGCCCTGAAAAGAACGTTCGTTTTACTATAGTGCTGTCTTCCGAAAGGTTGAGGATGATCTAAAAGATGTAATCAATAATGAAATGAAATGGGTTCATTGGGTAAGGGTCTGACCAACACACAAAGTTAAGTTTCTTTTGTTGTTTATTATCATTTAAACTTGACAACATCAAACATCTAAAGAAAGATCAAAATAAAATCAGATTTACATACATATGAAAATAACAGAGTAAATGTGCCCTCCCCCTATGGATAAAAGAACCCAAAAAGTTAATAACCCAAAGGTCAAAGGTTAGCACTATGTTACAGAATAGACAGTAAAGAAACAAGTTCCTACTAAATGCTACCCAGTAAAGTAAACAAGTTTAAGCAATATCCCAGGTTGGTAAAGTTCCTGTAACAAAGAAAAATATTCACTCTCTCTGTCATACAGTGGCCACTCAATCACGCTTACCTACTCTGGGTGATATCCCTTGGAAATATAATTTTCCTGAATATAAAATGGCCAGGTTTTATTTCCCAAATTGGCCCCAGTCCATCTTCTAACAAATCAAGACTAGCGAGGTGGACGCCGAATCTGGTGTTTTAATTTTCCCTGGATGCACAAAATGTCACCGCGAATAGTTAGTGTAGCAAAAACGTGCTCTTGAGGTTCACAGTTACAAAAGGAGGAAAATACTTCCAGTATTGGGAAAGATCTGGTTGCTAAAATGTTACAATTGATAAATGATGATAATCCTAACGGCTGGCTCTGCGGCGAGTGCCGATTCTGAAACAGCGTAACTTTCTGGATAAATCCTCTTGCATACGACTGTCAGAGGTCGGGAATAGGATTGTTATCTTGTATATCCCAGTGGGCTGGTAAAATTTGGAAAAATATCTGGGTATTGGTAAGTCCAGTTAAAATTTACAAATTAAAATGTTTCTCATGTATCATTGGCAATTCCGTGCTCACAAATGAAATTGGTGACGCACAAGCCAAGAAAAAGACAACATTAACCAATCATTAAATGAAGAAAAGAAGACCCCAAAAAAAACCGCTGGACGCGCTTGTGATCAGGTCTGCTAGGAATAAAGAACATTTATGAAAAAAATGCTTCTATTTTATATAGCTACATATATGCACACAGACGGGGACAAGACGATCTCTTATCCACTCCGTCAGTCCTGATTAAAGTTAAAAGGCACACGGTGTCTTTAGCCTATGTGGTCAGCTTTTGCTTGCGCTGAGATTTCAGGTCGGATACAAGTAAGCGGGTGGAGAAAATTAACACTATAACTGCACATCTGGTATGAAATAGCTACGCGTTATTTATTTCACTAGTTCTAACAGCTAGAAAATCCAGTGAATTATAATGGTAAAATCTTAACACTTTAACACGTAAGCACTAATTTCTATTACCAGACAATTAGAATGGCAATCCCCACGAATGCTATTAACACATCGTCCACAATGGTTCTAATTTTACGTGCTTAGACTATCCAAAATTCTGAGTGACAACTGATAGCAGGTTTAAGAAAACACAGTATATATATCATCATGGTTCTCTGATCTATAGATGATGTTACTTTTCACGTTACCATGTGTATCGAGAGAATCAGAACAGAGTTCTAAAGATAAAAGCTTTACTTTCGCTCTGTCGGGCGTTGCTAATCTACATCAGAAGAATTTTCACGTCTAATGGGTCTCTCGAAGATTTTGCCAGAGCGAATCGACATCAAAGCGTTAGCTCCCCTTTCCTAAGACTTCAAAGGCCGTTACGACAGTTTCACGTGTTTTCTGTCTGAGCTCGTATGCCTGACAGATAGATACTGGCGTGGGAAAACAAGGTAAACGAAAGCTGATTCGCCACCTGTTTTGACTGGCAGGTCACGCAAGTTTGTAAACAACTTCGTTTCCCTATGATCAAAGAAAAAGAGGCGTGGGTGAAAAATAAGCTTGTGTGAGTATGACAGGCAGAAAAATGCATGGTTTTGCTAGCAAATCATAAAACGCTAACGGGATTACAAACGCTGTCATATTACTGTAGGCTATATTTCCATTATACGTCACATCCACGACCTAAGAAGAGGAGATGAAAATCGCATCCTGTGAGATGAGATGCAGAAAAGCCATTAATGTTACTAGGAGAGACAGAAAGAGAAATGAAGACATCAGAAAAATTGTAGGAACGACATTCTGCATCAAATGCATAGAGAAATAAAGTGGTTTGACCATCTCGTGAGAATGGAGCCCGATAAACTACCACTACACTCCTACAACAGTAGGATTCAGAGCACAGGGAAGATCAAGAGACTGATGGATAGACAACATCACAGAAATCCAACGACAACAGGGACTCACGGCAACCAATACGACACACTTGGCACAAGAGCACAAACGTCAGCTCCCCACTACGCTTCAGAGCAACAGTTGTCAGAGAGAGTCAAATTAAGTATTTTGTAGGGGGTGTAATGACACTTGGATTTTGTTCATTTTGCCCTTGTACTTCTCCAGCCACTGTATCGATGTGATCTGCAAATAGTTGATTTACGATGGGACGTTCGCCAATTAATAGTGTTCCTCTGTGACCTTCAAAAGCCATTATATATGTATATATATATATATATATATATATATATATATATATATATATATATATATATATATATATATATATATATATATATATATATATATATATATATATATATATATATATTTATATATATATTTATGTGTGTGTGTGGTGTGTGTTTGTGTATCTCATGTCTTGAAAATAATATCATTTCTCTTATAATCAGTTTTTTCTTTACAATTTCCTTCCATCTTTCACCTTCCACCGAGCACGTAAACGTAAGCTCGTCAACACATTAGAAACTATAAGCTATATATTGGAAACAAAAATACACTTATAAAACTGAAGACAGATAGATGGCTGAATCAAACATTTTTTTGAAGTAAATATATAAATAAAATTGAAAAACAAACCTTTGCCGGGAATTGAGTACAGAAAATGAGTTTGGAAGGAAAAATTATAAGCACTAAACCACACACTTTCTTTGATATGCAAGTGGTTGTCTTAATCGTGACTATTTAAATGAAGAAGTGGAAGAGGCTATATGTTCGATGAAAGGAGGGAAGTCACCGGGTGTGGATAATATACCAGCAGAGCTCTTGAAATATGGAGGACCAGATATAGTAAAATTCATGACAACAATTTGCCAGAAGATATGGAGTACAAAAAAATGGCCAAAAGAATGGACGCAGTCATTAGTAATACCGCTTCCAAAGAAAGGAAATCTAAAAATGTGCAAGAACTACAGAACCATTAGCCTTATTAGTCATCCAAGTAAGGTGATGTTAAGGATACTTTTGAACAGAATAAAACAGAAATCAGAAGAAATCTTGTCAGAGGAACAGGCTGGCTTTAGACCAAAAAGAAGTACCTCAGAACAAATCTTCAATATTAGATTACTGATCGAAAAACATCTCCAGCATCAACATGATTTATACCATAACTTCATCGATTTCACAAAAGCCTTCGATCGAGTCTGGCATGAAGGCTTATGGCAAATAATGAGAAAATTCAATTTTGATACCAACATCATAGATATCATTGAAGCACTATACAAGGACGCAAGCAGTGCTGTTTTTGCAAGCAACGACATTGGAGAATTTTTCAAAACAACTGTAGGAGTTCGCCAGGGATGTATCCTGTCACCAGTGCTCTTTAATATATATCTAGAACATATTATGCAGGAGGCTCTCTACGATTATAAATCAACCATATCGATTGGAGGCCGACCTCTGTGTAATCTACGTTTTGCTGATGATATTGATCTGATAGCTGGAACATAATCAGAACTTCAAGACCTTACCTCTAGACTGGAGAAAGTAACAAGAACATATGGGATGGAAATTAATATAGAAAAAAGCAAGATATTGGTGAATAGCCATAAGAAACATGTTCCGACCAACATTACGTTAAATTGGCAAACGTTAGAAGAAGTTAACACCTTTAAATAGCTCGGGTCCACAATATGTAGTGATGGAAGATCAAGTAAAGAAATCAAGACAAGACTTGAGATGGCCTCAGCTGCCATGACAAGGTTGAATGTGATCTGGAAAAGTAACATCAGTTTTCCTGTGAAGATCAAATTATACAAATCACTTGTATTATCTATTCTCTTGTATGGGTGTGAGGGCTGGACACTCACTGCAGATACGGAGCGAAGGATTCAGGCTTTCGAGCATAAATGTTATAGAAGAATTTTGCGCATTTGCTATAAAGAGCACAAAACAAATGTCTATGTTAGAGAGAAGATAAACACCTATGCAGGCCACCAAGAACCACTTTTGTCAATAGTGAAACGTCGAAAGCTTGCCTGGTTTGGGCATGTAACTCGTCATGACTCCCTTTCGAAAACGATCCTCCAGGGAACAGTCGAAGGTAAACGGAGAAGAGGAAGGCAAAGAAAATCCTGGGCTGATAACATCAAAGAATGGGCAGGACACGGTTTTTCCACACTTGTACGCATTGCTGAGAATAGAGAGCAGTGGAGGACCCTGTCTGCTGATGCTTCCACCATGGCACCCCTACGACCCATGACGGGTTATGGGTTGAGATGAGATGATGATGATGATTTTAATGATTGCCTAGGAGCGTCGGGTTGACACACTGATTAGAGCGCTGATCTCTCGCGGCAAACGTGTCGGGTTCGATTCACGGTATCAACAAGCTCCAGTCTACCCAGCTGTAAATGGGTACCTGACATTGCTTTTGAGTTAGGGAAGGAAGACAGCGAGGAAGGGAACTGGTCACCCCACCTCTCGATGCTGGACCTAGTCTAGTGAAGCCTCTACGGCAGAATCTGCTATGGGACTACCTTTAACTCCCTCAGTTAGCGTCACGTTACTTGCAGACGTACCTAGCAAATAATTACAGAAGGATTGTGTATGTGTGTGTTTGTGTGTGTGTGAATGTCACAAATATCAGCCCTGACAGTCTAATAGAGACACACTGAAACATTCTCCCATACCGGTCCTTCTCTTTGGCTCTGTCAATGAAAATTATTTATTACGGTAAAAATATTCTGGGCAGTGTTTACAACTAAAACATTTATCTCTTTCCACGATCAGCTTTGTTTTGGGTGATAAGTCATTTATGACATTTCATATTTTATTAACTCAGCTTTAGTTTATGAGAACGCTACCTTTCTTATCTTCTTCTTCTTTTATCCTTAGCCGCCGACCGTCAAAGCAGTCAGTGGCCATTACGCCTGGTGGCGTCTTGTAGGGCAGCAACAAATTGATTCCACTTTGCTCGGTCGGTGGCCATCCTTCGTACAGTGCCCCAACTCTGGTTCATTCTTTGCACCGCAACCTCCACAGTCCTCCGCCAAGTTCTTTTCGGTCGGTCTCTCTTTCGTTTTCCTTCCGGGGTCCATAGCATAGCTGTTCTTCTGATGGCATTGGGGTCTCTTCTGAGGACATGGCCAACCCAATTCCAGCGTCTGCCAGTTATGATGGTGTGCATATCCTCTTGCTTGCTCCGAGTAAGCAGTTCTTGATTGGTGATGGTATTCGGACAAAAGATTCGGAAAATTTTTCTTAGGCAGGTTGTGTGAAAAGAGGACAATTTCGACATTTCCTTCTCTGTTACTCTCCAGCATTCCGCACCATAGAGAAACACAGAAAGTACACATCTCTCATATAGTCTTAATTTTGTGTTCGTGCTGTACTGAGAGGACTTCCAGATGTTGTTTTGACTAAAAAAAGGCTGTTCTTGCTTTGTTAATTCTGTTGTTGATGTCTTTGCTTGCTCCACCGTCTGGTGTTACTATGCATCCTAGGTATGTGAAGGTGTCTGTCCGTTCCAGTTGCTGATTCCTTACTGTTATGGGCTCAGGGTTGCTCACATTGAACGTCATGACCTCTGTCTTCTTTAGATTGATGTTCAGGCCCACCTGCTGGCTATACTTTTAAAGTATATCCGTTTTTTCCTGGATGTGTTGATGTGAATGTGCTAGTAGTGCAATGTCATCTGCATATTCCAGATCTTCCAATGTAGAAAATGTAGTCCATCTTATTCCTCTTGGACTGCCCTCTGTTGTCTAGCGCATCACCCAGTCTATGATTGTTGAAAATAGAGTGGTTGATAAGGGGCATCCCTGTCGTACTCCTGTCTTCACCTCAAAGGTTAGGTTGCTATGCCCAACGTTACTCGTAAAGTTGGCATAGAGGAGTTTTATGATTGACACTATGCAGCATGGAATTCCTTCCATACGCCCTTAGTATTTTCCATAAACTGTCCCTATGTTTACTGACAAAAGCCTTTTCAAAATCAACGAAATTAATGTACAGCTGTCTCTGACATTCCGAGCACTGCTCTATAATGTTCCTGAGGGTAAATATATGATCTGCACATCTTCTGTTCTTTCTAAATCCTGCTTGTTCTTTCCTCAGTTTGCGGTCTACTGCTTTTGAAATTCTCTTTATAATTATCTTGCCTAGTATTTTGCTGGGAACTGAGAGAAGAGTGATTGCTCTCCAATTATTGCAGTTTGCAAGATCTCCCTTCTTGGGTCCCATACTAAAACCAAAATGTTTATAAGTGTTATCTCCTCCCACACAACGCATTACCTCGCTCCTGAACCACGTAAAGATTTTTTACGGTTCTAAAATTATGTTTGTTGTTTGAAATTTAATTTAGAAAGATGAAAGACAGACCCTGATGACTCGCCTAATTATTCTTAATAATGTATGATAGCGTCGCTTAGTAACGCAGAGTGTGAGGAACTGATTCATAGTAATCTAACTATGGTTATTGAAAATTGAATTAAGTTCAAGAGACTACTGACTTTCGAGGTCAAGTGACTGTCGTAGATTTTAGATAGGAGAATTAAGACTTGGGTTAGGTCCCTTCTGAATAGATTGGAATGAGTGAGAGTCACGGTGAGAGTTAGTAAAATGAAATAGAATTTCCACACAGGTGAGATGATAGACTGTGATATAGAGGCTGTCGCTGAAAGCGAAAAGAATTCTTCTCTCTCTCTCACCTATCCTCTACGACGGTTTTTACAGAGTCCGACAGTCTAAACCACATATATATTACATATATTTCTATCTACTCACGGCATGCACAAACACACAGACTTGGAAAATCTATAACAATGATTATACAGATAATTGGGATCGAGCTGACCAACGCACTGATGTTTTTGTTCCAGAGAAATTTTTAATTATCATATCAAAATTTCTCACAACACCAAAAATACATAAAGGAAGCATACAAATAGACATAAAAGAATCAATGACTTTCTACCAGGATGATAGCCCCGTGATGATATTAACTCTAGGTTTAGCCCACAGCCCCGTTATGAGACAGATGATGGCCCAAAGAGTCACAAATACATATGATTAGGGTCCAATATTGTCCTTCAAAAAGGAACAATTTACTCAAGCAGCCACTCTTCCGTAAGGAGATTGTGACGTGGGGGTGAATCAATAGTCATTTAAAAAAAACTCACTCAGTCCACTTTCACTCGGTTCTTTCATCAGGGATCCCTGGCACACGTTCTTACCTAAAACTTGATGTAGTTCACAGTCTGACGCAACCTTAGGACACTTCTTTACAGTGAATCTGTATTCTTTGGATAAAGCGAATCCCAGCTCTACAATTACAGGTTTAGTCCACTGTTTTCGGGGAGCATTCACTTCACCAGTTAAATTTTAGATTTACTGTTAATGTCACTTGAATCAGGTTTGATAAGCAAGTTTAAACGGGCACACAGAGTTCAGAAACACGAGGATTCCCTTAATTTGGAAAGATGACCAGTGGACAACTTCTTTCAACAGATAGCCTTGTTTCACTATTCACTCTTTCGACGAAAATAAATGTCGGGAAATGTTAATGTTATTGATTGTAATAATTCTCGCCGCCAGGCAGAAAATTTACGTAGAGTTTATGGAAGAAATTATGATCTGGTTCACAGGCCCAGTATTTATCATTTACAGTCTTTGAAAACCCGTTAGTGGGATATAGTATTTCTGTCTAACTCTGTTTGCATCTGCACTGTCAGATCAGTGTTACTTGAGAAACCCACGTGGTTCAAAATAAGGACTGTCTATTTCTTCACAAGTATGAACTCTTATTAAATGCTGGTAAAGTTCGGGTCACCCCAGTATTTCACTGTATAAAAGGAAAAGCACATATAAATCATTTACCTATTATGTACTCAATATAACTTACATTTTAAATAGCAAGCCTACGGCTTGACTTATTATTTAAACTTCCGGTGAAATAAGTTATATAAAATCGATCATCAGGAATTAGAAATATGGTGCGTATTCCGTCACTACTCACTGATGTCGCGTCTAGCATTTATAAGTTTGTTATTAAAACAGTTTTGACTGAGTGTTAGCCGTTAAATTAAATTCCTTATAGCTACTAGTTTAGTAAACTAAAGATATAATTTATTATGTATTTCCACTGTAACTCGTCGACTTAGAGAATATAACAAACATTAAATTAAGCACTCTGTTCAAAAGAAACTAGTTAAAATGAAATGAGCGATTTAACGCTTTAACCACTTTCCAAAATACTAGATATCTATTTTATTAATCTCACCACAGCACTACGGTAACACCACGACTAGGATAATTCACTAGACAGGTAGTTAGAAGCTCGTCACAAATCTGACGAGAACTATGAAATTCGCTATACAAGCTTCATTCGCTAGCACGCGTGTTTCCGTCTACTGAAGATGTTGAAGACTGAAATGAAATCAGATTTCAGCTCCTGGGTGGATATTTGAAAACAGAGGCAAACAATCCCACATTTTCTCAAACTCCGAAATCATCTCCCCTTTCCCGTGTAAAACACCTTACGTTTAACATTACCATTACTAGACGTCTTACATAACCGACACTTATACTACTTCGCACCTCACGCTGACCGGGCCAACAGTGAGCCGTGTCAGCTGGGATTTCCAGACGACAGATGTCTGAAACTGCGACTATAAGGTGTAAATATTCGCTCCTGCTTAAGCGTTCGGCCGATGCAACTACTTGTTGACCGGTGAAAATGCAGACGGATGTCGGCTCTCTCCTAGCATTCTCACGCGTTTACGTCGAGAATCTAACTCAGGAGTGTCGTGTCATCTGAAGGTGCAGACCCAAGTCGACTCGATGTCTGAGATAGCCTCAACTTAATTGCCCTTCTCGTCTGACTGACACCTAAGTAATAGAATTACGTATCCCAGTATGAGAAAAACACAAGGTAAAGTTTGAGAATAATGAAGAAAATATTTTTCGCAAACAAGTGATGCGAAAAATACAGGAAAAACAAGTACGGAAAGATAATAAAATAAAAGGATTCGGGTGAGAGAATAGGAAGAAGATGTAGGCAATTTAATGATATAAAGACCTACGTGACAGTGACTTAACGATGGAACCTAATAATAACTTATCATGACTTATCACGCAAAAAGAAATAACACAGACTTACAGTTTCATTGAATACTTTTCAAGACCTGGGTTTCCAGATAAACTCAGCATGTACAATAAATCATTCATCCTGTGAGTGAATTGTCACCGCGAGGCTTGCCCTAGCATTATTCATGCTATTGTTAGAGTGAGATAAACAGTTACAACAGCTCACAAGAAAAAATAATGAAAGAAAATAATAATAAATTGCTAACTGACAACAGTTCAGAATATCGGTTCACGTTAACTAAAAGTGAGTGATTATCAAGAGTTGTAAATAGAATGTTCGAGAACAAGAAAAAAAGGCTCGACCAATAAATTTAAGTAAAAAGATGTGGGTCAGCGAATCAGAAGAGTGGCGAGAAAAACACACCACGCTGAAATGACCAGACGTCATTAGTTAGTCTTGAGTTGGTCATCAGTGTGTGATCAGGTGACAAGATTTCGAGCTGCTGTGCGAACAAGATGTACCATCTGTGGTTTTACAGATAGGGTTTATATGAATATATATATATAGATGTCCAGCCATCACCAGCCAGTGTTATTCTATCGGAAGATAGTATTTGATTCTGTAGTTCACAGTTAGTGTGTATTTCTAAAAGGAGATCAGCGTTTATGCTGTCTTGTAAGTATTGGATTGTGATTATATTTTGCACAGAGTAGAATTTTGTTTCCAGGAGAGTTTTGCGGAAGCACGATTTGCCAGTTCACTATGAGAACTTTACGACTATGAAGCAAGAAACGGATGGTTATGAATATATAACGACTATGTATAAAGTAACGAAAGGCTAAAAATATATGAAAGAAACTATAGATATTATGGAGGAGCCATGTTGAACAAAGTTTGAGTTGTCAAGAACTACATACGACTTTTAAGAAAAAGTGAGGGTCGACTTCTATATGAGAACCGCAAATACGCTCTCTCATGTAAGTATCAGAATGGTGAACATATATTTTTTATGCATGATATGAATTTTGTTTCTAGGAACGGTTATACGGAAGTTTACGAGACATAGAATTCATGTATGAATTACCCCTGATGTACAAAGACCCAGTTAATGCTTATATGCGAGCTCTGTCATTTGAATGACTCATCATACGTGTTGCATTATTATGTTATTAAAAGTTTTGAAGGATCAGAATGAATTTGATTCCATCTTTAAGAGTTGCTGAAAGTAGGTCATGTTTGTTTACACTACCACTATATGAGAAGTCACTATAACATCGAAGAAGGAACTGAACGAACCCAAGGTATACAAGAAAAGGATTGTAGTATCATCCAGGAATTTACACCTCTGGCGGAGATGGCCAGTAAAGATATTAACTAACAACTTGGAAAATAAAAAGGAAGAACTTGTAAAGCTTATACACCGGTGACAGAATTGTTCCAAACCGCAGTGTCTTTCTCATCTTTAATATTCTGTAGACCTGTCAGCATCTACTGCTGATAGGCCAGAAATGACAAGTTGGGCACCCATTTTAAGGCATTCGCTTGCTTTTTTTTATCATTCATATGATCTACGTTGTACATTGCGCAGTATAATTTCCGGGAGTCTGTGATGAGACAAAGAAATAATATACTTACTGCTCCTTCAAGCATGTCGTACAAGGCGATTAATATGTGCTTGTGCATGAGGCTGCCAACCTCATTAAATAAAACAAATTGCTACAGATACCAACGCTGCATGTGAATGCTTGGAGCAGGCTTCCTGCAAAATGGAACAGCTGCAGTGGGAGCTCCCATGTCCCCCAAGGAGCGAAATGGAAAATGATGGGCAGCATAAGTCACACTATGCAAATGGTAGCATCACGAGTAAAAGCAACAACAGGAGAGAAGGTAAGAACAATGTAATCTGATTTCTCCCACACAACATCATGGTAAAGTAAAACCGCCATAGTGTTACTACCACTTCGCCATACCTGGCGATCAGCAACAGCTTGTCAAACCCTGTTATAGAGCACTCAATTCAAGAGAGAAAATGCATTGAATTTTAAGAGGCGATGTGACGTCTGGACTCAACTTCCGGGCTATCCCACGAGACAAGAATCAGTATTAGTGTCCAGATTGTTTTGATCGAGGTCACTGTCTGCGACATTCCCTCCAGACCGGTAGCAGCTCCCGCCTACCAAACGAGACGTGGCAATAATAGAAGTAACATTAGGCAATTCGTGGGATGAATGATTGTAGTTGTTAGTTAACGTGATGAGAATCGATGCAAGACAACTTTTCATCAAAGCAGGTAAAAGTGTGAAACAATAGTAGAGCTGAACTTTTGAACTTTGTAATAAAAAATATAGATAAATGGAAAATAGAATGATGTAGTGTTATTACAGAAGAGTAACAAATAAAATGAGATCGGCAGGATGGTAATTATTATTTAAAGAAGACATGACATTATTGACCTGGGAAAGGAAGTGGTGAACTAGACAGTTTAAAAAAGACATAGAGGTCAAGGTAAACGTAGTCACGTAGAAGATACTGCTATACTGCTGTACAGGTGTGAGTTGTTAGAGAGTTCACTATACTAAGTTTCAGCTTTATGAGGTGCGGTGACAGATTCCTTATCTCGCTGTTTTGGCTTCTCTTACTCATGAGCAGAGTCAGGTTCCCAATAGCACATGGGTGTACTGGAACGTACCGTTACCAGGTTTCGAACTCGGTAGCTTTGCTCCGAGAAACTGGGACTCTAACCACTTCTCCACTCGATGCTCGTAGATGTATCAAAAGACTACTACTGACAGACTTGTGTTCATCTATAAAAGTGAATTCTTCAATTTTGAAATTTACAATCATGTTTCTTTAATTTCTTATACGTGACAATATTTTGTCTCTGCAGGTGTTTCACTCTATACAGCGCTGTCTGTTTCTTTAATTTCTTATACGTGACAATATTTTGTCTCTGCAGGTGTTTCACTCTATACAGCGCTGTCTGTTTCTTTAATTTCTTATACGTGACAATATTTTGTCTCTGCAGGTGTTTCACTCTATACAGCGCTGTCTCTCTAGCAGGGTTTCTCAACCGAGAGGTCAGAATGTTCTTCTTTATTATCCAAGAATTTTCATATAATCGTAACTACTACTACTTAGTCGTTCCCCTTCTACCGTGAGGTGTAGAGGTTTGGAAGAGAGAGCGCCAGACTATCCTATCAGCTGTCTTCCTCCTGGCCTGGTTCCATTCTAGTCCTCGGTCCTTCAAAGACTGTCTAATGTTGTCCTCCCAGCGGACTCTGGGTCGTCCTCGGGGTCTGGATCCCTGGCTCTTTGCTTCCCATGCTTGTCGTGGTAGCCGATCTTCTCCCATTCTGCAGACATGGCCAAACCATCTTAGTTGGGACTGTTCTACTTCGGTCTGCAGGGGGTGGGATTTTAGGCCTTGACGTATCGTCTAGTTGCGGACCATCTCTTCTTGTTACTTCAACCACCTTCCTCAGATACCTCATTTCTGAGGTTTGGATCTAGCTTTTATGGGTTGTAGTCATTGCCTATGGCTCGCATCCATATGTCAAGACTGGGACATAGGTGGAGCGGTATACAGCCATCTTCGTTTTCTTACCAACCTCTCTCTTGTTGAGTAATCCTCGATTTATGGCCTGAAAAAGTCTCCCAGCTGCTGCTTTTCGAGTGGCCACCTCTTCTTTGATGCCTCCCTTTCGGTCTATAATAGCTCCGAGATATTTAAAGTGGTCGACCTGCTCCAGGACTTGTTCTCCCAGCTTAATCTGATGTCTTCTTTCTTCTCGTGATATCACCATGGATTTTGTTTTAGATCTACTTATGACCATCCCTCTCTTCTCCAGCTCTTCCTTCCAGACTTGCAGGTCGAATTGGAGATGTGCCTCTGATTTAGCAATCAGGGCAACATCATCAGCAAATGCCAGCTCTGAAATACATACCTGTCTCATCTTCCAGTACCCCGCTGAATACATTCTTGTTCTCTCCTTACATGACTTGATAACATCGTCCATGAGCAGTATGAAAAGATAAGGTGACAGGATATCACCTATGTCTTACACCAGTGGTGGTCCTGAACTCTTCTGACTTATGGTTTTCTGTCCTCACATAATTTCTGCAAGACTTGTAGAAGCTCTGTATAACATGAATCAGAGGTGCTGGAATGTTCTTTCTTGCCAAACAGTCCCAAAGTTTGCTCCAGGGGACCCTGTCAAATGCCTTTTCCAGATCTATGAAACAAAGATGAATCTCACTCTTATACTCAAGGGCCTTTTCACTCAGCTGTCTGAGTGTGAAGATTAGGTCTTGAGTACTTCGGTTTGCTCGAAATCCGCACTGGACCACATCCAATTGTGGCTCAGCTAGGCGTCGGAGTCTCTGCTCTAGGATTCTAGAGTAGATTTTACCAGGGACACTGAGAAGGGATATGCCTCTATAGTTTCCACATTGTCGATTGTCACCCTTTTTGAAAATTGGTGTTATGATGGCAATCTCCCAGTCCTTTGGTATGGTCTTGTTGCACCACGCTGCCTGTAGGACCCTTAAGAGTAATAGGTCGCCTGATGCTCCCATGTACTTAACCATTTCTGGTGTTATACCATCATGCCCTGCTGCTTTGCCCATCTTGATTTTCCCCAGTGCTGCCTTCAGTTCTTCCATCTTTGTGTCATCTTCATCACCAGTTGTTTCCTCTTCTGTGCTAGTGGTTATCATTTCTGATGCTTGACCTTGCTCACCATCAAGGAGTTCTGAGAAATATTCTTTCCATCTTTCCATTACTTCCTTCGGGGCAATAAGCAATTTGCTTTGCATGTCCTTTATAAATTTGAGAGGGCATTGTTTTTCCTTCCTCATGTTCTTTAGGGTCTTATAGAACAATTTCTGGTTTTCTTGCGCATCTTTTTAGCTTTTCTCCAAATTCTTCCCAGGACTTCTGTTTTGCTGCTAGCACCTTGTTCTTTGCTTCTGTTCTGAGTATAACATATTCTCTATATTTCTCTATTTGCCCTGCTGTGTTTTTAGCTCCAAAGTATTGTTTCCATGCCATTTTCTTCTCTCTTATTTTCTCTTTGACTTCTTCTGTCCACAAAGGTGTCCTCTTTCTCTTGTTCCTAAGTCGGACTTCCCCACATGCTTCTGCAGCAGCTGTCTTTATGATGTCCTTGAATTTAAGCCACAAGGTTTCTAAGTCATCAGGTTGTTCTTCTGTGTTTCTCACCGCTGTAGCAATAAGCCCCTGATACCTGGTCTTAATTTCTGGCTCTCTCAGCTTGTAGGTCTTAATGCTCATTTCTTCCGTTCGTTTACTTGGTTTCTTGCGTGATGCTGGGCAGTTCCTAGGTTGAGCAACTCTTTCTGTTGTTCTTTTGATTGTAAGCAGGTAGTGATCACTTCCAGTCTCTGGCCCCCTCCAGACTCTAGCATCCCGGACATATTTGAATGAGTTCCTCCTAACAATGGCATAGTCGATCACTGACTTCTCATTCTTTGTTGGTTCACACCTAGTGTATGCATGTATGCCCTTATGGGGGAACTTTTTGTTGGTAATGATCAGATTCTGCTCACTGCAGAATCTAAGGAGTCGCTTTCCATTGTCATTGAGAGTATCTTCATATCTTCCGATAACTCCACCCCATCTAGCATGGCCATTTCCAACTCTGGCATTGAAATCTCCGAGCATGATAATTTCATCTAGGCAGTCATCCACTGTCCTTTGAAGCAGCTCGAAGATTTCATCCTTGACCTCTGCTCTCTCATCCTCATTTGGCCCATACACTATGACCAGGTTGACTATGGTTTCTCCTTCTTTTAGTTTTACAACCATAATGCGCTCCGAGACAACGTTCCATCCCTTGATACTATCTTTCTGGTTTTTGGTCACAATGCAACCACGCCCCCTTTAGCTCTTTCAGATGTGGGTACACCACTGTAGAGCAGCGTGGTGCCATCGAGATCCATGACTCCTTGTCCCTTTTTCTTTGTTTCCGTAATAGCCAGGATTTCTAGTTTTGCTTTCCTCATCTCTTCCACCAGCTCCTCTTCTTTCCCATTTATACTTCTTGTGTTCCAAGTTCCATAAGTCGTTGTCCGTAGTCCGTTCCAGTTCGTCGCCTTTAGAATCAGTCAGGTTTTCTCTCTTATATTACTCGTAATCATAGTTTAAAGCAAACAGATGATTGGCCTGTTGTGCCTTTGCATGGTGGAGGGGCTGCCTCCTTACGGCCTCCATGCAGGCCGCCCTCCTCCTTTTTCAGCCGGGTATGGGACCGGCCTAGGCGGAGTTTATAATCGTAACACGATGTTAATTGGTTTTACCATCATCTTTTTCTTTCCGTTCTATTCTCTTTTTTTTGCATTGTTGTTTCCTTTTCATCCGAGACAAGTTCTGAACTAGAATCCATCATTGTAGACAGACTGCGCATGTCCAGCGAAACGTTGCAGATGTGCTGAAAGATGTAGTGGGAAAATAAACAGCTTTAGTGATTCCTCCCAACTCCCTCCTCCAACATTGTTACCTGATTTCACACACAAAAAAGAAGAACAAAAAAATAAATAAATAAAAACAAAACAACAACAGAGATAGCGTGGTGGATAACTGTCACATAATTTTTGGGTCGATCTCTTATCCTCTCCGGCCGTATTCAGTTACATTTGTTGTGCGTACTGATTACGTGAAATTTCCGTGGTCGGCCATTTCTTTCTCTGCTATCAAGCAGATATTAGCTATTTTCTTATCAATTTTGCACTCCCTTCTATGATAATTCGTCAGGTTTGCTTTAAGCTTCTCGGTTTTGCTAAGATTAGGCACAGGTAAAACTCCAGATGGGCCCGGTCAGTTTTGCATAGCGACAGAGCGTTGTGTTTAACTAAGGCGGACCGGGAGATAAATTACCCGTCTGCGGACATATTACAGACACGCACTTGACAGACGGAATGTTGTAATCAGCTTTCGGCAGAATTATTACGAACATATTACATGAGATAAACGTAAGAAGTTATGTGTAATCCCTGACGAGAATAGTGCAGAAATCACACTTCCATAATTGGAAGACATGACCTTTGCATTAACGCACAGAAATTTCTTAGTGAAAGTAATTTGAATTACCCCACCAAAACATACAGGGTTTGAAAATATTGGCCGGCATGCGAAATGTAGGAATAACCACATTTATGATTGGGGCCTGGTTAATAGTAAACAACACGTACCAGGAACGAAAGGGCAATATAACCTGACACTTTAGTTAGTTTAGAACACCGTGAAAATTCACCTCTCGCCAAGAAGACCTTGCCAGAGTTAAGAATCGTACCAGGCCGGACCTTGTTGGGGCATATTGAGGACTTAGAGCCCAGGACAGCGCTACCATGTTAACACAGAAAACCGAAATCTGAGGAAACACAAAGTTAAAAGTGAGAACGTATTGCTAAAATAACAACACCACAGACCACGTGTAAGTGACATCGTCAAGCTGCCTTAAGCTATTTCTCTGCGCCAGCAGTATGTGTGCTTAAAGATTGGCGAAAGTTGTACATTTAAAATTCTATGTTTTGCATTATTAAGATGTGAATTAATATGTATACAGTGACATAAGAATATTAATATGTGAAACTTGCTAGTAGATGTCCAAGTCATTTGAGGCTGGCAACCTCAGCATAAAGAGTGATGATTTCATGAACCACCCATACCAGGGCTGTTGACTGATTTATTGCGAGTTTCTTACAGAGAACCAAAAGCAGAGGTAGTCTCAAGTTCCATAGGGAGCAGGGAATGAATGATGAAGGAAAGGATGTTTATAATCTATATTATTAACATTTTCAACCAGTGTATATGTAAATGTGAAATTATTCAATCTATATTGTTAACATTTTCAAACATGGTGGATGTAGATGTTAACATGTTCAATCTATACTGTTAACATTTTTAAACATGGTAGATGTAAAGGAAAATATATTCAATTTATATTATTAACCTTTTCAACCAATGTACAATGTAAAGTTAAATATTCATCTATTCAATTTAAATGCAATGAATGTTTTTCCGCTCAATGGGATTAATATTAATTCTCAGCGAGGGTAAAGGTTCAGAGGTAGATGGGATGGTGAAATGAAAAGAGAGGGGCACATAAGTATGTGTAAGGAAACTCAGGGCTCAGGATATTTGTTTCTCTTCTTTTGTGACACTAGTTGGTGGTACCAGTTGAGGGTACTATCTCTGGAACAAGTAAGGGTATAAGTGGCCTGAAGTCGACGCTAGACACCATCATCAGACGGGTCTTAAAGACGCGGGACCAACTTTGTAGACACTCCCTGACGCTTCTGGGAACGTGCTGCGCCCTACAATATTGACCAGGGATGTGAGTGATCCAGTCCTCCATCGGCAAAGACCCAAACATCAGCTGGAGCAGAACAGACAAACTCATTGGCAGCTAAGTAGAAGCATAAAAGATGCCAAGTGAACTCTTACCCAAAGCTCCATAACATCATTGAGAATGAGCATTTTTGTTAAATAATTATTCATTTTTTTAAATTGTTAAAATATAATTAATTATTAAATTTGTTTCTTGTATAAAGACAAATCTAAACTTGATTTAATCATTTTAAATATACTACATCCTTATGTCTCAAAAAATTTCTTAAATACACGTAAGCAGAGCTATATAATAATAAGAGGAAATTCGATGAATTAACTGAGCTGGGGGCTTGTACGAAATAAAATTATACTACATAATCCTTCACAAATGTTGACGGCAGATACTAGAGTTAACGTGCTCAGCCAATGCAGCGTTGTTCTCGCTTTTATGAATATCAGGTGACTACTCCCTGGAGGTAGAAGCATCATTATCCTTATATCTACAACTCTGCCAAGAGTAATCTTGTGCAAAAGTAGACACCTTTGAGGACCCACATCAATCACTCTTGAGTTTTGGCCACTGTTGGTCCACTACTGCAGAGCTAAGGGGAGGCAACCCGTGACAATAACATGACAATGGTGTATAACCAAATTCAAAGCGCATGATACTAAGGATATAACGTTTTAGAATTTCATACTTGAGTGCTTTCTTAGAGTAAAAGGACTGAAATGGTATGATAAGATCACAAATGTGGAACTGATGACAAGAAACAGACATGTACTAGTCGAACAAGAGATGACAAGAAACAGACATGTGCCAGTCGAACAAGAAATGAAAAGAAACAGACATGTGCCAGTTGAACAAGAGATGACAGGAAACAGACATGTGACAGTCGAGCAAGAGATGACAAGAAGACGCAGGCAATCTTTCTTCTTCTTCTTTGATCCTTAGCCGCCGACCGTCAAAGCAGTCAGTGGCCATCACGCCTAGTGGCGTCTTGTAGGGCAACAACAAATTGATTCCACTTTGCTCGGTCGGTGGCCATCCTTCGTACAGTGCCCCAACTCTGGTTCATTCTTTGCATCTCAGCCTCCACAGTCCTCCGCCAGGTTGTTTTTGGTCGGCCTCTCTTTCGTTTTCCTTCAGGGGTCCTAAGCATAGCTGTTCTTGTGATGGCATCGGGGTCTCTTCTGAGGACATGGCCAACCCAGCTCCAGCGTCTGCCAGCTATGATGGTGTGCATGTCCTCTTGCTTGCTACGAGTAAGCAGATCTTGGTTAGTGATGGTATTCGGCCAAAAGATTCGGTGAATTTTTCTTAGGCATGTTGTGTGAAAAGAGGACAATTTCGACATTTCCTTCTCTGTAACTCTCCAGCATTCCGCACCATAGAGAAGCACAGAAAGCACACAGCTCTGATATAATCTTAATTTTGTGCTTGTGCTGTATTGGGAGGACTTCCAGATGTTGTTTAGGCTAAAGAAGGCTGTTCTTCCCTTATTCATTCTGATGTTGATGTCTCGTTCATTGTCCTGACATTCCAGGCAATAGACAGGACATATTATTGAGAAAACGTGTTGTTCTTTCTTTATTTATTCTGTTATTAATATCTTTGCTCGTTCCGCCGTATGCTGTTTCCCAGTATGAAATATAAGACGTGGTTATGTTATACTTTATCATCTGTACTGTTTTTGGTCTACATGTAATATGGTTGTTCGTCCATCACGGGTGATGAAGACCACTCTGTTCATCCAATTATTTAAGAATATGTTAGGTTAGTCTATGGGTACGAAGGTGACTGAAGAGCCCGATGCGGGCCTGGAAAGATCTTGGACAGTGTGGGCAGGGAATGTTTGCTTCATGTGAAGGTTTTATTTCACGGTCCTTTCTAGCTTGTCTCCGCTGTTCCGCTGCTGCTCTTCTGGATGATTCACATGCTGCTGCACCTTTACGAAGAGATGTGCGCCAAGCAGTTCGGTCTTGCGCAGCAGCTTCCCATGTGTCTGGGTTTATGTCAAAGGTTTTTAATGACGTCTTTAACGTGTCTTTGAAGCGCTTCTTTTGGCCACCATGGGAGCGTTTACCCTTCTGCATCTCACCATAAAAGAGTATCTTTGGCAGTCGATGGTCTGGCATGCGGACTACATGACCTGCCCAGCGAATTTGTGACTGCATCAGAATAGTATCAATACTAGGGATACCAGCTCTGTCAAGAACGGCGGTATCCGGGATCTTGTCTTGCCATTTGATGTTCATTATCTTCCTGAGACAGACTGTATGGAAGTGGTTTAGCTTCTTTACGTGGCGCCTGTATACAGTCCATGTTTCACATGCATATAGCAGCACTGGAAGCACCGCAGCTCTGTACTCCTTCAGCTTTGTCTGTAGACTAATGCCACTTCGATGCCAAACGTTGGTGTATAGTCTGCCAAATGTGCTGCTGGCTTTGGAGATCCTGGTGTTCACCTCATCATCAATGACAATGTTCTGGGATAGTGTGCTACCAAGGTATGTGAATCTGTTCACAACATTCAGTTTCTCACCATTAACCTTGATGACTGGCTCAGTATAAACTGTGCCAGGAGCTGGTTGGTACATGATTTCTGTTTTCTTCGTGTTGATGGTAAGCCCAAAGTTGGTGCAGGCTTCGGAGAATCTATCCACACTATGCTGCAGATCAGCCTCTGAGCCAGCATTGAGGGCACAATCATCAGCAAACAGAAGATCTCTGATGGTGTGTGATTTGACCTTGGTTTTTGCTTGAAGCCTCCTAACGTTAAACAATTTTCCATCAATTCGATAACTAATGTCGATTCCTGTGTCCCCGTCTCTAAAAGCATCAGTCAGCATAGCAGAAAACATGATACTGAACAGAGTCGGTGCAAGTACGCACCCTTGTTTAACTCCATTTGAGACGGGGAAAGGCTCTGATAGCTCACCGTTTTCCTGAACTCTAGCCTGCATTCCATCATGCAGTTGCTGCACTACTGTGATAAATTTCTTTGGGCAGCCGTATTTTGCCATGATCTTCCATAGACCCTCTCTACTGACCGTGTCGAACGCCTTTGTCAAGTCGATGAAAGCTGTGTACAGGTCACAGTGCTGTTCTTGGCATTTTTCTTGTAGCTGTGTTGCAGCGAACACCATATCTGTGGTTCCACGTTCTTTCCGGAATCCACACTGACTTTCAGGTAAAAGACCTTTGTCAAGATGAGCCGTAAGGCGATTCAAAAGAATTCTGGCGAATATCTTCCCAGCGATTGATAAAAGAGAGATGCCTCGATGATTGTTGCAGTCTTGGCGATTACCTTTACGTTTATATAGATGTATAATTGAGGCATCTTTAAGATCGTGTGGGATGGTTTCACTCTGCCACATTTGCTGGAAGATCATATGAAGTTTCTCTATCAGAACTGCACCGCCATCTTTATAAACCTCAACAGGAATTGAATCGGAGCCAGGGGCCTTTCCACTAGACAGTTGACGAATCGCTTTTTTAGTTTCCTCCAGAGTTGGTACATCATCTAATGCTTCATTTATAGGAATTTGGGGCAGGCGGATGATGGCTTCGTCGTTAATAGATGATGGCTGGTTCAAGATATTATTAAAATGTTCAGCCCAGCGTTGGAGCATTTTTCCTTGTCTGTAATTAGTGTTTTTCCATCTGCATTAAGGAGGGGAAATGATCCTGATGATGTTGGACCATAGACCGCTTTGAGTGCAAGGTAAAAGTTTTTCAAGTCATGGCTGTCAGCAAAGCCTTGGAGCTCATCTGCTTTATTACTCAGCCATGAATCCCGCATCTGGCGTAGTTTATGTTGGACGATTCTACGCATGTTGTTGAAAGCGTCTTTCTTGGATGTAGATTTTGGATCATTTAAATATGCTTTATGGAGATGGTGTTTCTCAGCCAACATCTGCTTTATATCATCTGAGTTCTCATCAAACCAGTCATTTTGTTTCTTGATGGAAGGACCCAGGACCTCTGTAGCAGTGTTGTAGATCTGCTCACTTAGGGCTGCCCAATTTGTTTCCACACTTTGGCCGTCTAGCGAGATAGATTTGAGACGGTCTTCTAAGGTGTCAGTAAATGACTGTTTGATTTTTGTCTTCTTTAGTTTGGTAACATCCAGCCTCTTTTGAGTTTTCTTCCCCTGAGGGCGCCTGGCTGGTTGGATACGAATTTTAAGTTTAGATACAATGAGGCGATGATCAGTCCAGCATTCGGCACCACACATGGACTTGGTCACCCGGACATCTTGCCTGTCCTTCTTCCTAACAATTACATAGTCAATTAGGTGCCAATGCTTTGAGCGAGGGTGCATCCAGGAGGTCCTGTTGCGGGTAGGAAGTCGAAAAATGGTGTTGGTGACAAGGAGGTCATGTTCTGCGCAAGTCTGGAGGAGACGAAGTCCATTACTGTTACAGCGACCCACGCCGTACCTACCAATAGTGCCATTCCAGGAGATGTTATCTGAGCCTACTCTTGCATTAAAGTCACCAAGAATGATGAGCTTATCTGCTTTAGGAACTGATGCAATGACTGCATGTAGTTCTTCGTAAAACTTATCCTTGACATCATCCTGGTTTGTCATAGTTGGTGCATACGCGCTAATGATGGTGGCATGTTTTCTTCCATAGAACAGAGGGATCTTGACCGTCATGAGTCGGTCATTTATTCCCTTTGGGGCCCCCGCTAACTTGCTGACAATTGCTGTTTTGATTGCAAATCCAACCCCTGCTTCTCGTCTTTCTTCAGTTCCTCTTCCGCTCCAAAAGAATGTATAACCTGCACCCTTTTCGCAAAGTTGGCCCTCGCCTGCAAGTCGAGTTTCACTCAGTGCTGCTATGTCAATGTTGTACCTGGCCAGTTCTCTCCCAATCAGGGCAGTTCGTCTCTCAGGTCTGTTTGCGTTAAAGTCTTTGTCAAGTAAAGTGCGCACATTCCATGCGCCTAGAATGAGGGGGAAAAATCTGTCCTTTCTTTTTCTTATATGTCGACCGCCGAAGTAGGGTACCCACCAACCGCGGTAAGCTGGTTAGGTAATGGTGAAGCAGGCAATGTTTAGGGCACCTTTTCTAGCCCCTTCCTCATGCCATGGAGGTGAGCAGTGCTTTCCTAAAGAGGGCTGCTCAGACACTCAGGGGGCTGCCGAATCCCACTGCTGCTCCGATCAGTGGAAGACGACCATATGGCCTGAGCCGCCTGTGTGTAGGTCTGCGACTACGACTGCCAGCGTACCCACGCCTGCCGCTTCGCCGCTCGCCCATCGCCACAGGACTTGTTGTGAGTGGATGGATGAATGGATGAATGGATGAAAGAGTGACTTGCGCGGTGATTTGGATTAAAGTGAGGAAGAGTTGCGCAATTCGTCGACCTCACTCTCTCGCCTGGGTCCATCTCAATCCAGTGGCAAGACAAGTCAAGACGACTGGAGATGAAGTCAGGTGCAGTGGATGACCAGGGCTTTCTACGTGCCTCGCCGTGCTCCTTACGCTCCACAGCGCGTTGCTGGTAATCGCCGTCATGCCCGTTGAACCAACAGGTGGTTTCTTCCGCGCAGTCTATCGAATCCAGTCTTCGCATGCATGGGTAGGCAGACCCTAACTCACCGAAGGTTTATAACCATTCGGCTACCCTCACCTAGTTTAGCCGGCCTGTCAAAGCCGTTGTCCGGGGGTGGCCGCTGTCGCATGCTGACAGCTACGAGGAGCCACAGGTGAGAGCTGGATGCCAGGTTTGGACCAAAGGTGGCTGAGCTGCCCTGAAAAGGGCATGACAGCTCCTTCACCAGAGGTACTACCAATACCTGACTTCCCAACACCCCCACATGTAATATACCGCAAAGATGTAAGACAAGGCTGCATTTCCTCATCAATATTGTTTATGATCTTACAAGGAGCGTGTAGCAGAAGAAGCTAACATCGATCTAGCACATGTAAATGAATAAACTCTTGATATTTCGTGAATGTAATTCTCGCATAACGCGACTGGGACGCGATATCTAGGTAATCAAAACATAAGGAAAAGCCGGCTAGATTGTGTGCTAAAGTTCAGCCAATGGGAATAAAGTTAGCTCAAGGCATGATCTTAGATTACTACAGTAAACAATATGGAAGGAGAGAATTGTAGAAACTTGGATGGAGTTCCATTAACAGTAGAGACCAACTAGATGATTTCTTCTGATAAAGCTGGTCTAGTTATATAGTACAGAATTGAAGCTTTATTCTGACGCCTGTATCATTGTTGTGTGAGCAGTATGAGCGGAGAAGAAGGAGTTTGAAAGCAGTAAAACTTAAGTTATTTGCAGTTTTTCGCTGTTTCGGCTGCCTTTGAAAGAAATACAAGGGTCAAAGAAAGCTAGTTATAACGATAGATCCAAATCGTCTGAGTTGAACTAGCTTTAGATGAAGCAAATCGGTTGGATATTAACTGAGAAAGTTTTAGAATTGGAAGTTTTAGAGCAGAGTTTGTCTAGGAACGACAGATTCTTGAAGTGTTGGAAGGAACGAGGGATGAAACATAACAGCCAATCAGATCGTTGATCACTATTTGCCGGTTGTTAATTTGAAAGAATAAAAGGGGAGACAAATCTGAGGAAAATCACTTGCCGCCATAACTGAATCAAACACAGAAGTCAGAGTTCACCACTCTAGCGTCTTTGCCATCCAACGGTGTGTGCAGCCTTTCAAAGATTTTAGAAACCCATGTGTGTATTCTAGATTGAGTGTAAGTGTGATCTAAGCATAAATATGTACATGTATATACTATTAATTGTGCGCGTATGGGAAGGGTTGTGTGTGTAGATTCATCTGGAACAATTATTGGAGGGAAACCACCATTTTGTGCTGTGTAATTCTTTTTGAATTAAATCAGAAGAAGGTTTAGAAATGGTAGAACAGTTTTCAGAAGGCTAAGTAAGACTTTTCTGATTACTGGATGGGACAGGACTAGCAAGAACACTGAAAGAATAGGACGGAGTGTTTTGCTGTGTAATTTGAGTACCGTATATAGTTAAACATTATACCAAGGCCTATGCTATTTCATTGAAGTCAATCATGGACCAAGATGGGAAATTGAGTTTAAGGAATGATATGTATATAGTTAAATAACCATAAAGGCCTGTACTATGCCACTGAAGAGTAATATGTAAATGGGAGGATTTAAGGTACTGGAATAATGATATAGATGTTTATGTTAAGATATGCTTGTAGTAAGTCACTGAAGTGATCTATCTGATTTGAACTAACAAATGTTTTCTGATGTTTTACTTATCTCTCACCTGTACTAGGGAAAGGTTTTGCTAGAAAGATTCTAGCCTAGAACTATTATGTGTTACAGGTCAGATCATATCATACTAGACTGTCAACCAGGCAGAAGTTTGTGTATACTAGTGATAGCCATAGAAGCAACACATCACCCAGAGTATACATCAGATCAGGACTGGTAACCCTAATGCGTTGGGAGTCGCGCTGGTGTAATGGTTACCACGTTGTGCTAGCGACCAGGTTTTCAAGGTTCAAGGCCGGGCGCGGGCATTTGTAGAAGTGTCATCGACCGCGATTTTGACTGAATAACCTGAACGGCTCCTGCAGATAAACACTCTGTGGATGGGAAGGAGCGAAGCTCCTGACCGGGTTGGAAGGAAAGTCCACTGGCTCCCCAGCCTCGCAATGACAAGTCATTGGGCCAAAAGGGCTGGAAAGCTCGAGTGCCGCTGGTTAGAGAGAAAAATAAACCCTAATGCGGGGGCATTGCCAGCCACTGTCCACATCAGAGTGACAGCTCGGTAGAGTCAACAAGATAAGTGCCTATCAGAAGCACTGGGATCTAAATATATGGTTCACCACACTTACAGTAATTTCAGATGATGAAACCAAACTTTGTTAAGATCATTACATATGTAAAGACCAAATCATAAATACCAAGTGACTAATTTAAAAGTTAAGAACAGTAATTCACAATAGTTAGTTCCAGTCAAGGCCACAGTGAATGTCAGTACAAGTGACAATATATATATATATATATTGTAAAGTGACTTTTTATTTTAAAGTATTAATTCCAAAGAGGAAGGATTCAGTGACAGTCTGTGTGTAATTTTTCAATTGTGTGTTATACCTTTCTTATATTGTAAAATTTCATCATCATCATTTTGATTTTCATGACATTTTTCTATTTACAAAAAGATAAAAGAATCAATAACTGTAGATACAATAAATTGTTCAATTGTGCCCAGATCTTTGAGTAACTCATTTCAGTTTGGTTCGATGTTACTTTTACTTTATTATTTTCCCTAGACACATACAACATACAATCACATAAGATAGTCTTAGAGAGGAACAAGTTAGAATAGAGCATTTAATTATTACCATGTGGGCCTGAATTCTTCACAGTCTGACTGTTACCTATGACAACCATACACCATTGCTCATTTATGAGGATGGGGTATTGCTTTTAAGACCAGTACTCTTATCTGGCAGCTATACTTTGAATCATCTGATACATCTTGTTGTCTGCTAACATTTATACTAAAGTACCTCTACAGTAATGATGATGCAAGCATCCGATTGGCAGAGTGGTTAGAGCGCTGGTCTCTAGCTGCAGGAAAAGGCAGCGAGGAATGGAACTGGTCACCCCACCTCTCGATGTTGGACCTAGTATTTTGAGGTCTCTAACACTTCCCCCCCCCCCCCCAACCACCTACGGCAGTATCCGCTATGGGATTACCTTTCCCCCCTTTTTTTAATGATGATGCTCAACTAAAGACACATAAAAAATCGTAGTAGAAACTGCAATAAATATTCGAATAACGACTGAGAATGTACGACGCAAGAACGAATGTAACGCTTTACACGCATGGCCATAATAAAAACAGATCTAACACTAATACACAAACCAGATCAATGATCAAACATTAGATCTTAGGGAATCATTTTGTAGATCTACAGATGATGAAGAGGGTAAAAAAGAATTTTTAACCTAGGTAAACTTCGGGATAATCCTTTTCCACCGGCACTGTAAATCGTGGTGTTCCCAGGTTTAAAGATTTTTTCACGGCATTCCCAGTGAAAACCCGCAAGTTAGCTAAGTAAAATTCACTTTGCTCGTGAACTGTATGACAGCGATCTTTTCTTTCAACTGAAGTTAGCTTTCGGTAAAATATTTAGTTTAAATTTCCCACCCCTCTTTTGACGGGATTACAGGAAAGAGATCGTGCGGCAGAGACAAAAGCTTTATGTAGGCTGATCATTTCAAATTCCAGATACTCTGAAAACAGACAAGATTTTATTAAAGTTGATCTTTAGAGATATCAGTGTTTCTAACGTAGATCCCTGCAGCTGATGGGTCGCCTACCGGTCATCAGATTGTATGTACAAGAAGATCAATAAACGGACGAATCAATGAACAGATGGGAGGATAGAGTCGAGTATTAGATACTTCCCTTATATTAGGTCTCCCCTTCATGAGGTGGGCTGACCTCGCTGCCTTTGATTTCCTTAACTCAAGAGCAGATTCACGTGTCTATTTTTATAGCATGGTAGGCTTGAGCTTGACACGACCTGGTTTCGCACCCGGTCCCTTTGCCTCGAGAACCAAACGCTCTAACCTGCTCACATCGCACACAGTTATAAAAAGAGAAGCCCATGTACCGTCTACTGACGCTTCACGGCATCAAGGGAAGAGTAAATTGATGTAACACTATACATAAATAATACATATAAATTGGTATGTTGCAGGCACTTGTAAGAAATAAGAAGTAGAAACAGTGGCGTCACTAGGGTTGGTGTCACCCAGTGATGTAACTCATGGTGTCACCCCCATGGACCTCCTCCCGTACCAGACCATACAGAATCCTAGTAATGTTTTTTGTACTAATGTTACTCGTAAATCGTAATTCCCGTATATCACTGAATGTAATGGCAATAGTAGTGACATAAACAACTAGCAAAATTAAAATTACACCTTTAAATTACAATATCATACGCACAGCCTAAATGTATTTACATTTACATAGTTTCATGGGGTTAAAGTGAAAATTCGGCAAGAAAACAATAAAATTCGAAGTAAAAATGTAGGTATATTGGTACTGTACATGTAAGCTGGGCTTACGAAAAATGTTTTTGTGGTTATAACTAACTACAGGGATATCTTTATAAAAAATAATAAATTTCTGCTGAAACACTGCACACAAATTTTATAGACAGTCACTTTGGTGTCACCCCCTCTGAAGGTGTTACCCGGTGCGGTCCGCACCCCCCTAGTGACGCTACTGAGTAGAAAACTAGGCAACAGAAAAGCATCAGAAGTGATAGGCTTACAGGGAGGAGTAAATTAACGTAACACTATACATAAATAATACATATAAATTGGTATGTTGCAGTCACGTGTAAGAAATAAAGAAGTAGAAAACTAGGCAACAGAAAAGCATCAGAAGTGATAGGCTTACAGGGGACTCAAACCCAGGACTCTCCATAGGTCACCACAGTTTCGCTACGGAATTGATTACGAATAGCCACACTACTAGTGTACAACTACATACGCTGCCGCTGTGAGTCACCACGAAATAAAACAGTCCCTTCCCTCACGAAGCACAGCAAAAGATACCCGTTAAGTTTGGATGGTATTTTTCTCTACTAAAACATGGCTTCAGATTGCTAACCGACTCCTACTTATCACATATGTCTTTCATTTTAATTCCGTTTACTATCTAATAAGTAGATACTGGATCCTAGATTTGTAGTCCTTTTCTCGGCCACAATCACAAGAACTCACATTTACTTAGATTTTATGGCCGTTTCCACAAGATTAACGGTTATTATACCAACGGTTTGTCTGTGATCCAGCTGCGTATGATTTGTTATTACTGTCATTACAGTTTCTGTTTCTTGTTCCTAGGACACGCCAGTCTTGTTCTAAGATTATGTAGCCATATAGTTTTGTTGATATAATACCCAGTTTGTAGATGATAATATTTCAGTGTACAAATACACACCATAATCTGGCATGAGCTGATGAAATATGATACGTTGTAAAGCTATTCGCATAAAGTAACGAAAAAAAAAAACAAGTTGAAAAGTTGAAAGTTTTTGTTGCGTGCGTGTGTGTGTGTGTGTGTGTGTGTGTGTGCGCGTGCGTGCGTGTGTGTGCGCGTGCGTGCTTGCGCGCGCGTGCGTGTGTGCGTGCGTGCGGGCGTGCGTGCGTGTATGTGTGTTGGTCAAATGCACTAAAAAGCAGAAAGTAAAGTTTCCATTTATTCTATTGCATAGAATAATAGTGGATGGCCAGTTGCAATTCATCAGTAACTTGTCATATCTTTCATATATATATATATATATATATATATATATATATATATATATATATATATATATATATATATATATATATATATATATATATATATATATATATATATATATATATATATATATATATATATATATATATATATATATATATATATATTACAATTAGTAAGTTTACTAATATTCTTTTTTAATCAAGCCGTTGAACATTTTAAAAAAATGTACACAACAAAAAAGCTCAAAATAAACTGTCCTTTACTCCGTCTCCGAATTGTTATTTAAGGAGTATCACTTAAGCGACTAAATCGCCCGAGTTACTGCACCTATAACGTACTCCATTCTTTATTTACACCCACCCGAATTAACAATGGGGAGAATTCTAGAAATTGCGTCAAGAATAAGATAAGTGTCATTATTAAGGAAGGAAACAAAATCTTTAATTACATGCACGAAAACACATGCAATGAAAAAAGATTGCAGCTTTGGTGACTCCTTGAGGATACACATTTTGAACAAATAAAGAGGAGAAACCCGAGACCTGTAAACAGTAAATAAATAAATATTACACACATAAAGATATATTTCAGACACTCGTGAGAAATAAAGTAGTAGAAAACTAGACAACAGAAACACAACAGAAGTGGTAGCCTCACCGGAGAATCGAACCTTAGCTATGCGGTGTTGCCGATCGGATGGTCCTGGGTTCATGTCTGTGTTTCTGGGTTTTAATTTGTCGAACATATTTTTAAAAATACAATCGTTTTGGAGACGGTTGCCCCGTTCAGCCTAGACAAAGTGTTCGTTGGCTATATTAGGGTGCATGTCCACATATAAAAGACCTTTTGGTCTGGTTAGTAGTATATTATTATTGAGTTGGACAGATGGTAATTGAGTCTGCAGTGGCTAGCCCTCAGTATGAAAATAATCTCTAGATCTTCCAATGCCAAGATGACGTATACCTCTGTTATATCTAACTGTTGTATATGCCATTTTTCTTAGACACGATTTCTGTTATTGTGATCTCTTCGAACACAGCTACTGTCTTCAGTTTGAATATTTCTTCCTCTTTCTTTAGCAAATCTGGTTGCCTTCTCATTGTCATATAAATTTCAGTGAGCAGGAATTCATTGCATTTTCACCTTGTTCAACGTATGCCTGGCTTCCATTAGTGCTTCTAAGAGGTTTATCATTTCTGTTGTTGACTTCTTTCCCTGCCACGATGTCAAACTGTCCAGTATTATCCCTCTTTGTCGTCCTGTACCTCTTTTTCGCTTAATTGTTCCTGTTGTGTCAATATTTTATCAACCTTTTTCTTCTCATGCATGCCCAAAGATAATGAATTGCTTCCCTCTAATATGAGTAGTGTTACGTTTGCGGACTGGCTTTGTATTTTTAAATGGATATTCTCATGACTCTTTTCAGCCGGTATTCTAAATATTCTTTTATAAAACCACATGTCTGTAACCTCCATTATTTATATGATTTTCTGGTGTGTTTACTCATTGTCCATGACTTACTTCTATATGTTATGATTGGCTCTACATAAACCGAATATTTAAAACTTCTGTTGATTAAGATGTGTTGCATTAAATACTTTGATCAAAAGTTGATTTTGCTGAGGGCTAGACAACGTTCTTATTTACTGGGTCCTGACCACACAAATTAGAAATTTGTTTCTTTCCACAGCATCTTATAGTTTACATACAGTTTGATTTTGATGGTGATCTTTGTTGGAAATATGAGATATAATAATTTTTGTACAAAAAAGATCGCTGGTACGCGTGATTGTTTAACAATCACAATTTTATTGGAGCAGTGGGGCCTGAACATAGCAAAGGAAGTGCATTGGGCAGCCGCCAAGTTAATCGCCTTCCCTAGCTCCAAACTGACTCCAGTTGTGGGTGAGCGTGGTGGAATTAATTAAGGAAAATTTGTTTTCCCTTAATTTTAAATTTTTTCCACATTAGCAATAGTAGATTTACAGTTTTGTAGCCTGATCTACCATCTCTATGGTTTAAGTCGTCTGCGTTAGGAGCCTTTTTGCCAGTTAACAGCAGCGACAGATTAGACAACTGAGTAACAGGGAGGAGGAGACACAGTAAAAACAGAATTTTTTTAAATTTTTTTATTCTCTTAATTGGGTAGGGACTGGTGTATCCTTTTCTTCTTTCTTTTGCGGGTAATTCGCAGTCAGTTATTTGCCATGGCTGAGCGTGCAAAACTTAGAACAATGCTAACAGAGGAAGCAAAAGAAACAGGATTACAAGGAGACGAGTTGCTAGCTTTTGTGAACGACGAACTAGACAAATATGAAGCGAAGAAGAAGGAAGCAGAAGCTAGAGAGAAAGATAAAGAAGCAGAAGCTAGAGAGGGGGAAATAGAAACTAGGGAGATGGAGAAAACAAGAGAAGAACGGCAATTGGAGCAGAGGAAAATTGAAGCAGAAATGCAGGTTCGCAGAGACATGGAACGAGAGAAAGAGACAACATGAGGAAAGAGAGAATGACAAGCGGTTTGGAAAGTTCGCGATGGTGCTTGAAGCTCTCACAGGCCCTCAAAGGCAATGGGTATGATGCGTATGTGAAAATGGGACGCAGCAATCAAGACAATTACGACACGCTTAAGAAAGCTTTACTTGAGCGCTTCGAAATGAACGCTCGCAATTTTTTGCAGCTTTTCCGAAACAGCAGGAAAGAGGGAACCGAGACTTACGCTCAGTTCTCTTCTCGTCTGAAGGGATATTTGACTAAGTGTTTGGAGCTTTAAGAACTTCCTTGCACTTTTGAAGGGTTAGAAGAGCTTATTCTGACCGAACAGATCAAAAGCACTTTGTCAAACGAAACCCGTAGATTTCTTGCTGAACAAGGTGCTGTAAAGCTGGAAGACATCTTGAGTAAGTCCGAGCGTTATGTAAACGCGCTCTCCGAGCTTCCAGGCTCAAAACGCAAACCGACAGATGAGCCTTCTCGAAAAAATCATAGAACAGTCTTCCCAATCATTTTCCTACCAAAACCCCAGAGAAACTGTACCTTAGACTCCTCTCCAAGGAAAATTGAAACTCTAAAAAACCCGATATCCCACCGAAACCCGTCTTCACCAGAATGATTAGAAAGCTTTTGGAACCTTTGCAAAGTCCAAACATTCACAATTTCATGGACGACATACTTATTGCAACGAATAACTACGAAGAACATTGCTACGGTCGTTATGCTCCTCAAGAGACTAAAGGAAGCTGGGTTGACCGCCCGACCTAGCAAATGTTTAATCGGTTTTGAAAAGCTTGACTTCCTAGGGCATACCATTTCTCAAGGTTGTATGTGGCCCGTGGACAAAAACATCGAGAAAATAAGTTCAGCAACGAGGCCAAAAACAAAGAGACACACACGTTCATTCCTTTCACTTTGCGCGTATTACCAAAAGTTTATCAAAAACTTCAATGGTCTTACAGCGCCACTCACTGACTTCACACGGAAGGGTAAACCCGATAAGGTTGTTTGGACCGCAGAGTGTGAAAACGCTTACGTCACTCTGAAGGAACAGCTGTCCAAATATCCCATTCTAAGGTTACCTGACCTTAAGAAACCTTTCGTCTTGCGCGTGGACGCCAGAGGAAAGGGAATTGGATCGACACTGCTTCAGGCAGACGACCAACATCCTAACCTGTTGTTTCCAGTTGCATACGGCAGCCGCAAACTGAATACAGCAGAAACGAACTATTCGACAGTGGAAAGAGAATTTTGGCACTCGTGAACGGAATCAGGAGACACCGTGAATATTTATATGGAGTTTCATTCACACTACAAGCTGACCATGCTCCATTGGCATTCCTAGGAACCAATAAGGATTTTAACGCAAAAAGTATGCGTTGGGCTCTATTGTTAAGCGTGTACTCGTTCAAAGTACAATACATACTAGGGAAAGAGAATGTAGGAGCAGATTTTATGAGTCGAAATTGGAGCATTGAGGAGAATGATGCAATTGAGGATAGCAATCACTCGGTAGCTACGGATGACAATAGCTCTATTTCCATAAATGAGATATGAATGGGTTTCACATCTTCAAGCCCGGACGTAATGTGACGTACAATGGAAAGAGAGCCTACGGTAATGTGACAGTCTTTGTAATCCCGTTAGCGTTCCATGGTTTGCTAGCAAAACTATGCATTTTTCTATCTGCGTTTAATTACATTACACGAGCTCACTTTTAGTCCTACCTCTTTTTATGTGAACACGAGCTAACGCTATGTTTACAAACTGCATGACCTGCCAGTCATAACAGGTAGCGAATCAGGTTTGTTTATCGAGTCTTCTCACGCGAGCTTATCTGTCAATCATACGATACCTGACAGACCGCAAATGAAGAATCAAAGACCCTTTTGATGTTTGTACACAGAGGGAAGGCAGAAAAACCCCGAGCTCTTTGATCTTCAGAAGCTGGCAAAATCTTCTAGAGACCTGTTAGACATGAGAATTCTTCTGATGTCGATTAGCAACGCCCGACAGAGCGACCGTAAAGCTTTTATCTGGGGAACTCTGTTTTTGATTCTATCGATACACATGGTAACGTGAAAAGTAACATCCTGTATAGATCAGAGAACCATGATGATATATAAACTGTGTTTTCTTAAACCTGCTATCAGTTGTCACTCAGAATTTTTGGATAGTCTAAGCACAGAGTTCTAGAACCATTGTGGAAGATGTGTTAATAGCATTCGTGGGGATTGTCATTCTGATTTTCTGGTAATAGAAATTAGTGCTTACGTGTTAAAGTGTTAAGTTTTTACCATTATAAATTCACTTGGAGTTCTAGCTGTTAAAACCAATGAAATAAAATAACGCGTAGCTATTTTATACCAGATGTTCTAATATAATGTTAATTTTCACCACCCGCCTTCTCACACAAGAAGAGACGGTTTTAGATGACTAAATTATATGTTAGGCGCGACTGATAGTGACAGAAAAGAATTCACGTTTTATTTCATTGTGCGTATTTATTATAAGTGACTATTATTAAAACCATGCGATGACTAACAGACGCCGACAATTTAATAGCTATTAACGACAGGCGATATTTATGTAAGTGCGCGTATGGATAATTGAATAGTAATTAACATTGTACGCTGATCGTTAAAGTGCGAGAAGAGGTGCGGGGAGAGTGCATACCTCCATCCGACCTGAAATCTCAGCGCTAGCGAAAGCTAAAGACACCGTTTGCCTTTTAAATTTAATCAGGACTGACGGAGTGGATAAGAGATCGTCTTGTCCTCGTCTGTGTGCATTTATGTAGCTATATAGAATAGTAGCATTTTTTTCATAAATGTTCTTTATTCCTAGCAGACCTGATCACAAGAGCGTCCAGCTGTCTTTTTCGGTTTTTTCTTCATTTACTGGGTGGTTAATGTTATCTTTTCTTTGCTTGTGCGTCACCAATTTCATTGGTGAGCACGGACTTGCCAACGATACATGAGAAACATTTTAATTTGTAAATGTAAACTGGACTTACCAAACTGTGACGGACGGCTGTAGCTGACCTGAATTATTAAGATGACAGGGTATTTCCCTCTCTATAACATTAGAACCCCTGAATATATTGTAACTTTTCATCAGCCTGGAACATTGCACCTGGGCTAATTTAGCATGCCGCATTTCCATTAGGATTCTACACGTTGGATCATTAATATGTGAACTGCTACCTTCTGTGCATTTTGAGATCGCATGGCCTTTGATGGGAGGTTAAATCACGCCCACGACCATCTCTGAGAACGATTTATAGCAATCTTTTCCTTAAACGCCGGCCCAAAGAGGACGTGGCCAGAGACTCACCCCGGTTTCTAGAGCAATTAACAGCAGTTCATTTTCCTTACCTTGCTGTCACCCCGCCTAGTGGGAGTTGCCAAAGCTTCTCGGGGAAAGCGGTCCCATCAAAGCCAGGCTGGTCTTCAGAATCAACGTAGAAGCGGTATACGATCTGAGGAATCAGGGAACTCCCAGCTAACAAAGTTAGTTTCTCGCAGAGATTTCGCACCCTCATGCGAGCAGCCTGAGACGAACGGAGATCGGAAGCCAGGGGAGCATTGCGGTTAACACAACGGTGTAGAACCCCGATTTGTCTCAAGATGAAGAAAGGTGTTAGAATCTAACATGTCCCACTCATCTTGCATTCCAATTAAAATATATAGAGAACCTGAGAAACTGCATTTTATCATTCGTTCTGACAGAATTCTAAGATTCACTAGCATATAGTTGGATTCCTGCTAGATTTCATCTAAATTGTTGGCTATTGGAGTGAATTCTTTTCTGTGCAGACGGTAATTTATACATTAGCTTCGAGTGATCAGTGGTCTAGTTATTTCATTTTTATTTCACTGGATTGTGGTGTAAATTTAACCTTATTAAATAAACCCGTTTTCAAAGTTCTAGTGCAAACTAAATGTTACATCTATAAGTTAATTTCCTAATACAATAGCCGCGTAAATTAATTTTGCAGTCGTTAAGGGAATTATAACTTTAATACAGTTTAGTTATGTATAGATAGATGTGCTTTTAACTATTAACTTCACGGGGAGCTTTTCTTGAATTTTATTAATTGAAGACGCGAGTGCAGAAAATAGTCTAACTGTAAATGTATCGCGCGGTAGATTTTAATATGATTTCATTGCATTTCATGTTTTTCTATTTGCATCCAGAATGATCTTTCGAACCTAGCATCCCAGCAATTAAGCAGCAATTAAGCAGCAATTAAGCAGCCATTACGCAGCAATAAAATATATACAGAGTCCTGCCGACTCAGTTCGATTACTCCAGTGACTTATGAACATATTTAAAATTTAATCTTTGTGGCGATCCTGTTGGAATTCAGCTATCTGAAGTTTACAGAAATAAAGCAAACCCAAAGACTGTTTTAAGATCCCAATTCATAAAGTCGTTTTAAAGTTAACAAACTGGAAGAAGAACAGTTGCCAGTAGCAATATTTTACTCACTGCTCTATTTGTGAAGAAGAACATAGATTTACCTGAACACTGTCTGTCAAGTATATTCAGTGAATTTTACCCCCCCCCCCACCCCCACTCCCCACCCTCCCTCCCCCACCTCCCTCCCACCCCTCGAAGAAGAACTTACCTCAGTGTTTTGTAGTTTGTGACATTACGGCAAAAGAAAGTTATCTCCACCAGCTGTGCCAATCTTAGGAACCACACCATACCTCACACCTAGCCAAGTGCCTGTGCCATTCTTTAGGAACTTTATCTAATAAACAAACAGTACCGTTAAACTTCAACGTCCAGCGATTTCGGGACACTTTGTTAACTTCAACAACCCGCTAATCTGGGGCTGTACACGGAAGAAAATACATTTACCTAAGCCAAGGTTTAGTGCTGTTTTTTTTTGTGTATTTCCTATGAAGTGCCAGAATTCACCATTTGGTAAGTCTGTGTGTGTGACTGTGTGCTGGCCAGCCCAAGCGTGTTTTTTTTATGAAAGGAGATTTAATCTTTTTTACCCTTATAATTAGTTCGACCTAGTATTAAGGCGTACTTTATTCATTGTACGGGATTTCTCCTAGCGGGATTGTTTACTGTGTGCATTCCCCCTCCCGTAAAATTTGTTGAATAAAGGGAAACATTTGAGAACCCTAGCTTTTCCTCTACCCCCTTATTACTGTAACCCCTTGTCTCAGAGTAATAAATTTACCGTTGGGTTAAATTAACCTATCTCTGATCATCATCATCATCCCCCCCCCCCTGTCTTTGGGACCGGGTCTTTTCTGTTAGTAAATACAAGCGGGAAAGGTGTATTGGATACTTCTCCTCAAAACCCCCCTCCCCCCTTGTCATTTTGTATTTTGTAACCTTGATTTCTTCATGTAAATTGATAATTATTTGTGACTTGATTTTATGATAATGAAGGTATAAAAACTTTATTAGCATTGGTGTCGGCTGGCCAAACCCAACTATTCCCATATTCGTTATCGTAGTCTGTATTCATGTACGTTGTGCGTCAGAATCACCAAATCAGTGTGTGCGCCTGAGTGACTGGAACTGACAAACAATTGTTTGTACAGAAGGGTGGTAGGAGTAGTTTTGAGAGACAAATATTGTCGTACATGAGACTGTCCTTACTCTTCCCAGCACTTGTGAATCTACTACCTCACTTTCGTAAATCCTTATTCTCACAGAGCCTTCACTATCATTCTACACTCTAAAGGGACCAATATCCATCAGAACTCTCTCAGATAAAATTACGACACAAACCCAGCAATTTGTTTTCATTTTTATCAGCCCACTGGGGTATATAAAATACCAACTATACTCCCGACCTCTAACAGTCGTATCCATGCGGATTTATCCAGAAGGTTACGCTGTTTCAGAATCGGCACTCTACCATAGAGCCAGCCGATAGGATTTACCATCATTTATCAATTGTAACATTTTAGCAACCAGATGTTTCCCAATACTGGAAGTATTTTCCTCTTTTTTAACTGTGAACATCAAGAGCACGATCTGCTACACTAACTATTCGCGGTGATATTTTGTTCATCCAGAGAAAATTAAAACACCAGATTCGGCGTCCACCTCGCTAGTCTTGACTTGATAGAGGATGGACTGGGGCCAATTTAGGAAATAAAAAACCTGGCAATTTTATATTCAACATAATTGTATTTCCAAGGGATATCACCAAGAGTAGGTAAGCGTGATTGAGTGGCCATTGTATGACAGAGAGAGTGAATATTTTTCTTTGTTACAGGAACTTTACCAACCTGGGATTTTGCTTAAACTTGTTTACTTCACTATGTAGCATTTAGTAGGAACTTGTTTCTTTACTGTCTATTCGCGAACATAGTGCTAACCTTTGACCTCTGGGTTATTAACTCTTTGGGTTCTTTATCCATAGGGGGAGGGCACATTTATTCTGTTATTTTATATGTATGTAAATCTGATTTCATTTGATCCTTCTTTAGATGCTTGATGTTGTCAAGTTTAAATGATAATAAACAACAAAAGAAACTTAACTTTGTGTGTTGGTCAGACCCATACCCAATTAACCGTAGTTTTTCACGTTTGTGTGTCTTGTTGTCACATAGCTGTGTGTGTGTGTAGTTAAACTTATATTTATATATGAGGAGGGCAAGGTTGTCTTATACTAAATTATAGTCGTATAGATAGGCTGGACTAGAGAAACTTGCTCATTCCAGAGACATATCATCTCCTTAAGCTATTCACCCGTGAAATCTATTTCTCACACCTTTTTTTCTCACGTATTTATCACCATCCACTCTACTCAGACGGGACCAAAAATAACTTGCAAACCTATCGGTACGACAAGGGCTAACCTGATCTTTACATCTAATATGCATTTTCCGTTAACGTGCCTAGATATTTGAATCTGTTTTTTCTTTACAGATAACACACAAGGAAGGGAAACCCGAGGCCTGTAAACAGTAAATTAATATTAGTAAATTAATATTAGACAAACATAAAGGTATGTTTTCAGGCACTCGTAAGGAATAAAGAAGTAGAACACTTGGACAACAGAAAAACAACAGACGTGAGTGGCTTACCCAGGGTTCGAACCCCGTACCTTCCGTACGACAACTCCGCCTAGCTATCAAGCGAATCACACTGACCCCACGGCCAGCTAGGCATCCCCAAAAAAAGATGCTTTACTGGCCATGGGGTCAGTGTGATTCGCTTGATAGCTAGGCGGAGTTGTCGTACGGAAGGTACGGGGTTCGAACCCTGGGTAAGCCACTCACGTCTGTTGTTTTTCTGTTGTCCAAGTGTTCTACTTCTTTATTTCTTACGAGTGCCTGAAAACATACCTTTATGTTTGTCTAATATTAATTTACTAATATTAATTTACTGTTTACAGGCCTCGGGTTTCCCTTCCTTATGTGTTATTTATGTTCATACAATACCAGAAACCTACCCACTGTTCTATACTATTGTCCTTTAGTATTCTACTATTTACTGGACCCAGTATCAAGGTCTTTGTCTTGTTTGGACTGACACATACTGTTAATAGGAGAACAACAGAAGTGATTGCGTCATTAAGGGGCTGTATACTTCCGGTGTTATCTTGTGTTTCTTACTGATAAATAGCCAGTAAAGCATCTTTTTTTGGGGGATGCCTAGCTGGCCGTGGGGTCAGTGTGATTCGCTTGATAGCTAGGCGGAGTTGTCGTACGGAAGGTACGGGGTTCGAACCCTGGGTAAGCCACTCACGTCTGTTGTTTTTCTGTTGTCCAAGTGTTCTACTTCTTTATTTCTTACGAGTGCCTGAAAACATACCTTTATGTTTGTCTAATATTAATTTACTAATATTAATTTTCTTTACAGATGTGTGATTTAATCTCATGGTGAATCCTGGATACGTTCTGTTCTTCGAGATGACCATTACTTCTGCCTTTTGGCTATTTAAACTAAGGCCTTTATTTTTACTTTCTGTCGCTGTTGTCTCAATCGTTTCAATTAACTCCTTTTCGCCTTTTTTGGCTATACGTTTGCATTATCAGCTTATTTCACGTTGTTTATGTTATACTGAAAGCATTAGCTATGTATAGTTATAACTATGTTTCTCCGAACGATCTCCCACTTTCCGTTAACATGTTGCTAATTCTAAAAGTTATTTTATTTTTCCTTTATGCTTACTTTTGATTCGTAGATTTATTTTTAAGTTTGGTCTAGTTTTGGGTAGGATCGCTTCGTTCAACCTAAACACAAAGTGCATTGGTTATATTAAAGCACATAAAAAACATTATTTTTTTCCTGCTAATCTTCATGTCCGCTCTCCTTGTTTTAGTAGTAGACCTCTTCAGTCATCAATGACTATGTAAATGTGCCCCTGAGAAAATAGTTCTCAGCTGCTTTGTTTTCCTCGTGTTCCTATGGGCGCGTTCTTTTCTCTTCTGCTTGTTGTAAGAGCTTATTTCACCCAATCTGTGATAGTGCCGTAGGGAGCATCGCCACTTGTTGTGATTAGTAACTTCATCCTGCAAGGTTGCTGGATTTATGTCCAGTACCTTCATGTCTCTCTCGCACACATCCTTGAGCCTCAGCTGCGGTTGCGTGTGTGTTCTTTTGTCATACGCCAGTTGTCCGTAGAAAATATCTTTGTGGATGCGACGATCTTCCATGCGGCAGACATGGCTAAACCAGCGTAGTCTGCTCTGTCTTCTTGTTTTAGATATTATATTTTCATATTATGTTTATTTCGTCACCATCATGACCTTTTAGCTCCCCGTGGAGCGCAGGCATTCAACAAATAACTTCCAAGCCATCCTGTCTTATTCCATGTTCTCACGTCCGTTCCATGTCTTGTTTATCCCTTTCATTTCTGTCTCCAGTTGTCTTCTCCTTGTGTTTCTTCATCTCCGTCTTCCTCTATTACCATAAGGTTTCAAAACAAGAACAGACTTATTATATGTTAGTAATTTTATACGTTATTGCAAATAGAGCTTAATTAATATTGTTTAGAGATGGTCTATATTTCTGCAGAAATTCACTATTGTGTATCAAACATTCGTATTCTCGGAGGGACATTCATTCATGTGTTCTAAATCAGCGTTAACTCTGAGTAACATGATTGGTGTACGCTGTATAAAACGCGTGCTCAATTATAACGACATAGGCGTCAACATGAAAGGTCAGAACTGTTATCTTCATCATCATACGTCATGCCTGTCTGACGATGACGATCACCTTTCTTCACTATCGATCCTGGAAACATTCAATCACATTTATCGTGATTTATTTCCCCCAGCCCACTCTATCATGGCATCACAGATCTTTCTCAGTGTGGGTCAGCTCCCTTGACTTCGATGTTCCCATTGGACACTGCATTCCCCGTTCCTACTTGCGTAATATATGGCCGATTTTTATTTATGTTTTTTAATTAAGATTTGTATATTTATTTGTAACTTTATTTAGCAATAGACGTCACATTTCGGTTTCTTGTAAACAAGAAATAGTTATTTAAATGCTCTTAGCGCCGACACATTACTGCTCATAGTCGTTAAACTTACGGGAACTAGGTATTAGCAGGTCGCATAAATTGTCAATTAACTGACGACATTAACCAGACAAGTGCCAGTGGAGCAAGAGATGAAAAGAAGACGCTGGAGACGGATAGGGCACACTTTGAGGAAACATGCTGATAGCATTACAAGGCAATCATTTTTCTGGAAACTCCAGGGTAAAACAAGCAAAGGTAGACTGAAACACACATGGAGAAGAGAACTGGAGGCAGAAATTAAATGACTTGGGAAGACTTGGGGCTGATGACACGGGACTGGAAGACTTGGGGCTGATGACACGGGACAGCAAAACTTGGGGCTGATGACACGGGACAGAAAGACTTGAGGCTGATGACACGGGACAGGAAGACTTGGGGCTGATGACACGGGACAGGAAGACTTGGGGCTGATGGCACGGGACAGAAAGACTTGGGGCTGATGACACGGGACAGAAAGACTTGAGGCTGATGACACGGGACAGGAAGACTTGGGGCTGATGACACGGGACAGGAAGACTTGGGGCTGATGGCACGGGACAGAAAGACTTGAGGCTGATGACACGGGACAGAAAGACTTGAGGTTGATGACACGGGACAGAAAGACTTGAGGCTGATGGCACGGGACAGGAAGACATGGGGCTGATGGCACGGGACAGAAAGACTTGGGGCTGATGGCACGGGACAGAAAGACTTGGGGCTGATGACACGGGACAGAAAGACTTGAGGTTGATGACACGGGACAGGAAGACTTGGGGCTGATGACACGGGACAGGAAGACTTGGGGCTGATGACACGGGACAGGAAGACTTGAGGTTGATGATACGGGACAGGAAGACTTGGGGCTGATGACACGGGACAGGAAGACTTGGGGCTGATGACACGGGACAGAAAGACTTGAGGTTGATGGCACGGGACAGAAAGACTTGGGGCTGATGACACGGGACAGAAAGACTTGAGGTTGATGACACGGGACAGGAAGACTTGGGGCTGATGACACGGGACAGAAAGACTTGAGGCTGATGACACGGGACAGGAAGACTTGAGGTTGATGACACGGGACAGGAAGACTTGGGGCTGATGACACGGGACAGGAAGACTTGGGGCTGATGACACGGGACAGAAAGACTTGAGGCTGATGACACGGGACAGAAAGACTTGAGGCTGATGGCACGGGACAGAAAGACTTGGGGCTGATGACACGGGACAGAAAGACTTGGGGCTGATGGCACGGGACAGAAAGACTTGGGGCTGATGACACGGGACAGAAAGACTTGAGGTTGATGACACGGGACAGAAAGACTTGAGGCTGATGGCACGGGACAGGAAGACATGGGGCTGATGGCACGGGACAGAAAGACTTGAGGCTGATGGCACGGGAAATAAAGACTTGGGGCTGATGACACGGGACAGAAAGACTTGAGGCTGATAACACGGGACAGAAAGATTTGAGGCTGATGGCACGGGACAGGAAGACTTGGGGCTGATGGCACGGGACAGAAAGACTTGAGGCTGATGACACGGGACAGAAAGACTTGAGGCTGATGGCACGGGACAGAAAGACTTGGGGCTGATGGCACGGGACAGAAAGACTTGGGGCTAATGACACGGGACAGAAAGACTTGAGGCTGATGGCACGGGACAGAAAGACTTGGGGCTGATGACACGGGGCAGAAAGACTTGAGGCTGATGACACGGGACAGAAAGACTTGGGGCTGATGACACGGGACAGAAAGACTTGAGGCTGATGGCACGGGACAGAAAGACTTGAGACTGATGGCACGGGACAGAAAGACTTGAGGCTGATGGCAAGGGACAGAAAGACTTGAGGCTGATGGCATGGGACAGAAAGACTTGAGGCTGATGGCACGGGACAGAAAGACTTGAGGCTGATGGCACGGGACAGGAAGACTTGAGGCTGATGGCACGGGAAAGAAAGACTTGAGACTTGTTAAGGAACTTTTCCTTCTGGCTCTAGTATGTTGAATGATGTCTAGGGATATTGTATTAATGTTCTGAAATATAGTCACCAAAATTCTGGCCACAATCTTTCTATTCGTAATCGCACTGTTCTTTGTGGTCTAAGTCTTTTCATCTGACTAACTGTTCTCAATTATTAATTTGTTATATCTCTATAATCTCATGCTTCCAACTGGAAATCATTTCTCGAAAACTTCTGTGTTTATGACTTTCACTTTATTTAACACAGGAACTTATGTGAACGACACATTGCTCTTAATACAATTTGACATTGTTCATTTAAATCATCGATTCTTCATTTCATAGATTACTTCTGCATAAGTCTATGCTTCTTCACAATTCTCTCGGCTATCAAGACTTAACATCGATTGAGTGCTTCCTTAGCATAATTATTATTTCCTTCAATATTCTATTCTTAGGAATTCCACTTGATATATTTAGATATCCTTTCATCTCAATACTGTTTCAATTCGGTGCCTTCCTGCACATCTTCTTTCAGTCGGCAATTATATTTTTTTTATTCGGGTACTCATACCCTTCCATGACGGTTGCGATAACCTTGATAAGTTTGAATATGTCTCTTTGGCTATACTCGCCTAAATCTTACCCGAAATCTCATACTACCTTTACGAGATGGGTTTATCCTCAATTGAATTAGAATTACACTAGATTTCTGCTTGAAATCTACATTCAATATGAACACTTTTAAAGTAGAATCAAATACACTGCCATAAGTGGACCTTGCCACACCAGCCGACACTGTGGAATCCTGTAAATATGTCTTCTACGTCATTTTACGCTACTTCGTAGTCATAGTTAATGATCGCATTTATTTTGTGTTTGGTGAGTGTACAACATGGTGCAAAGCGATCTCTCTCCAACTCCACTTTAACATAATCGCTATGCCCCATGATGCGCACTCAACAAGGCTGATGGCACGGGACAGGAAGACTTGGGGCTGATGGCACGGGACAGGAAGACTTGGGGCTGATGGCACGGGACAGGAAGACTTGGGGCTGATGGCACGGGACAGGAAGACTTGGGGCAGATGGCACGGGACAGGAAGACTTGGGGCTGATGGCACGGGACAGAAAGACTTGAGGCTGATGGCACGGGACAGAAAGACTTGGGGCTAATGACACGGGACAAAAAGACTTGAGGCTGATGGCACGGGACAGAAAGACTTGGGGCTGATGACACGGGACAGAAAGACTTGAGGCTGATGGCAAGGGACAGAAAGACTTGAGGCTGATGGCACGGGACAGAAAGACTTGAGGCTGATGGCACGGGACAGAAAGACTTGAGGCTGATGGCACGGGACAGGAAGACTTGAGGCTGATGGCACGGGAAAGAAAGACTTGAGGCTGATGGCATGGGACAGAAAGACTTGAGGCTGATGGCACAGGACAGAAAGACTTGAGGCTGATGGCACGGGACAGGAAGACTTGAGGCTGATGGCACGGGAAAGAAAGACTTGAGACTTGTTAAGGAACTTTTCCTTCTGGCTCTACTATGTTGAATGATGTCTAGGGATATTGTATTAATGTTCTGAAATATAGTCACCAAAATTTTGGCCACAATCTTTCTATTCGTAATCGCACTGTTCTTTGTGGTCTAAGTCTTTTCATCTGACTAACTGTTCTCAATTATTAATTTGTTATATCTCTATAAACTCATGCTTCCAACTGGAAATCATGTCTCGAAAACTTCTGTGTTTATGACTTTCACTTTATTTAACACAGGAACTTATGTGAACGACACATTGCTCTTAATACAATTTGACATTGTTCATTTAAATCATCGATTCTTCATTTCATAGATTACTTCTGCATAAGTCTATGCTTCTTCACAATTCTCTCGGCTATCAAGACTTAACATCGATTGAGTGCTTCCATAGCATAATTATTATTTCCTTCAATATTCTATTCTTAGGAATTCCACTTGATATATTTAGATATCCTTTCATCTCAATACTGTTTCAATTCGGTGCCTTCCTGCACATCTTCTTTTAGTCGGCAATTATATTTTTTTTATTCGGGTACTCATACCCTTCCATGACGGTTGCGATAACCTTGATAGGTTTGAATATGTCTCTTTGGCTATACTCGCCTAAATCTTACCCGAAATCTCATACTACCTTGACGAGATGGGTTTATCTTCAATTGAATTAGAATTACACTAGATTTCTGCTTGAAATTTACATTCAATATGAACACTTTTAAAGTAGAATCAAATACACTGCCATAAGTGGACCTTGCCACACCAGCCGACACTGTGGAATCCTGTAACTATGTCTTCTACGTCATTTTACGCTACTTCGTAGTCATAGTTAATGATCGCATTTATTTTGTGTTTGGTGAGTGTACAACATGGTGCAAAGCGGTCTCTCTCCAACTCCACTTTAACATAATCGCTATGCCCCATGATGCGCACTCAACAAGGCTGATGGCACGGGACAGGAAGACTTGGGGCTGATGGCACGGGACAGAAAGACTTGAGGTTATGACACGGGACAGAAAGACTTGGCATACGTTTATTGAAGGCCTTTGCTCCTTGGGGCGTTGAAGGGTGATGAGGATGATGATGATAAATTGTCACTTGTAATTTGGATGTTATTCTTATATTAGTTGCCTTCATGCGCTATATGAAGCAACGACGGGATCTTGATAATTTCGTATGTGTGGAATTATGATGTGTTATCTAACCTCCAACTTAATTAGTCACTGAGACCGGCTGTCCAAAACATACAACTTTCTTTATTGCGTTATATTATATAAATGCCGGAGTGTGTAGTGAAATTGACAGAGATACAACGGTAAAATATCTCCAAAGATAACATGTAAGGATAAAAACATAATGCGTAGGCTGCTGATAGTACATGATCGCCCAGACCGCGGGTCATCACCCTCCATAAAAATTGACTTGCTAGACAGGAGGGGAACGGCGGATAAAAGGAAAAAAAATATGACTGGAAAGATTGCGTGAGACTAGAAAGGCTAAGGAGACGCAATTGGGGGGGGGAAACGGAGAAAAGTCACGTTTCCCAAGTTGACATAAAGCAAGGAACTCGACAGAAGGGACCTTGGATATGTTACGCCACAGTCATTTATTGGTCGCTTTTGCGATACCAAGCCTTTGATTTGAATTCAGCGGCAGAACGCGGATGTTTGGAATATTACAAAAATTAAAAAGTAACTTTTTCGTAATATTAATGTTAGGAATATAAAAATTAGCTGGCCGGATGGCCCATTCTGAGCAGTGAACTAATATGTTCTTAATTTTACAGACGGATAGATAATATTGAAGATAATGACAAAAGACAGTGTTGTTCACATCAACGACAGACTGTATGGAATAAAAAGTGTCGCTATTTGCACAAAAAAACACGACCTCGAGACGCAGGTGTTCAAATCTACTTAGTAAGGAAGCGAAGGGGCATTGGTGGGAGCTGTGTCTAAATATAACTTTTAACGACAAAATTTTGGAGGGGAGAGAAAGGTTGGTTCAAAAATCAAGTACGTTTTGAAAAAAAAAAACAAGTAGAGACGGACAGACTAACAGATAAAATCCATACTTGACTGAAGCATGACTGAAATGACTTTAGGGTAGGAAATTTGAATTTCAAATAAACCTAGGCAGTGATTGGCCACAGACAATCATTTTATCGGCGCTCAGACGCGCAAGTGGGGCCATTCCTCAATAGTTGTTCGATGATAGACACAGTATTTTAAAGTGTGGTGATTTCCAAATGAAAGAAAGTGAAATAAGTTCAGGGACGCCATACTATAGCCAGCAGCTCAGCTGAGTTTTGCTAGCATTTCTGTGTTCTTTATTCATAATCTGGTAAGATTGAAATTATTTCTTTGTATATTTTGAATATTGTTTAATGTTCGAGTGATTTGATACTGCCATATCGAAATCTAGCCTTACAAACAAGTAGGGATTTGCTCTAGACCCCCCGCCCAAGTCAGGGTCTAGGGACCAACAATATACATAAACTCCAACAAGGGTTAGGAAAGACAGATCAAGTGTTGAGAATAATGAAACATATTACCTATCCACTTTTAGGGAAGGAAACTAATAAATATTTTTCAGAATCTATAGTCTGGGAGGACCTATCTGATGTAAAACCACCATGGTAAATGTGCTGTTTGGTCAGAGAGATCTGACCTGTCTGTATGATGTGGTTGTTGTGTCCGTGTTGTGTCCAGACGTGGGTAGAGAATAGAATTTTGACACATAGCCAATACTTTGATTGCAGAGCTGTGAGTTTCAGCTGTCAACAAGGCGGTGTCCATTCAGTTGGTGATCTTACTCGAGTGTATCTGTGCAGAACGTTGTGACAGAGACCACTATTATTGCCCGCCAGCACGGAGAGGTGGGACCACCAGATTTCAGCACCAGAGCTACATATGCAAGATGAGTGAGCCTCTGGTCTGCTGGAAGTTCACCAACGCCTTTTAGTTACTAATACCCCATAAAAATTCCTGCAATTTACTGGACACTGTGTAGTCAATATAGACAGGTGTGATGAGGCCACCCCAACAGCACAAGCATTAACTATCCTCCCAAGTAGATGACTACTAGAACATTTTAATAAAACTAACTAGTCTAGTACTTATATATGTACACTCTTGCATTTATTATGTAACATTACATGCATTTCTTTCATAATTTTTAAATCCTTTTTTTAAAAAAAAAGTTCTGGTCAACATAAAACTTGATCCAGAACAAATAAATGTAATATAATTCTATCAAAAATTTTACACACGTGAGTTAGTTCAGTGTATTTTAACATTTGTTAATATTATTAGTCTGCTTAAATATCTGTGGGTGTATCTATAATTATCACACCACATTACATATCATTACCCTAGACATTTTACATAGATACATTCATTAGAAAGAAAAAAAATAAGTGTGAGGTCGTAGTGGTAGCAAGAAAGGCCTTCTGTCAATTCACAACTACATTTTATCTCAGGAGCCTTCACAGCTGGCCTCATACATTACATTTAGTAATATCACCATCATACAATACCATCAAACCCACTACATACATTGGGGTCTTGTCCAGGGATAATTAGCCCAACAGTAATATTAGGATCTCCTGGTTGGAGAAATAAAATTAGGGGAAAAAATTGTGAAATTCCCTTTAAAATTAAAAGTGTCCCTGCAGATAAAAGTTGGTGAATCTTCACAGCCAGTGATAATTAATTAGTTAACTGGTTAGTTAGAATTAGTTAGACTATAGTCATAAGAAGTACTTAGTGTATTTACTGGTTAGAGATTTAGCTTGTATATTATTATATTGTCTGAAAAGTATGGCGGAGCTAGCAAAATTCCGATCAGCTGCTGTGCTGACCGCAAAGGAGATGGGAATGGATGGTCAAATTTTAATTCAATATGTAACGGCTGAATGTGATAAATATATTGAAAGGGAAGATAGAAAGGTAGCTGAAGAGAAGAGGTTACAAATTGAGGCTGATAGAGAAATTAAGAGGCTGCAGATTGAGGCAGAAGAAAAACGACAGCAAAGGGAGGCAGAAGAAAAAAGGTTGACTGCCGAAAGGGAGGCAGAAGATAGAAGGTTGCAAAGGGAGCACGAATTATGACTAAGGGAGCTGGAATTACAAGGCCCGGCTCCTGAAAATGGTGCCAGCCCTTTTGCCTCAGATGCTACGCCCAGTCTGGGAGCCTCAAACTCAGCTATGGGGTTTCATTTAGACCATTTTGTTGAAAAAGACGATGACATAGAGGGGTACCTAGGACGTTTTGAGTTATTAGCTACTACATATGGGTTAGAGAGAGAGAGGTGGAGTTTAAAGCTATCACAGGGATTGAGAGGTACTTCTTATGAAGTATTTGCCAAAATGAACAGGGAAGACCAAGACAATTATGACATGTTAAAGCAGGCTTTGTTATTAAGGTACGAGAAGAATGGTGAATTTTATCGTAAGAAATTTAGAAATGCCAAACTGTTGTCTGGGGAGACATACCACCAATTCTCCGCTAGACTAGAAACCTATTTGGAGAAATGGACGGCTCTGGGGAAGACCCAAGATCTTAAAGAAATGATCATGATTGAGCAATTGAGAGAGTCCATGGCTCCAGACATGAGAAAATTTCTCATGGAACAAGGTGCAGAGAAGTTGGGGGAAATTTTAAATGTTGCTGAGAGGTATCAGGCAGCTCAGGCAGAGGTAAGTGGTGCTAAAAAGAAGCACATAGACAATTTTAAAGCTCCACAGCAATTTAATAAATTTGATAATAGAGAGCAGGGAAATAAAGGTAGGACAAACTTTGAGCGGCCAAGAAATGACTATCGCGACAGAAACTCACAGTTCAATGACCAAAAGTTCAATGAAAGAAAACCGTTGAACCAAGGAAAAAGATGGTGTAAATGGTGCAAGAAGGATAACCATAACACCGAATTTTGTAGAAGGAAACCTTCAAACATTGCTGCAATGAAGTCGGGGACGCGAAGATTAAAGGTTAATCCTAATGGACAACAGGAACCTTATCACCCCCCAGTTTGTGAGGATGTTATTTGTAATGGGGTCACCATAAGGTGCCTTTATGATACAGGTTTGGATTATGATTCAGTTGTGAAGTCTAGCCTAGTGGACCCAAGTCAGTATACCACAGAAACAGTGGAAATACAAGGGGCGACTAAGGACATACCACTCATGACACTTCCCATCGCAAGGATAACGGTGAAAACTCGCTATGTGGAGGGAGAAATCAGAGCAGCAGTGATAGATGAACCAATCTACCCTCTGATATTGGGGTGTAGATACGTCTTCTTGGGGAATCCCGAGAAACCTGTGATCATGGCGACAGTGCAGACCAGGTCACAGAAGAAGGAGGAAGAAGGTGAACCTATAAATGCTCATCCAGAGGAGATGAGGAAGGCGCAGGCTGAGGATAGGACACTCAAGCCCTGTTTTAAAAAATTGCATAAATGCCACACACCTCCGAGCAAGGGGGAATATTTCATGAAGAACAAACTCTTATACAGGAAGGCCGAAACTGGAACAAATGGTCACAACCAGCTGGTTCTTCCCACTTCATATAGAGATAAAGTGATGGAACTCGGGCATGCGATTCCTTTCAGTGGTCACATGGGGATCAGCGCCACAGGACAGCGTATAGCTTGTCATTACTTCTGGCCAGGGATAACGGAGGATATAAAAAGATATGTCAAATCCTGCCCAGAATGTCAAAGGGTAGCTCCAAAGCACTGGACTGCTCCTGCAACTCTAGGGGAAATGCCCATAGTGGGAACACCTTTTGAGAGGGTTGCAGTGGATATTGTGGGACCTCTCACTCGGACCAAGAGGAGGAACAGTTACATCCTTACTCTGGTGGACACTTGTTCTATGTGGGGAGAGGCGGTAGCCCTGCCATCAATTGATTCAAAACATGTAGCAGAGGCACTACTTACAATATTTACCCGATTAGGATTCCCGCATCAAATCTTGACGGATAATGGTTCTCAGTTCAAGGGGAAACTAACGGAAGAAGTTTTTAAGCTATTTCAAGCCAGACACTTTCATTGTAGTCCGTACCATCCACAAGGGAACGGCCAGGTAGAGAGGTTCAACGGGACTCTCATTTCTATCCTGAGAAAGCTGGCACACGAAAAACCGGATCTGTGGGATCAATTCCTGCCCGCCGCATTGTTTGCGTACCGGGAGGTACCACATAGTTCAACCGGGATGGCTCCCGCAACTCTGCTATTTGGGAGGCCAATAAAAGGTCCATTAGAAGCTCTATTAAGGACCTGGACAGATGAGAAGGCGGAAGAGACCGTTACCTCATCGTATCAATACGTGAACGAACTGACCACTCGTTTGAAAGCTGGATGGAAACTGGCAAATGATAATTTGAAGCAAGCCAGGAAGAAACATGCAGCATATTTTAATAGGAAGGCAAAGGACAGGGAACTGGCAGTCGGAGAGAAGGTGCTGCTTCTACTACCCGGAAGCCAGAATAAATTACAAATTGGTTGGCAAGGTCCATATACGGTTCTAGAGAAAGTGTCTAGAACAAACTATAAAATTGACAAAAAGAGGAAGGAGAAAGTTTATCATGTAAACCTGTTAAAGAAGTATCTGGACAGACCACTCCAGGAAAGCACCCCCTTATTGACCTTGGCTATTGCAACCCAGATGCAAAAAGAACCACTCACCTCACATGAATACCCATTACATCCTTGTGAAACCGCAGCACAGGTAAAAGTCAGTAAGCACCTGACTAAAAACCAGAGGGAGAGAGTTCAACAAGTTCTGGAGGAACATACAGATGTATTAACAGATAAACCAGGCCATACAAATTTGCTACAGTATGACATGAAACTGGTAGACTCAAACCCAATCTGTATGAGAGCCTATTCTATTCCGTTCGCGAAGGAGAAGGCATTGAAGGAAGAAATAGAGTATTTGTTGAAGGAGGGGATTATTTCGCACAGTGAATCATCTTTTAGTTCTAGTGTCGTTTTGTTGAGAAAACCGTCTGGGAACACAGACTGTGCATAGATTACAGGAAACTGAATGCTGTCACAGAAGGACAAGTGGATCCATTACCAGACACAAAACAGTTATTTGCCAGACTGAACAAGGCAAAATACTTTTCAAAGGTGGATCTTAGTAAAGGCTATTACCAGATCCCAGTGAAGCCTGAAGTGAGACCTTATTTGGCTTTTAGCACTTCGGATGGACATTATGAATTCAATATGCTACCATTCGGACTGAAAAATGCTCCGAGTGTGTTTTCAAGGATGATGCGCAAATTGTTGGATCCCTTGAATAACCCATGTATCACGAATTTCATGGATGATATTCTCGTCGCCACAGAGACATTTGAAGAACACATTGAAGCTCTGGAGATGTTGGTTGATAGACTTCGGGAGGCGAACTTAACTGCTAGGCCAACAAAATGTTGTATTGGATGCAAAGAGTTGGAATTCTTGGGACACACTGTATATCAGGGTAATATGACCCCTGATCCTAAGAACTTGGAAAAACTGCAGAGAGCACCTAGGCCGCAAACAAAAAAGGACGTGCGATCATTTGTGTCGTTATGCGGATTTTATCAGAAATACATCAAGAATGTTAACGCTATTTGTGCTCCTCTGACTGATCTGACTCGCAAGGGACTTCCAGATAAAATTATTTGGACTGCACAATGTGAACTAGCGTTCCAAGAGTTAAAGGAAAAAAACTCACTAGCAAGCCTATTCTCAAACTGCCTGATTTGACACAGGACTTTGTCTTAAGAACCGATGCAAGTAATGTAGGACTAGGAGGGGCTTTGTTGCAAAGATCATCTTCACCTGATGGGGAACTGAAACCAGTCGCTTATGCAAGCCGTAAATTGAATAAGGCGGAACAAGGATACTCCACAAGCGAAAAAGAATGTTTAGCGTTAATCTGGGCAATAAAGAAGTTTCAAATCTATCTGTATGGTAGGACATTTGTGGTGGAGACGGACCATCAGCCTCTCGTATTCTTATCTCAGGCTAAGCATGAAAACGCAAGATTGCTGAGGTGGTCTTTATTGCTTCAACCTTATCAGTTCAGTATCCAATATATCCCAGGCAAATTGAATGTCGGTGCAGATTTCCTCAGTCGGCACCCCTGTGATCAAAATTAGAGTAGTGGCAGACGTGAGGAGTAATTTTACCTATGTGTATCGCTGGTTTTGGAACTTGCCATAGGCATGTTTTCAAGTGGGGAGATGTGTAGTGAAATTGACAGAGATACAACGGTAAAATATCTCCAAAGATAACATGTAAGGATAAAAACATAATGCGTAGGCTGCTGATAGTACATGATCGCCCAGACCGCGGGTCATCACCCTCCATAAAAATTGACTTGCTAGACAGGAGGGGAACGGCGGATAAAAGGAAAAAAATATGACTGGAAAGATTGCGTGAGACTAGAAAGGCTAAGAAGACGCAATTGGGGGGGAAACGGAGAAAAGTCACGTTTCCCAAGTTGACATAAAGCAAGGAACTCGACAGAAGGGACCTTGGATATGTTACGCCACAGTCATTTATTGGTCGCTTTTGCGATACCAAGCCTTTGATTTGAATTCAGCGGCAGAACGCGGATGTTTGGAATATTACAAAAATTAAAAAGTAACTTTTTCGTAATATTAATGTTAGGAATATAAAAATTAGCTGGCCGGATGGCCCATTCTGAGCAGTGAACTAATATGTTCTTAATTTTACAGACGAATAGATAATATTGAAGATAATGACAAAAGACAGTGTTGTTCACATCAACGACAGACTGTATGGAATAAAAAGTGTCGCTATTTGCACAAAAAAACACGACCTCGAGACGCAGGTGTTCAAATCTACTTAGTAAGGAAGCGAAGGGGCATTGGTGGGAGCTGTGTCTAAATATAACTTTTAACGACAAAATTTTGGAGGGGAGAGAAAGGTTGGTTCAAAAATCAAGTACGTTTAGAAAAAAAAAAACAAGTAGAGACGGACAGACTAACAGATAAACATCCATACTTGACTGAAGCATGACTGAAATGACTTTAGGGTAGGAAATTTGAATTTCAAATAAACCTAGGCAGTGATTGGCCACAGACAATCATTTTATCGGCGCTCAGACGCGCAAGTGGGGCCATTCCTCAATAGTTGTTCGATGATAGACACAGTATTTTTAAAGTGTGGTGATTTCCAAATGAAAGAAAGTGAAATAAGTTCAGGGACGCCATACTATAGCCAGCAGCTCAGCTGAGTTTTGCTAGCATTTCTGTGTTCTTTATTCATAATCTGGTAAGATTGAAATTATTTCTTTGTATATTTTGAATATTGTTTAATGTTCGAGTGATTTGATACTGCCATATCGAAATCTAGCCTTACAAACAAGTAGGGATTTGCTCTAGACCCCCCGCCCAAGTCAGGGTCTAGGGACCAACAATATACATAAACTCCAACAAGGGTTAGGAAAGACAGATCAAGTGTTGAGAATAATGAAACATATTACCTATCCACTTTTAGGGAAGGAAACTAATAAATATTTTTCAGAATCTATAGTCTGGGAGGACCTATCTGATGTAAAACCACCATGGTAAATGTGCTGTTTGGTCAGAGAGATCTGACCTGTCTGTATGATGTGGTTGTTGTGTCCGTGTTGTGTCCAGACGTGGGTAGAGAATAGAATTTTGACACATAGCCAATACTTTGATTGCAGAGCTGTGAGTTTCAGCTGTCAACAAGGCGGTGTCCATTCAGTTGGTGATCTTACTCGAGTGTATCTGTGCAGATTATTAATATGAAACAAATATAAAGGTATGTTATCAGGCACTCGCAGGAAATAAAGAAGTAGAACACCAGACAACAGAAAAACAACAGACATGAGTGGCTTACCCAGGATTTGAACACTGGACCTTCCGTGCGACAACCCCCGCCTAGCCATGCAAGCGAATCACACTATCCGCTCTGCCATCTACGCATCATCAAAAAATGATGTTTCAATGGCAGGTCAATAGTGCGAACCACAATACACGACACCAGAAGTCCTCCATGGGCAGTTCAGCCTATTAATGACGCAATCACTTCTGTTGTATTTCTATCAAGCAGTATAGGCCGAATCCAACAAGACCCTTAGGACCTTAATACTGTGTCCAGTAAATGATAGTAGACTAGAACAGTGAGAACAGGATAGTGGGTAGGTTTGGTATTGTACAAACATTTATTACAAATAAGGGAGGGAAACCTGAGGCCTGTAAACAATAAATTAATATGAAACAAATATAAAGGTATGTTATCAGGCACTCGCAGGAAATAAAGAAGTAGAACACCAGACAACAGAAAAACAACAGACATGAGTGGCTTACCCAGGATTTGAACACTGGACCTTCCGTGCGACAACCCCGCCTAGCCATGCAAGCGATAGTGTGATTCGCTTGCATGGCTAGGCGGGGTTGTCGCACGGAAGGTCCAGTGTTCAAATCCTGGGTAAGCCACTCATGTCTGTTGTTTTTCTGTTGTCTGGTGTTCTACTTCTTTATTTCCTGCGAGTGCCTGATAACATACCTTTATATTTGTTTCATATTAATTTACTGTTTACAGGCCTCAGGTTTCCCTCCCTTATTTGTAATAAATGTTTGTATCTGTGCAGAACGTTGTGACAGAGACCACTATTATTGCCCGCCAGCACGGAGAGGTGGGACCACCAGATTTCAGCACCAGAGCTACATATGCAAGATGAGTGAGCCTCTGGTCTGCTGGAAGTTCACCAACGCCTTTTAGTTACTAATACCCCATAAAATTCCTGCAATTTACTGGACACTGTGTAGTCAATATAGACAGGTGTGATGAGGTCACCCCAACAGCACAAGCATTAACTATCCTCCCAAGTAGATGACTACTAGAACATTTTAATAAAACTAACTAGTCTAGTACTTATATATGTACACTCCTGCATTTATTATGTAACATTACATGCATTTCTTTCATAATTTTTAAATCCTTTTTTTAAAAAAAAAGTTCTGGTCAACATAAAACTTGATCCAGAACAAATAAATGTAATATAATTCTATCAAAAATTTTACACACGTGAGTTAGTTCAGTGTATTTTAACATTTGTTAATATTATTAGTCTGCTTAAATATCTGTGGGTGTATCTATAATTATCACACCACATTACATATCATTACCCTAGACATTTTACATAGATACATTCATTAGAAAGAAAAAAAATAAGTGTGAGGTCGTAGTGGTAGCAAGAAAGGCCTTCTGTCAATTCACACCTACATTTTATCTCAGGAGCCTTCACAGCTGGCCTCATACATTACATTTAGTAATATCACCATCATACAATACCATCAAACCCACTACAGAGTGCATGAGTGTTTTCTTAACTGTTCTTTTTCTGATTGTATCCAGCTTTACAATGTATTTATGCCGCGACGCATTTCACAGTCTGTGATTATTCTGAGCAATTTTTTTTTTTTTTATAGTCGTGTTTCGTCACTAATATATGGAATAAGTATGAAGATGGACTTTGTTAATTTGTTGTTTTATTTGAAATGAGATGTTACTGTGTCTGCTGACAATTTGCTGCATAAGCTCTTTGCATTCTTATCTCTGTTTATGTGTCAGTTTGTAACGATACTCCCTAGGGACATTAATTAAGAGGTCTTATTTATTGCATGAATTCAGTCACGTGTCTTGTCGGTAACATTGCTTTCTGCATTAATATGTGTGGCTTTCTTTTGTTTTACTTATTTTCCTAGCTTTAAATATATTTTTAAAATTCTACCATAAGTAATGGAGCAGATATGGACTTATAACATTTGGACGACAAAATTTAAAATCTTGTTGCTATACAGATTACTGACGTTTAAAAAAATGAAGACAGACACAAAGAAAACAAAAGAGCTGGGGAGGGAATTTTCAATGTCATAAAAATTAAATTTATTTTAAAGAAAAATTCCTTCAACTGTCTGTGTTACTAACATGTGGAAAATATATATATATCTTGCAACAAAAAAACCTTTAGTTTCTTGAGAATATAAACACGCATTAAGAGATAACTTTGCAATCTGCACTTATGTTATTTTACTCTTGTTATTGCTTTAATCTGGACTCCCTTTTCTTGCATGTTAGGTTATATGCATTTACTGGTGTACAGATTAAGGAGGTCAACGCGCAATACCTTTTATCGACGTGGACTGTCTGTGATTGATCAAAACCATTCGATATCAACGGTTTAAATTGAACAAACACTTGTTCCCCCCAGCTGATACAAATAGCTGTTTGCTCGTGCTTGTAAACCTTAACATTCGCTCCGCTAGTCTACTTTCCATAAATCTATAAATAGTCGTGTTCGGGGTCAAACTATTCATCAAATGCTTAGAATACAGCGACTGCTTCAACGAATGTTGGCGGGAGGGCCTGTCGTGTGAAATTCTAATCCACATATATAAATTAAAACGTAAATGTAAAGCCTAACAAATAAATTTAATAAAAGGAAAGAAGAATGGTAAAGAACAGTGCTGTCACAATGACTGTACTCGAAATCCCCCTTGTTTTCTAATTCGTCTGCAAATTGTAACGTTCCACGTTGATAGTAAAAGCCTACTGCATCACTACACGCTTTCTTCAATAAAACGTGTACTGCCTTTCTAAGAAAAACCTTGAGATACGCAAGCTGACCTAGATTTAAAATTCCATTCATGTCATTTTATACACTACGTTACCAAAAACGAAAGACAGATGGACTAAGGATAGAAAGAAAGGGAGGGGCTGAAAGCCGGAACGCAGGCAATACTACCACAGTCTCGCGATACACAATTACTACCATCACGCGTGTAAGGCCACAAGCACTAGTTTTTTTCAAATCGACAGTGATAAACAACACTACCCATACGAGAGTTAGTTTTTTAAAACTTACAAAACGCTTATTAGGAAACATGACATTCTACTGTTTTATGTCTAAAATCCTGACATTAGTCTGACAGTACAGCAGGACAGGTGGCGGTTCTAAACATAAAAAATAAAAATAAAACTACACGACTATCCTGGAAAATACATATTTTTAACGCAGCCCCTTAGCCCCATTAAATTTATATATTTGGGTTCCTTAGGACTTGCTGACAAATAATATGTTAAACGTTACGCAAATAGTCTAGGAATTAACACATTATAGCCAAAAGAAATAGTGAGGGATGTCAGACAACACCAAAATCAGAATCGCTCAGTGGCAGATTTTCACACCACCATTGTACGGGAAATAGGTCCCCATGTTACCTCCTATTTCATTGGCGGAAAGTAAATGTAAGGCTAAACACGATTAGTCGGGCTATAAATATTGATTCTTTGTTGTTAGGGAAACGTGAGTAAGGGTACTTTTTTTTTGAAAAGCTGTGTAAACATGGCACGATTGGTTAGACCCGCCAATATAGTCAATCAGAGGCGTCAGGTCAGCACCACATTTTCAAATAAACTTACTAAAGAACCAGTGCGTTGAGCGCCAGTGCATATTTTTTCTAAATAAAAGCCTGGGACATCGGCAGATCGAAATTGTGCTATATTCATTGCCAGTCAACGTAACTGTGTATTATTCCATGAATTGTGGTAAGCTTGAAATATTTGATATCTTTTTAATGAAAATTGAATGTAAATTGATAATTCATGTCTGTATATATGTGTGGTTCAGTAGCGAACATGAGGTAAAGCCTATATAGTGCTCCAACCTGAACAGAAGGTGTCGGAGGAAAGTAAAACTACAGGGAATTGCCAAACAGTGCACTGACACCTATCTTATCGACTAGAAAGAAATAATGCTGGAATTGCAGAGGCGTAGTAACCATTAGGGAGGAGTATACTGGTGAAAATTGTTTCAGATGAAGATAGCAGTTGGCCTACCGCTCTGAACTCAGTGTTTGTTATGTATTGTGTTCAGTCTGGAAATTTATTATAAATTAGTTCTGAAATAGGAGGTACAACCTTCTTGTTTCAGGGACCGTGGTCCTAAAGTTATTGAGCAGCACCTGGTCTGAGCTTTGCTGAACCTAGAGGCTGACAGCATACTCCTGGGTCCAGATAGTGACCAGTGAGGTGTCTCCAGAACACAGGGAGGCTATCGAGCAGAGGAGTCTTTTCCTGCCGCCATCACGAAAGATAAGCGTCTGTGGCCAGAGGAGCTCAACATTATCCCCCCCCCCCCCCCCTCAAAATCTGACTTTATAATAAAACAGAGGGAAAATACAGTGTTTAAATTGATAGGAACTGTGAACTTTTCCCCATACTATTTCCAAGATAAACAAACACTTGAAGTCATGATGACAAATAACAACATAGCTTGAAAAAACAAAACCAGTATTACCTCATATTACTACTACACAACTGACACACATAGGATAATATTAATAAAATATGTCATTACAAGGTTCATATTGATAAATTCTGTACATATAAATTGTAATTACAATTGAGTGTGATTCCTGGTTCACTTTGTATTTGAATCAGGACACATATATTAGTAAAAGTAATTAATACATATTTGTATTTGAAACTTTCCCAGTGCCTCATTTAAGATAGTCTTATAGAGTGTTACCCAACGGGCTGATCACCCGTTTGCCAGTCACTTTGATTACGGAAACAACAGCAAACGGATTGATTTGTCGTTGCCCTAAAGACGCCATTAGGTGTGATGGGAACAACGGCAAAGAAAATCTATTCGCTGTTGCCCTTAAGACGCCACTAGGCGTAATGGCCACTGACTGCTTTGCCGGTCGTTGGCTAAGGACGGAAGAAGAAGAAGATAGAGTGTTAAATGTGTGTGAGTGTCACAGTGTTGTCAAGTGTGGTGGAATAAATTAAATTGTTTATCTGTCTGTTGTTGTTGTGATTTACACTTCATCATATACATACCCTAGAGATTTAACGTAGTCATCACAATATTCCAGAATAATTCTGACTGAGTTATAATGTGGTAGCAAGTAAGGTTATCTGTAAAACACTACACCTATTAGATACAGATACCTTCACAGCTGATCTCAGTCAGTACACTAAGTCCCCTATAAATATTTATAACATCCCACTTTACCACAGGGCCACTAAAATCTGTGGGTGGAGGTGCAGAATTCTCAGCAAGTCGAAGTTCAGAGTACGGATTGTATGGTCCAGTTTTATGAACCCATTAAATTATTTATATCAATGTTTTTTGTTTGTTTGTTTTTATTACAAATAAATGAATGTTAATATTCATATTTAAAAAATGGTTATTTTATTTATTTGATGAGTCTGAACTAAAATATTTCTCATTGAGAAACATGAAACTGGATTTTAAGGTGCACATTTATATAACTTTAAGAGTGAGCAGTCCGTAACTTTTTCAAAACACTCTCCAAGAGTTCATTTGTGAGTGAACTCTGATATTTTATTTTATTTACTAGTGTAAAAGCCCGCCATAAGACGGGAATTAAATTCAAAAGCACCAATACCTAACGGCAATTTTACTTATTCAAAAGTATTTTAAAAAACCACAGTATATCACCACAGTACACGAACTACGTAGCAGCAGCGAGGATCCCAATGTGTGTAGACGGGATCACACATTCTATAAATATTTTTGTGCACACCGTCATTTGAGCACTTTCCTTTTTCGAGTGTTACTATTTTCGGGAGAGTACATATAAGGGAAACAATACACTTAATGTTTAACTTTCAACCAAAGTTGCATCCCGTAGCGTTTGTGACAGAAAAAGCTGGGATTTTATACATTGGGATTGTATATATTGATAGGGAACTAAATGCTGAAAATGCAGATTTGCACATGTAAGGTAAGGAACGGAAAAGAAAAAAAAAATAAGAAGATAATATCTATTCAGCCACGCGAATTGGTCTGGCAATAAATAGGAACAAGTCTTCAAGATCATAAATTTAATATAGAGGGCCAATGTTGCAACATTGGCTAAACCAAACGCTGCCCGGATGGACACATAACTATTGGGCTGGAAAGTGTAGCAGCTGAACATTAATCAAATCTTCGATAAATCTCTGCCTTATTTAGATTTCAGTGAAAAGCTAAAAATAAAAAGGCATTTTCTGTGAAGTTCTCCAAACCAGCCGTCTGCAGCTCTGTTAGACAAAGATATCTCCTGTCGAATCTATCATTTTCTTATCGTCGAAGAGAGTCGAGACTGCCTCCTTCGTGCCTCTTTGCATGATTATCCATCGAAAGACTTTTTTTTTCTGTGACGGTCCCGATAATACGAAGTAAACCGTTAGCTGCTTTTCATTGAATGCTGTCACAGAAACATTGGGTCGATCTCTTTTCCTCTCCGACAGTATTTAGTTACATTGTTTGTGTACTAAATGTCCGTTGTCACCCCTTTTCTTTCTCTGCTTTGAAGCAGATATTTAGTACTTTCATATCATCTTACACTCCCCTCAGTGATAATTCGCCATGAACCCAGATGGGCTGGTCAGCGACCGAGGGTTGGGTTTACCTAAGGCGTGCCGGGCGATAAATTACCCATCTGTGGACAGATTACAGACACGCACTTATCAGTCGGACACACTTGAGCGGAAATGTTATAATAGTCCGGGCATATGTAAGAAGTTATTTGTAAACATTGCCGAGAGAGGATCAGGAGTTTTCATTACATATTTGGGAGACATGACCTCTGCAGTAACGCGCAGAAAGTTCCATGAGGAAATAATTTAAAATACCCCACAAAACACGCATGTTTGAAACGATTGTCAGACACGCGGAATGAAGGCGCAGCACCCCTTCAGATTGGAGCCCTGCTTAACATCATAACAAACAAATGCGGGGGAAGACAGGCAATATAACCTAACACTTCAGCCAGAGTAGAACACTGTGAAAATTCACTCATGCTAGGAAGACAATCAGGCCTTGCCAGAGTAAAGACTAGAATCAAGTTTCATTTATCAGACCGGACCTTGTTTGAGCATTGTCAGGACTTAAAATCCCAGGGAAAACTCTACCATTTTAACACGGAAAACCGGAATGGTAGGGAACTGAAACACAAGTCAAAGTGGGAACTTATTGTTAAAGTAACAACACCCCAGATCAAGTGTAAGAGGCCTCTAAAGGTGCCTTTATTTATCTGAGCCAGCAGTCTGTGAGCTTAAAGATTGGCGTAAGTTGTACATTTTGAATTCTATATCTTTTCATTATTAACATGTAATATGTATAGACTGACATGTGAAGATTAATATGTGAAAATTGCTAGTGGATGCCCAAGTGATTTGAGGCTGGCAACCTCAGCATATACGAGATTATTATTTCATGAACAACCACTGCCAGGGATGGTGACCGCTTTATTGCGAGTTTCTTATAAAGAACCAAAATCAGAGATAGTTCCAAGTTCCATATAGAGCGAGAAGGGAATAATGAAATAAATGATGAAGATACTTGTTATATTATTAACCTTTTCAACCAGTGTAGATGTGAAGCATATTCACTCTAAATGTAATGAAAATTTACATCCTTTTCAACCGATGTAAATGTAAACATGTTCAGACTATCGTGTTAACATTTTCATGTGCAGTTAAATGTACAACTATTCATTTTAAATGTAAAGATAGTTTTTCGCCCACCGGGATTAAGATTAATTCTCAGAGAAGGTAAAAATTCTGAAGATAGATGGGATGGTGGAATAGGAAGATGGGGACACATAAGTATGTTTCGGGAAACTCAATACTCAGAGGGTATTTGTTTCTCTTCTTTTGCCATGCTAGATGGCGGTATCAGATGAGAGTACTATTTCTTGAACAAGTGAGGGTATAAGTGGGCTGAAGTCGACGCTAGACACATGATTAGACGGGTCTTAGAGACGCAGGACCAGCTTTGCAGTTACTCCCTGATTCTACTTGGAACGTGATGCAACGATTAATCTTGACCACGAGTGTGAACAATCCAGTCACCTATCTGCCAAGAACCAAAATACCAGCGGGAGCAGAAAGCCCAGCAGCTAAGTGTACACATAAAAGCTGCCAATTGAAACTTCCCCTAATATAATTCCCCATTAACGTCATATGATGATGATCAATTTTTTTTAAAGAATATACTTACTTACTTACTACTTACTTAGTCGTTCCCCTTCTACCGTGAGGTGTAGAGATTTGGAAGAGAGAGCGCCAGACTATCCTATCGGCTGTCTTCCTCCTGGCCTGGTTCCATTCTAGTCCTCGGTCCTTCAAAGATTGTCTAATGTTGTCCTCCCAGCGGACTCTGGGTCGTCCTCGGGGTCTGGATCCTTGGCTCTTTGTTTCCCATGCTTGTCGTGGTATCTGATCTTCTCCCATTCTGCAGACATGGCCAAACCATCTTAATTGGGACTGTTCTACTTTGGTCTGCAGGAGGTATGATTTAAGGCCTTGACGTATCGTCTGGTTGCGTACCATATCTCTTCTTGTTACTTCAACCACCTTCCTCAGGTACCTCATTTCTGATGTTTGGAACTGGCTTTTATGGGTTGTAGTCATTGCCCATGACTCACATCCATATGTCAAGACTGGGACATACGTGGAGCGCTATACAGCCATCTTCGTTTTCTTACCAACCTCTCTCTTGCTGAGGAATCCTCGATTATATTTTAAAGAATATTCAATTTTTAATAACTGTTAAAACCTAAGTGATTATTAAATTTGTTATTGTTGCGTGCATATTTTGACGCACATATTACAAAAATCGATATGGCTATTTAAGATGGAAAAGATATAGACGTTCATTCATTTGTGTATGAAAATGCTGTCTATGGTAAAGCTAGATAATTCATGATTGATTCACACTTTTGATCATAGGAGTAATCGTTCTTGATATTGATCCGGCGCATGGATATGACACCCATGTCAGTACTTATTTGTTGGGGCCAGAAAATATATTAATTTGCTTATTATGTTTATGGCCTGAATTCATATGTATTACATATTATTAGTACAAGTAGAATCAGTCCTATATTGTATATTTTGGATGGGTAGGCAGGACTATATTCTTGTTATGCCGCTCTAGCGGAAGTAGGAGTTGTCTTGACAAGTCGTGATGAGTTCCGAGGTACCGTTTACAATGGCGGTTACGCATTTTCCAGGGCTGGTATATTCTTCAGTAAAAATGATTTACGAAGTGGTTTTTCCTCTGTAGGAGATTGTGTCTCTACTAGAGCTTGTGTTAGAGACTCTCCTAATGTACGGTACCATGTATGATTCGGACTCCAGGTAATTCCAGACCCTATTTTTGATGATCTCATGTCGGTTAGACCTAGCTGGAATTTTGTGCTTCGCAACGCTAGGGTCATGTTTGTATCGACGAAGATGACGGGCTTCCATATAGCAGTTATGTCTACGTGAAGTAACTGGATTACTGTAGAACTGTTTGGAGGAACTTTAAGAAATTATTCTTATACATTTCAAATTAACTTTGGCTTAGATATACCCTCCTGTGAGTGAGTGAGCGACAACTCAGGAAGGCGGCCATGTTACATTCCTGTCATCATATTTTTGAACCACTGTCCAAAGAACGGGCATGTATCTTATTATTCGGACAGTGGCAAGGAGATCTCAATTTTGATAGAAACCCCTTATCGTGGTTTCATAATATGATATAAACTATGAACATAAAGCAACTTTAGTTACTTACCGATCCGCCTTCACTGACGCGCTTAGTCAGATAGGGGATGCGGCCATTATGTATCATGACATTGGAAGCTATTGATGTACTACCCATTATTTATGAATGTGTCATGACTTGGGATCTACTATGTATGCCTGCAAATTGATGTGTCAGCCTGTACCCATGATTTACTCGTTATGTCCCAGTGTGTGCGTCTAAATAAACTGTGTAAACAAAGATTCCAGCAGTCTGCATTGGTGCCTTGTAGACACAAGTGTATGAGTGATTAGATTGGTCAGAACACGAACAGTACACCATTCGCGTTAATCACACTCTACACTTCTACTCCATATATACACCATCCTGCGTCGGTTGAATTGACCAAGTTTAGGGCCTGCTTCCCCTGGAGCCTTAGAGGGAAACTACTGCTTACAGCTGCCTTTGCCTTCCCTAACTCAGGACTAGGGTGAGTTACCCATTTACAGCTGGGTAGACTGGAGCATGCCTGATCTCAACAACTCTGTACACTACAATGGACATATACAGTAGTGACACCACAAACAACATGTTACAGTGATTGATAGTGGAGTTTTACAGAAGAAAGAGAATACACCACAACACTTCTTTACAGACTGACACTTTACAGTTATATATATCTATCCAAATTTAAAGTTGAATTAATCATTTTGAATGTGTTGTATCCATATGTCTCAGACAATTTCTTAAATACACTCAAACAGAGCTACTAAATAATAATAAGAGGAAATTCGCTGAATTAGCTCAGCTGGGAGCTTGAACGAGCTATTATAAGATTACAAGATCTTTCACAAAAGTCGTCGGCAGATCCTAGAATTAACGTGCTCAGCCAATGCAGCATTGTTCTTGTTTTTCTGAATATCTTGTGAAAACTCCCTTGAGGTAGAAGCATCATTATCCTTCTATCTACAATTCTGCCAAGAGTAATCGTGTGCAAAGGTAGACACCATGGAAGACCCACATCAGTTGCTCTTGAGTTTTGGCCACAGTTGGACCACTACTGCAGAGCTAAGGCGAGGCAACCCGTGACAAATGCTGTTATCATTTTCATCATGGCCGCACTGTTTAAAGGTCTGATTTAACTTCATTTACTTTCTCCATGAGCAAAATGAGGTATACGAGGAAACATTTGATTGTTTTCTTCTTCTTCTTCCTCGTTCGTCCTTATAAGGACGTTGGTTGCGTTGTGTCTGTTTACGCCGGAGCTGTGTTATCTGCACCTTTCGGTCGTTTTAATATGTGACTTTTCTTTTAAAGATTCATCGTTTTACAGCAACTACTGTCTCGTAAGTCTAACAAACCGTGAAAGTGGTAATTAATATCATCATCTCAACCCGTAAGCCGTCAGGGGTTGTAGGGGTGCCATGGTGGTAGCATCAGCAGACAGGGTCGTCCTCCACTGCTCTCTATCCTCAGCAATGCGTACAAGTGTGGAAAAACCTTGCCCTGCCCATTCTTTGATGTTATCAGCCCAGGATTTTCTTTGCCTTCCTCTTCTCCGTTTACCTTCGACTGTTCCCTGGAGGATCGTTTTCGAAAAAGAGTCATGACGAGTTACATGCCCAAACCAGGCAAGCTTACGACGTTTCACTACTGACAAAAGTGGTTCTTGGTGGCCTGCATAGGTGTTTATCTTCTCTCTAACACAGACATTTGTTTTGTGCTCTTTATAGCAAATGCGCAAAACTCTTCTATAACATTTATGCTCTAAAGCCTGAAAAATTAATTCATCATGTGACGTATTCTTTCCAGAACGTTGTCTCCATTACAGCTGCTCTGAACGCATCACGATTCTGGGCAAGTCGACCTGCATCAGCCAAAGACAAGTTCAGACTCTCTGTGATGTCCTGGGTCCACCGTCGTCTAGGTCGACCCCTTCCCCTTTTTCCAGGGACCATGCCTTCCATCACTGTTTTTTCCAGACTATTATGTCTTTTTATATGACCGAAAAATTTCAGCTTCCTTATTGCGATGGTATTTAGGAGCCAATGTTCCTGTACGTTTAGTGAGTGCAGTACTTCTCTGTTGGTCTTTTTTTCTGTCCAGGGTATTCTCAACATCCTTCTGTAGCATTTCATTTCGAATGATGTAATCTTTTTTGCAACTGTTTTATTGAGTGTCCAAGTCTCGCAGCCGTATGTGAAAAATTAATATAAGTCTATATATGTAAAGCACGCAATTTTCCTTTTCCTGAAACTATATGTTCATTCGAAGTAGATAAACGTGATCAGACCAAGAGGTTTTTTATATTTGAACATGCGCCCTAATATAACCGACTATGCTGAACAGGATAGAAGAGGCAAATTTTTTTTTTTTTTTTTAAATCAACAGTGAAAATCCCTGTAGCTTTTGGCCAATGCAAACGTATCCTCTTCTTGGGAAATCACGCCTCATTCAAACTATACGTCGGTTATATAAAGGAGTGTGTTCAAATACACACGCCTTTCAGTCTAAACATTTATAACACATAAGGAAGGGAAACCAGAGGCCTGTAAACAGTAAATAAATATTAGACAAACATAAAGGTATGTTTTCAGGCACTCGTGAGAAATAAAGAAGTAGAAAACTAGACAACAGAAAAAACAACAGACGTGAGTGGCTTACCCAGGACTCGAACCCAGGACCTTCTGTGCGACACCACCACCTAGCTATGCAAGCGAATCACACTATCCTCCCTGCCATCTAGGCATCACCCAAAAAAATGATGCTTCGATGACAGGTCATTAATGCGACCCGCAACACGTAACACCGGAAATTTACCATGGGCAATCCAGCCTATTAATGACGCAATCACTGCTGTTGTTCCCCTATCATACAGTATAGGTCAGACCACACAAGACAAAGACCTTAATACTGTGTCTAGTAAATGATAGAAGACTAAGAACAGTAAGTACAGGACAGACGGTAGGTTTTGGTATTGTATAAACATTTATAACACATAAGGAAGGGAAACCCGAGACCTGTAAACAATAAATAAATATTAAACAAACATAAAGGTAGTGATTGCGTCATTAATAGGCTGGACTGCCCATGGTAAATTTCCGGTGTTATGTGTTGCGGGTCGCACTAATGGCCTGTCATCGAAGCATCATTTTTTTTGGTGATGGCAGGGAGGATAGTGTGATTCGCTTGCATAGCTAGGCAGTGGTGTCGCACGGAAGGTCTTGGGTTCGAGTCCTGGGTAAGCCACTAACGTCTGTTGTTTTTCTGTTGTCTAGTTTTCTACTTCTTTATTTCTCACGAGTGCCTTTCAGTCTAGCGTATTCTACTTTATTGGCGTACTTATATATTTAATTGGAGTTTTGCTTTCGTTTCTTTGTGGCGAGGAGTGCAGCATTTAGCACAAACACAACACCCATCGATTATATTCCTTCTAGAAATGAACTGGTCAAGAAATAACATTAAAGAATTATATAATAAGCAAAAATGTACGAGAAATAAAGTCCAATACAAAAATAAGAATCTTCAACTGAAATGTCAAATCAGTCCTATTGAGATAGAGATCAGCATTGAGATCAGCAAAAACAACAACAACAAAGGTACAGACATTCATAAATAGGTGATTGCGTATAATAGAAGGATTAAAATGGTGTTACAAAGTCACACATGTGGAACTGTTGACAAGAACCAGATAAGTGTCAGTGGAACAAGAGATGAGAAGAAGATGCTGGCGATGGATAGGACACTCATTGAGGAAACCTGTTGATAGTACTTCAAGGCGGCCCTTGTTCTGGAATCCTCAGGGAGAGAGGCAGAAGCAGAAGAAAGAACACATAGAGAAGAGAATTAGAGACAGAAGTGAAAATTGTGGAAAAAAAGACTTGGAAAGAACTTGAGTTGATGGCACATGACAGGAGGATTTGGCATGTGTATGTTAAATGCCTATGATCCTGTGGGATCTAAAGGTATTGATTGAAAAACACATGCATGAAAACCAAAGACAGATGACTGAATGAAAATAAATTTCGCCTTAGCCACGAATCTAACGCACAATGCATGCGTCGATTGCAACATTTCTAACGACTAAGCCTGAGATGCGCCTTTGTAAATGTGGTATGTTTAATGTAAACTGTATTAATGTGTACACAATGTCTAATGCAAATGAGCAAGATGAATATAATTCTTCTAGTCACAATGCAGTAGTAATTGAAATATCTATTAAAAAAACGTCATAACACATTGCTCAATGCACCCTTCTATATAATAAATAATGCACAACATTCGGCTGACTACAGCTTTATTTTGGTTACCATGGTAACCACAAGTTTTTTAACAAAATGAACTGTAGAATTTGGTTCATGAACATACACTGTGTCCTTTGAGTATATAAAAAGTGAAAATGTTATTAGAACAAAAGTTAGTTTTCACTGTTAGTACATGCCCTTAACGACACGTAAAGTGACTACTGAGAGTGTTGGATGAACCAGAAAAAAAAAGAAGGAATATGGACACGGTGTTCTGCTGGATCAAGGAATGCGATTGCTTGGTCTTACTTGGCTTTGGATTATATAATGATTCCCTACCTCACTCAGCGCAGCGTGTCTTGTGTTAGTGGACAAAGCAAGAAAACTATAGTATGTAGTTACACGTTCAAACATAAACTATCTGTCAGTCTTGATACTTTGAGATGCTGTTAACATACGCATTTATATTTTAACATGTTCTATTTTTGTGAGCGATTTGTAGATCGAGGTTTATAACAGCTGCCGACTTCGAAGTACCTCTGTTCTGATGGGATATCTGTATACATCGTTAAGTTTATAAAATATCTTAGTGAATTAATGTACATTTAAAATTGATGAATATTTAAAATTAATGGTATGCTTCTCATAAATCCTCGTGTCTATATCTTGCCTTGTGCCCGAAGAAAGATGGTTTCCAGACATTGGCTCAGCTAGAAGTCCTGGTTAGGACTGACCAACGCTAACAATAAAAGCTTACAGTCCTTATTAGGGCTTTGCTTTTTGGACGCTGTGCTCAAAGATTTTGTCTTCTTTTTTGCTTATCTTTTATTTCTGTACATTTTGTCGAAATATTGTAAGGGAAACAATTTTGCTAACTTTGGCGTAACGCGAAGCCAAAGGGGAGTAATCATGATTGGGTTTGGAAAATGTCTCTAATTGATGTTAAAATTGTTTAATGTATTGTACTGTTTTACGACGTGCCCTCTTTTGACTAACATAACGTTTATAGAACAGTAAATTATCTTCATTTTAAACAGTATCTGTATTACATCTCAATGACAAAACGAGACAACGCAAACTGTTAACCTGATTTTAAAAAAAAATAAAATACAACTTATGTTGCTGTTACTTTTTAAATAGGGAACACATTTACCTATATATCTATACAGTATTCTGAAAGTAAACTGATAACAACAGTAGTAACAAAGCTATATCATCGAAAAGAAATAACACAAACAAGTGGGGAAAAAAACGTAAATAAACTACAAACCAATATGAAAATCGTGCCAGCATAGACACAAATGTGCTTCTGAAAAACAACGAACGGAAGTATTCACCAAAAAGTAAAAAACAAAAACACTACGTGAGGAATAATACAGTGTAGAAAGTATAATAATCACAATCAAGAAAATAGCACACTACATGGGAAAAAAAACGTCGTGGTATAACCAACAGTGCCATGTATATGGTTGAAAGCAGCGTGCTACACAAAGGATAGTAGCAAACACCCTATACTAAAAAAAAACAGGGAATTGCTTTTCTCGTTCTTTTGCAGCCAATAACAAGTTGAAGATTCCTTGTTATTATCTACACTGTAGATCTAGGCTTTTCTGCCATTCAGAAATGTGTTGAGTTGAAGTCATGAGCACAAGTTTCTCCAGCTTGGCTTGCATTTAACAAGCAGCCAACCAGGTAAAAGCCGGAGTATATCTGGGACTGAAGTGATTCCTCCGAGCTTAATGTGCAATGCTGAGTTCTCAACACGTTTCACCACAGAGGGAGAATCCCTGGAAGTATCAATGACGGTGTAATTAGCCTCACAGACACAGGTTCACTTCCACGTCTGTATACTATAGCATTGTGCGCTTAGCTGGTGGTCATATAGGAATGACTCCAGGCATGCCTCCATGCATAAGTAACCTATAATTCTGGCAGCTCTTACGCGCAATTTCTACACAAGGAAGTAACTGTTGAACAATTTAATTATTACATACACAATATAAGTAAAGTGCACCTACCTTCGACATTTCTCAAGCTCTCGTTTTTGGCCCGTTCACATTCGCCTTCTAACTGTGCCAGTAATTTCCTTATCCGGTCTTCCTCTGTTATCATTTTAGAAGAGCACCAAGGTTTATCTGATAGCTTTGATGTCTTCTTTATGTATGCTTGTTTGCCGCCGACAGATTTAGCCGAGTACTGTTCCTATTTGTACTAACAGCTGAAAATTAAACCTTTGCGCCTCCACTGAAAATGCCACTTAATTCATTCCACTTACTGATTCGGTTTCTTGACACGTAATATTTGAGTAACGCGTTGTTCCAAATGGTGTAATTTCACTAAATGCAGCTATAACATGATAATACTGTTTGATAAAATTCATAATGTATATACCACATTAAATGCTGAACTCCGAACTTTGACACTTCAGCTAAAATGAATTATACGAGTACACATATTTGCAGCAATGTATATATATATATATATATATATATATATATATATATATATATATATATATATATATATATATATATAGATATATATCTATATATATATATATATATATATATATATATATATATATATATATATATACAGTACTTTGCAAAAAAAAATGGCAGTCATATTTTCGCAATGCAGCACACTCATAGAAGCAAATAATAATAAAAACTGTATGTCCAGAGGAAGATTGGTATCTCCCCTATCTATTAACAGTGGTTTCAGTACAATATAATGTTGCCTTCTCCAGCAAGGCAAGCCTGGATGCGGCGAGGCATACTTCCCACAAGTGTTTGTAGGTAATTGTGAGTCAGACTGTCCCAGTATTTTTCAGCTACCTTCTTCAACTGTTCAACGTCTCTGAGTCCATTCTTTTTAAAATGATTCTTGAGTGGTGCCCAAACGTTTTCAATTGGGTTTAGGTCGGGACTGTTGCTGGGCCACTTCAGAACTATCACATTCTTCTCTTGCAGCCATGCTTTGGTGGTATGAGCTGTATGCTTTGGGTTATTGTCATGTTGAAATGTGCACCAATCGGGGTACATGACCTGCATAAATGGCAGAAGGTGTCCCTCTGTATGTCGATGTACCATTCTTTCGTGAGAATTCCTGTGAAAGCACCTCTTGCTGACACCCCTCCCCAAAGATGGAATTTCTGGGTATGTTTCGGTCGCTGGTACACAGGCGTTACAGAGTCTTTCGTCCAAATATTTATTTGGGCAGGATAAGACCAAATAGAACATTCATCTGAAAAAATTACATTGTCCCATGACAAATTTTGGTGTTCGTGGCACCAGTTCAAGCGCATCTGTTTGTGAGTCTCTGAGAGCAATGGTGACGAAATTACCCGCTTTTTTGTGTAATTCACCCTGTGTAGCTCCCGGTTGACTGTAGCATTAGATACCTCTGGGCTTCCCAACTCGATCATGCGCTGCCGTATGTTTTCTCCACTCTTTATTGGCCCAGCCCGAACGATTTGGGCGAGACGCCGATGGTCCTTTGTGTCCAAAATTCTAGGCCTCCCACTACCTTCTTTTTGCTCGATTCCATTACCTGCTTTTAATTTACTCACAACTCTGTAGACAGTCCGCTCAGGAATGTTCAAGGTTTTAGAAGTGTTAGAACATGTTTGATTTCCTTCATTCCAAAGCTGTGAAATTAACATACACTTTGACTTTGTATCCATTTTCTGCCACTAGCATTAGAAATTGTCGTCTGCTCTATTATCAAGGGACGTTACTCTACGCTAATTTTTTTTTACTTTTGGTAGTGTTTGCTCACTTAAGTGGAATGCAAATTTGGGGCAGAACATGCATATTTAATTAGATTTCAGCATATTTAGCTGAGCAATATGACTGCCATTTTTTTTGCAAAGTACTGTGTATGTATATATATATATATATATATATATATATATATATATATATATATATATATATATATATATATATATATATATATATATATATATATATATATATATATATATCATGTGTGTGGGAGGGGGGCGGGGGGTAAGTGTGCGTGCGTGTGTGTTTTGTTATGTGAAAAGGGGCAGCGATCGCTGAAGTAAAATGTTTAGAGAACAAAGGGTCTCGCATCAGATCATCTTCTTCTACTAATTGAAAAAAAAATATGCTAAGATGAAAAGGGTTTAGAGTAGCACAACCAGACCACACGGTCTTTTATATTTGGACATGTGCCCTAATATAACCGAAGGGCCTTGTGTCTAGATTGCCAAAACGAGGCAAACTTTAAACAAAAAGTATGCAGTAACACGCGACTACGGACATACATTTATTGTGTGACATCTCAGCAATCAAGAAACAAGGAAAATATTTACTGCCGCAATGTTTAACAAGCAGCTTCTATAGCTGCACAAGATATCTAGGCGGCAGAAACGAAGGTTCAAGTTAACTGTTAAGAAAGCAAGTAAGGAAGAAATAAAGAAAACCATGAAACATTCCTAGAGAAGCCACCAAAACCGACAATGGAAATCCTGTGACGGATGTCACGAATGCGTCTGTTGGTGAGTGCCTGATATTCAAGACGACATACTACGCTTCTGAAACACAGAATATGACAAATTTTAACTTTGTGTTGAAAAGTCTTGTTTTGTTTTCTTGAGAATGAGCTGCGGAGTTTTATACAAGTCTGAAGAAGTTGAAAACAAATCTGGATTTATTTATCCTGATATCGACAACCTTGTTTGTTCCTTCTTCTTGATCAATTCTATGTACTAAGTAAGTAAAATTGTACACTTCTTCAACATAACAGTGATTGATATTTATCGAATCCATTTGCCTATTATTTAATCCCACTTCCTTTCTTTTACATAACTGATATCTCGCCCTATTTTTCCTGCATCATTGTGACATATTATGAAAATAGCTTTCATCTATCTATTTCATTATCTACACTTTCTTTTACCTTTCTTTCATCTACGCACGTTTGTTAACATTAAAACCCTCCTATACTCAGAGATCTGTCTCTTTCTCTAATTTAGCACTCATTTTATTGCTGTTCTCTATTTTTTTTAATGAATGTTCACGAGCAGACCTATTAGCTACGTTGAGCTGTAATTATTTTAACGCCAGCGATTGAAAATCGCGTAAGAGATCAGACAGCGACCAGAGGGAAATAAAATTTGAATAATTTGAGTAGAAAGGAGCAGACAATTTCTATTTACCTCCCTTGTAATCCGTTCGCTAGAAAAGTAATTTTTCTCGATCGAAGAAATCTCGCACGGTCTGGTCAGATACGTTATCCCTGATCTAAGAAAGAGTGTGAGTTCTGGTTTTCGGCTCTAGCGTGGAGAATGGCTTTGATTTACGCGAAAGCCGAAAGCTGAACGAAGAATTCTCCGAAGGTGCTAAGATCTGGCAGAGAGTCTGGTTTTCGGTAATAGTGAACCATTCTCTTTGATTTCATATATATATATATATATATATATATATATATATATATATATATATATATATTTATATATATGTATGTGCGTGTGCGCGCGCGCGTGTTCGTATGTCTATATATATATATATATATATATATATATATATATATATATATATATATATATATATATATATATATATATATATATATATATATATACACCCCAGCCTTCTAACTAAAATTTATCCAGTACTCATCAAACTGTAAAGACATCTACCTCGATTTTTAGAATCCTTTGTATTAATTGAAGTTCTTAGTTTTTCGTTGGAGAAAAGTCTTAGAAGTTTGTGTGAAGGTAATATATCTACTAGTAACTGGAGTGATTTAAATGGTAAAATCGTCAATTATATTTCTCTAAGAAGTGTGCAGACTGATTTACTAGATAGGTCCGACATTTATATTTCTCTAAGTTTTACTGTGTTACAGTGGATAGCAGAACAGATAATAATTTCTAGCTAAACTCTTCCAGCTATAATATAAATTTTATTAACTGCTAGTAACCAGTCAGAGAATATTTTAACCAACTAAGTAAATGCACTGATTCATCATGAGTATTGACGAAATATGTATTTATTTCTAATTCACGATGTCTGATTTTTTAAGTGACTAGAATTTATTTCACATGAGTTTTAAACGATAAGACAAGCTCTAAGCTTGTAGATATAATTTAAATTAAATAACCGAAATGGATAAATATATTCTATGTTACGCGGAGTAAGGATAGGATTATGAATACTATATATTGGTTAAGTATTTTGTATGTTTTTCTCTTTACACAGTATTTGGGTCAAACCCTAAACCTTATCAACGGCTTCCATATGAATCTGAGAATAACTTTTTTTTACAAAAAGAACATTCTGATATAAATATCGGGTTTTCAAGGTGACCTGTCTGGCCTCGTGTTTTACACCCGGAAAGAGACAGAGTACCAACCCAGAGAATATTAAGAATAAATTGTAAACTGGACTTATAGATATCCAGATTTCTTTTCCCAAGTTCATATACATTCAGCCTGTGGTCGCGACATAATCAAACATTGACATTACCTGAATAACAATCACAGTGTTGTGAAGAAGATTTATCCTGAACAGATGTATTTACCTGACACTCGATTTAACGATTGAAGATTCCAAGCTACTGTACACTATAAACATTAGATCTCTTAATTATTTTACTACCTGGACAAAAATTGAAGTGACATAATCAGCATCCTAATAACAGTAGCGAATCAAGCGTTTCCCATCATTTGAATTAATTAGTCTTTGGAGAAACTGGGGCTTGATTCGCCAATAACCAAACCTTGGATGAGCTGTGTGTACCTTAACGATTGTTCCAGAGGTGGTGAAAGCACCTATTAGATAAGAGTGAATGGTTGTGATCACAGGTTTGTCAGAGCGAGAGAAAGCAGGGATGAATAATTCTTTCACTGTATAACCCGTGTACTAACTTTGTATTTTTTGTGCAAGTTTTGTTAATGCTGTCCCTTTCAGAATAGATTAACGTATAAACTCTGTTCTTTACTGTAGAGGGAAATTTTAGACCATAGCGTATAAACCTTTGACTCTTTGGGGGTTAATAACTTTCTTCTAACGGGATCTTGTCTAAACAGAGGGAGGGAGGATTACACCTATGAGTTTAACTCTTTAATTGATTCATTAACTTAGGTTTAATTGTATTTGATTGATATTCAAAATTATTTATGTTCTGAAGTTTTTTTATGATAAATAAAATTTACATAAACTTTATTTACGTGTGTTTGTCAGCTTGTCCCAAAAGATCCCTATTCCATAGCTTTAGTTTTCACGTCTGTGCGTCTAATTGTCGTCACGTATCTGTGTGTGTGTGTAGAGGTGAGTGGTTGAATATTTATTTTTTTTTTTTTTTTTTTTTCTTAACCAGCGGCACTTAGGCTTTTAGCCCTTCGGCCCAATGACATGTCATTGCGAGGCTGGGGAACCTGAGGACTTTCCTTCCAACCCGGTCAGGAGCTTCGCTCCTTCCCATCCACAGAGGGTTTATCACAGGAGCCGTTCAGGCTGTTCAGTCAAATTTCCGGCCGTAAACATTTCTTCAAACGCCGACGCCCGGGTTTGAACCATGAACACCTGGTCGCCAGTACAACGCCGAAGCCATTACACCAGCGCGGGTCCCGTTGAATATTTATCACGGCTGTTTGTGCCCTATACCAGAGCGCTCTTTTAGTTTCGGTGACCGGAATTCTGACACCGGGTATAAAATTTTCGTGTACACCGTAAAAGACTATTTAAGTTTTTGGCGGGGAAAATCAGCTGATGTGCGTGTAAAACCAGTAAAATATAAATCATTACACACTCGTTCTGGATAAACACAGCGCTAAAATTCTTTTGTGTACTATAACTTTGTTCTCTGCTCTATTTTTGATTGCATTTTTATTTGTTTGAAATTAGTTTTGACGGAGTTACAGACTTTTGAAAACAGCGTCATCATTTGAGGAAATTCATAAAATAAGTAATCTTTTTATTAATTTAATATCTAAAAATCGGCCCATTCGTTTGAGTTTATAATTATAAAGACTTCTCGAAGGGAAGCTAAAGATTATTTCCACATACTTTTTTTTTTGGTTTCATATCTTGAGAATGTGTGGTAGTCAGTTTTGAGAGTTTGGCATTACAAGAACAAGCATATTGTCACCAGATTTTATAGCATTTAAATTACTGTAAACGCATTCCTGATACTCACAAATCTTAAATAAGGTTGTAACAAAATAACTTTGTAAAGCACCATCTGTTTTTGCATTTTCATTCATTTATAATGATATTTAGCTACGTATATAAGCGACAGAAAACATGTAAATCTATAGATAGATTACTTCTACATACTTTGTTCTATCTTTCAAGTCTTGTTAATCTTGTATTTATAATATGAATTTTTTTTTTTATTGTGTGTGAGATAAGGACTGTTCCATTAGTGTTCTTTGGTAGACAATCCTGTGCACACGACGGCTGCCAAAGAATTCTAAGTAACTGTTTGTATATCTTCTTTCATTCACAGATAAAACATTCTACATCCTGGTGTTAGACTTGATAGTCCCAAATATTCCTCTATCTTTATACATACACAAGTAAACTATACTACATAACAACGAAATGGAACATACTGTTTTGCATCATATGAATTGTGCCAGTGCACTGTGCAGAGCCTGTGGCAAGAGAGCATTAACTTCCAAAACAACACGTTCAATTCAGAAAGCGCTGAACTGTTCTAAATTACGTTAATGATCTGTTCTTTGTGTTTGGAATTAACGTATCAGATGATAAACCCACACAGCATTCGACTATATTTTGTAAGAAGTGTTACTTACGAATACAAAATTCAAAAAGGAGGCATAATGAGAAGTGTCTTGAAACAGCCAAGTTACTATCGGAAAACAGTCAGCACATCTGGAAAGACTAAAACCATAATTTAACTATAAGTGAATGTCAACTGTGCAATTGTGTTGCAAAGACATCTTTTGGTGTTTTAAAAACAAAAAGCTGCTCTATCCCCTGTAATGTTCTTTCTGACCCCTCCATGTCTAGTCAGTCATTTAGCTGTAGTCAGGATAGCTCTGTACAGTAGGAGGTTGATGTGCCTGCCCACATTAGTGATGATATTGTTCAACTGGAGGTTGATGTGCCAGCTCACATTAAAGGCGATACCATTATTCATTTGGAGGTGGATAACACTACTCACCCTAGCATGCCAGTTTTTGTTGCCACATCTACACCTACCAAGTCAGTTGTACATACGACAAGTACATCCACCTCGCCTGTCTTCAAAAGCGACATCACAGTACAACAGTTACTTGCTAAGCCACCTTCACAACCACTAACACAAAAGGAAGAACCCCTATTCACATCCATTGTTAGAAAAAAAACTAGAAACAGCAAAAAGTAATATCATAAAATGCAAAACCAGAGGACAGCCTATTGTACTACAAAAACTAATTAAATATAGAAGAGAAACATCAGTCACCAGAACGCCAACAAACGTAAGCGATCTCAATTTCTTCACACTGTTAGAAAACATATTGCTGGAACATCAACTGATTCATTAGACCTGCAGCAGGCACATGAACTACAACGCTGTTCAGAAACGTCACGTCAGGAAATTTGCAGGAAAGCAGGCATTGAAAGTAGAGTTAGAATATCCAAAGAATAAGCAATAGCCATGAAGGAAACAGTAGGTCTTACGTGGGCACAGGAGAGAAAACAGAGAAGATTGAAAATTGAAAGACGCGCCAGAGGTATTAAAAATATAACTTCACAATTAAAATTTATAATGGAAACTCATTTGTTACAAATTTCTCCATCTGTGAATGTACAGATTCATCCTACAAAAAAAAGGAAGTGTGAATGATAATTGAGCGAAATTTTGGGGCTAGAGCAAATTATGGCAGTTGTTGCTTGAGATTGACAGAATTAACAGAGTGTGGAAATCATTTAATAGATGTATTTTTTAAATACACCTATTTATCTATTAAATTGAACATTTCGTTTTACTCATGACCATACTTATTTTTACATGACCATCGTGATGTATGATTGAGATAATTGTTAGCTCTCATGTTTTTGGGGACAATTGGGTGTGTTATTTTAAGGTAATAAATGTGGACTTGCAATTTAATGGTTCAATAATTAATGTTTGACGCATGAAACCAAAACAAAACTTTGATATCCATTTTCTGCAGGTTTTCTACTTTTGATTTCTGTAATTTGTTATGCATGTTGATTGTGACCGATTTAGTGAAAATTGCATTATAAACAAACCATAACAAAATATAAAAAAAACGTAAATTTTACACTATTTCAGACTATTATATCTTCTGTTCTAATTGTGATAAAATGTTTGTTCTTGTTCTAAAATTTACTCTAACATTTCTAGTCTAGCGTTACGCAAAATTAAAGCCGGTATTTATAATAATAAAGTAGCCTAAAAACATTAATTAAGCCCTATCAAAAGTAAAATCCGCCACCTTTTTTTTCCAGTTAGGAAGTTACCACGTGACCTCTGACACGATAGCTATAAATAGCGCGGTCGGGGGAACAAGGGGAAATAACTAAAAGATCGCTGGCAAACAGCCGTGATATATATACTTATAGGGAAACTGTCTGATCTAAGAATCTCAGTCGTAACCGATAGGCTGGATAGATTATCACTAAATCCAGGGACAGACTTTACCTTCCACCATTTCACTCGTGAAAATCTATTTCTTTACCTTATCTCCCACTGAGATATCGCCTGTTCTAGTTCTATTTAGACGGGACCATAATTGATCTTTAAATTCCTATCGAAAATCTACGACAATCATCTCTTAAACTATTTGTTTTTCCCTGCATGCCGTGCTATTTATGTGATAGACGACACATGTCATCTACTAAAATCAGTATCGTCAAGCTGTTCATGAAATATCCATTATATCCGTATTTTCTTTCACTCCGTTGTCTGTTTCCATCACCTAGTACATGACCAAAAGGAAGATCTTTGGTGAAGCAAACATCATTGTCTGACTTACCATCCACTGTTATGGGTTCTGGGAGTTTACCTTTGACGGCATGTCTCCCACTTGGTAGACGTTTTGAGTGATTTTAATAGATTTCATTGATTCCACGGTGCCTCAGAATTTCATGGATTACTGTGTGGTTGAAACTAAAAAATGCTTTTTCGAAGTCCAAAAAGTTGATGCGTAGTTAAGTTTGCCATTCACGTGACTGCTGTTTGATTATTATGGGCGTGTGTGATTTGTACATGATCGTCCTGTTTGAAATTCCGCTTGTACTTTCCTGAGTGTTCCATCCGCCGCTTCTTGTATACACGGTCTAGCACCAGTCTTGTTAGAACTTTGGGCAAATATATAGTCAATTGTAATGTGGAGCCGCCATTAAGGAAGTAGAAGGTTAATAATGTTTAAATGCGTGCTTCACGGTTCAGAAAAAGACCCTAACACATACTAATAAAGCAACGAGTAAGCACATACACACAATTTGCCACGCCAGTTGACTTCATAAGGTTATCTGACAAGTAATGTTAATTATTTTCTGGAAGCCTTCTTTACATTGTTTCTCAATAGCGGATGAAAACACATTAAGTTACTTTACTGCAAATGTAGGTCTACGTTATTTTCTAAATATGGTTCAATAAAGAAATAGTAAACATTGGTCTTATTCCCACAAAGTGAAAGTCAATATTGGAATCTTTCTTCTAATTATCTCGTTATATTGTTCACTGTGTTTGAACTACGTTAACTGTTAACTAATGTAAGTAAGTCTTAACTCTTTGGTTTTCGAATACCATGACGCTTAGGTCTTCTTCGAAACTGCAGTTAAATTCCTCTGCTCCACGCAGTTGTTATCCAAGCAACAAAATGGATACCAATTGGTTTGTTTTTCCATCGGAGCTTTTTTAAAACAAGCAATAAACGTTTATATTTAGGAGAAAATATATCAAATATAAATAAACTATTTTTAAATTGACACAAGAATAGTTTAACATATTGGAAGTCCTGTTATGTTGGTTTTATATATCGTAAATCGGACTTAAATAAAATGGGCTAACAAGACGGCTCTTAGTAGAATAACGTATTATATCGTGGCACACCATACGGCTTGTCGGAAAGAGTTAAAATACAGTTAGATCGCATCTTAAGCGGACCTAGTTTATGCGGAATCAGCTTTACACGGTTGGTTATCCAAGGGAATAAAATTGTTTAAAAAAACTTACATTGTATGTTATTCTACTTATTTACAGGAATATTCTTATTAATACATAAAATATTATTTATTAAAACTCGATTAAAAAAATATAATGCAAAATAAGGCCAAATAATTTAATTATACTTAATATTTTTTTATACTTTAAATGCAATTTACAATAGCCTATATTTTACAATATAATTTACAATATACTTTACAATATATTTAGTGAAATAATAATGTCAAAATACAGATCCTATAATATTTTGGTCACAATTTTAGATTGGAAGTTGATCTACTACCACCACAAGAAGTCAACTAAAAAACGATCTGACTCAAGATAAAGGGACGCCTGAGGTAATGAAGAAATTATATGAACAAAATCGTTACAAGAGCTAACGCTACTCAAGGCGACATACAAGGAGCATCAGCTTAAATCACATACCTCCGTGGCTTCTACGGCACAAAGGGAAGGAAAACTATAAAGACGTAACTAAATCATTCAAACTTGAAACTCGGAATACTTTTAGCGCTAACAATTCATTAACAAATGATATATATGAATACGTATTTTCCTTTACCTCATTTAAAAATTCTCTAAAACTTGAATGTGTATTTTTTTTTTTTTTTAAGTACCACAAATCAAATTTAAACTACAACAGTTTAGTTTCTCTCAAAACGTCGTAATAACAATACAAAATGACATGATAAAAACACATTTGATAATGTCTCTAGTTTCTCCGACGCTTTCTCCATTTCGCAGAAAGTAAACATTACTTTTTTGTAGCACTAATAAGTAATATACTTGTACAACTAATTTGGTTAAAAAGAAGTTCTGCAGGTGCTAAGACTGACTTCCAAACAGAGGTCACCACGATGCACGATAGAACGCGCTCTTCTCACTTCATCGCTACATGCAGCTCGCGCCTCTTGGGTGAGTAGGTCTGCCAGTCAGGTCTCAGTCTGATGGGGGAGAAAACAGGAAATGCTGGGGTTGTATGGCGGGTGGTTCTGCCAGGTTACTGACAACTGTTTTAGGATAGGCGTTTGTTTATTCTTGTATTGTGGCTGCAAAATTATAAAGTATGCATTTGTTTTTTAAATTTTTCAGACAGACAGATAGGTAGGCATGAATCATGAATGTAGGTAAGAAAATAGGTAAATAAGTAGGCACATAGGTAGGTAAGAGCGTCCGATAGACAGAGAGTTAGAACACTGGTCTTATGTGGCAAAGGTGCCAGGTTCGAATCACGCTCCAGTCTACTCAGCTGTAAATGAGTACCAGACTTTTCTCTTTGAGTTAGGGAAGGAAAAGGCAGCGAGGAAGAGAACTGCTCACCCCCACCTCTCGATTCTGGACCTAGTATGGTGAAGTCTCTAACACTTCACCCCTCTACGGCTGTATCTGCTATGGGACTACCGTTACCCTTTTTTTATCTTTGACTTACATAGGTAGGTAGATATGTAGGTAAGTAGGTAGGAATGTTGGTGGACAGGTAGGTAAATAGGTGGGTGGGTCGGTACCTAACAGACCGACAGGCATGTAGGAAGGTAGACAGAGAGGCAGAGACATACAGACAGATGTCGTAAATTTATTTTGAGAGAAAAGAGTCGTAGAAATAGTGGTCCGGTTTAGAGTGGAAAATGATGATGGAAAGCTCAGTGATAGAAAATGTAGATATTAAATAGTTGCTTCACAGCGTGCTGGAGGAGAGTAAAGACAGACTTATTTACGACAAATCGCTTCTCTCAATCTTCTCTTCCGCTCTCCTGGTCAAACAATTATTTGCCAGTTTTCCAGACACGCTTCTGCGCGCACCGATTTGGTGTTTTTCACACACACAGACGATGTAGATACAAACTATATTAAACGAATAGGGGAAAAGTTGGGCTTTGGGTATATCCAACACACAGAACTAAATGAGTTTATGTGATTTTATTCACTTTAAACATCAATCACTAACAAATATCAGGTATTACATAAATTATCATAAGTACACAAATGCAAATAACAAATTTGGGAGGGGTGAAGAAGATTGGTATCGACTAAGCCCTTCCCGCTTATTAGACAAAGACAAACCCAGTCCAGAGATAGATAATATCAGGAACACGGGTACGTTAACCTAACAGTGAAGTTAATTACTCTGAAAGAGGTGTTACAAAATTAGGTATAGGTGATAGAAAAAAAAAAATGTTCTTCCCAGCTGTTCTTCCCTTTACTAAGCAAATGGAAAGGAGGGGTTTTTAAACAGAGTTAACCAATTAGCAACTCTCCCTTAAAGGAACAATGCAGGGAATACAGAAAAAATTATATTACTAGGCAAGAAAGTTAACAACAGGTTTACAAAAGAAAACGATTAAATTTCCTGTCATTCATACACACGCGTGAGGATCCACACTCATATACTCACACACTTACCGAATGCAGCCTCAGACGATCCATAAAAGTATATAAAAACAGCAAGTAATCTTTTGTCATATGAACTGTCTAGTCCTTCGATGTCCCGCCCCAGATGTTTGCGAGGGTTTGTTGGTAACAAATATTCTCACTTATCGCAAGACTTGAAGACTAAGAGTTCTCGTGTTTTTATTATATATATAGAAGGAGTCTATGGGATGGCACTAACACGGTTCGGCACAGGGGTGAAAATAAAGTGGTCTCTTTTAATCCTCCGTTATGGTAAAATTCCTTCAATGCGTGATGATAGTTTTATTAAATCCAATTGAGGAAAAAAAACTAGGCTGTCACAGTCAGGAAAATATGTACTCTCTCACAGTAAACAGTAAATATGATATCGCTACTGGCGATGAGTACCTTCCAGTTTATCTTACAGGTTTGCAAGGGTAATTTGATGATTATTCTTTAAAATGTTCTTGGGTGGGCTTTATTTCATTTAATTCTGACAGCTAGGTCGCAAGGACCGCCACAAGATTATATTTTAAAAGAAATGTTTCTTCAATATGACTGGAAGTTTATAGGATGATTTCTTTATTTCTTTCTTTATTTAGCTGGGACCGCAGGTACGATCACTCTGTGTGAAAGAAAAAAAGACATGTAACATACCGAAAAATCAAGCGCGATAAATTTCCCGTTAAGCCTATAATACACTCGAGTATTTAATTATGTATTTAATAAACACTGCGCGAATTCTAGTGGTTAAAACACATCTATAAAACTAGGACTTAACTGAATTTATTAATTATAAATTCCTTCGCGACTTTAAAAGTTAATTTAAGCATCTATTATCTTTTGAAATAATATAATAGATAGATCATTATATTTACAACTGGAACTATTGAGATGGTTTAATTTAATAGATTTAAATTAACACAAAATCCATTGAAATAGAATGACTGAACTAGACCACTGATCACTTTACGCAATATATATTACCGCTTTGCACAGAATAGAAATCACAGCAAAATTTATATATAAAATCCAGGGGAAAATCTATAACAAGATTTCAATAAAGCTAGTGCTTCTGTAAAGGTCTGGCCAGCGAGTGATAACGTGTCTAGTCTTCATGGTCTATTTAGCTAAAATGGAATGTAAGTTGAGTGGGACATGATAAACTTGACAGCTTATTTGATCTCACGAACTTTTGGGGATCTGACCGCCAAATCAAGAGAAGAAACCGCACCCTGGTCTTCGTATCTCCGTTCGCTGCTGCCCGTTTCGGTTTCCCCGTTCGCTCGGTTCTACGATTGACACCGAGACGCAAACTTAGCGGCAAGCAACTGCGTCTCGTATCAGGGACCACTACTGTCTTTGATAACGCCGATAGTCTCCCCTAAAATCCCTCAGTTCGTCTCTTTGATCTTGGTCGCTGTGCCTGTTTGATTCTGGCGGCGCCCCCCCCTGGCCAAGTTAATTGAAATAACTGCCTATGATTGTTCAAGAGATGTTAGTGGGCGTGATTTAATCTCTCCTTAAATCAATGCGATGACCAGAATCAACAATAGGTAAACTTTCCGCATATCAATCAGCAAACGTGTTTGCCCTCTGTGGAACAGTTTCATAGCTAATGAATCCACGTGAAAGAATAAACGTTTTTACAAGAAGTTACAACAAAGTTCAGGGTCAGCCGAGTTCGTCCATCACAATCGTCCCCTCTTTTGAGACGTGAAAACGTGTTTTCATGTTTGATTTATGACGATGAAGCTGCCCTGATCGGTAACTTTTGGATGATTGGTATCTTCACCTTCCTCCTCTTCCTCTGTAGTCCAGTTTCTACTCAGGAAATCAGCCCCGACATTCTGTCTTCCCGGAATATATTCCACTTTGAAAGAATAAACGCTTAAAAGAAGCGCCCAACGCATGATCCTTGCGTTAAATTCTTTATTGGCACCAAGAAATGCTAACGGAGCGTGGTCTGTTTGCACCGTGAAAGATGTACCATAAAGAAACTCATGATGGCGTCTGATACCGTCAATCAGAGCAAGACATTCCCTTTCAACTACGCTGTAGTTCCGTTCCGCTTTATTTAATTTCCGACTGCCATAGGCAACTGGAAATAGCATGTTCAGGTCACTGTCATCGGCTTGAAGTCACCTTTCTTATTGCTCAAATATCTGGAGTCGCTGTGGCTTGTCATTTTTGAAACGCCTAGAATCCCTACACAAAAGGGCGCTACGACTTGTTTGCCTGAATGATAACATTCCCAGTGCTCAGCTATTTTCACAGCTGAATGTTCTTCCTCTTAAAAAATTCTTCTTTTTCCAAGATCTCCTATTTGTGCATCAAATATTACACGGCAGAACGCCTTCATACTTGCAAAAGTTCTTTCGATATAAATACTGCTCATATTTTATACGTGGCGACCTACTTTTGGACCTTGCAAAACCTCGAACTGACCTCTTCCGAAGTTGTTTTAGTTATGCAGGTGGTTTAGCATGGAATTCTCTACCCAAGTCTGTCAAAACTGATAATTACACCACATTCAAAAGACATCTGCATTCACATGTCATGAAATCTTGTACACACATTTAACGACAATTCTGTTTCAGTTATTTCAACGTTTCCACGAGCATTTAACTATCATTGTAATATTTTTATTTTAAATTGAATTTTTTATATTAAGTAGCTCTATAGCTTGACCTCTCTCTCTCTCTCTCTCTCTCTCTCTCTCTCTCTCTATGTGCGTGAATGACTATGAGTAAATGTACTTGTCTGAGCTAAGTTTCTGATTGTGATGATATTATTAATTGATCCTATCTGAAGTTGTTAATATTTTAAATTTTAACACACTGTAAATTGTATTGCAGGGCAGAAATGTAAAAAGGCAATTATGCCTATTTCTTTACCCTGATGAAATAAAGATTTCGTTCGTTCGTTCGTTCGTTCGTTGACCCGATGCCCTGACCTGACGCGTCGACTCTCAGTACAAAAGGTTTCTTGAGGTCAGGCAACCTCAAAATGGGGTATGCAGACAACTGTCCTTTCAAAGTGCTATACGCGTGTTCGCACTTTTGATCCCATATGACCTTATCAGGACAACCTTTCTTTGTGAGGTCAGTCAGAGGTGCCGTCAGTCCGTTGAAGTTCTGGATGTACTTCTGATAGTATGCACATAGCGATATGAAGGAACGTACGTCTTTCTTCGTTCGGGGTCTTTTTGCTGCCATTATTTTCTCCACGTTCTTCTTAATAGGCCAACTGCATCCGTGAGAAATAGTGTGCCCCAGGAAGTCTAACTGTTCAAACCCGATGAGACATTTGCTAGGTCTGGCTGTGAGACCCGTTTCCTGTAGTCTCCTGAGGAGCATAGCAACCGTAGCAATATGTTCTTCATAGGTTTCCGATGCAATTAAGATGTCATCCATGAAATTATGGAAATGGGGACTTTGCAAAGGTTGTAGAAGCTTCCTCATCATCCTGGTGAACACTCCTGGTGCATTATGCAAACCGAACGGCATCACGTTAAATGTGTAATATTTTTCACTAGTGCTGAAAGCTAACACAGGTTTAATTTCCTCCTTGACTGGTATTTGATAATAACCTTTGCTGAGGTCAATCTTGGAGAAGATCTTTGCTTTGCTGAGCTTGGTGAACAACTCAGAAACAGTTTGGAGAGGTTCGGGCTGGAATTCCGTTACCGCGTTTAGCAACCTGTAATCAATGCACAGCCGAACTTCCTTATTGGGCTTCTGCAACAGCACTACACTCGAGCTGTAAGGAGATGTAGACTCACTGATAATTCCTGCCTGACGCAGCTTGTCTATTTCTCCGCGAAGTGCATCAGCTTTAGCGTACGGGATGGGGTAAACTCTGGTTTGAACAGGGGTCTCGTTTGTTAATTTCATATCAAATTCAATGAGATTTGTTCGACCAGGTACATCCGTTAAGACTGCACTGTACTGTTTTAGTAGAGCCCTGGTTTCTGTTTGTTGTTCTGGTGAGAGATTGTCGCCGAACTTGACATCTTTAAAGGATTCTGTGGGTTGCAATGGATACTCCATGCAACCATCATCATCTTCCTCGTCTTCCGTTGCTATGGCGACAGCCAGGAGATGCTCGGAGGATGGCACCGGTCTTTCCAAATATTTCTTTAGCAGATTTATGTGGAAGACCTTCTCCTTTCCTTTGATGGAGATCTTGTAGTTGGTACGTGAGATCTTTTTAAGGACGGTAAACGGTCCTTGCCATCCGATGCGAAGTTTATTGCTTCCGGTTGGAAGTAGCAATAGGACTTTCTCCCCTGGTTGTAGTTCTCTCTCTTTTGCAGCTTTGTTGTATCTTTTAGTAATTTTAGCGCGGGCTTTCTTAAGGTTGGTAGTAGCTAGATCCCATCCTAGCTTTAGCCTTTCCTTAAGCTCAGATACATACTTGCTTGCAGAGACGACTGTCTCGTCAGCCTTCTGGTCTGTCAGGGACCGAAGTAAGGCTTCTAGTGGCCCCTTAATTTGCCAAATAAAAGTGTAGCTGGCGCAAAACCCGTAGACGCTTGGGGTACCTCTCGGTAGGCGAATAAGGCAGCCGATATATATTGGTCCCAGTCTTCCGGTTTCTCCTGACCCAGCTTACGTAACATCATGGTGAGGGTACCGTTAAAACGTTCCACGAGCCCATTTCCGGCCGGATGGTAGGGACTTGTGTGGATATGTTTGGCCCTCAAGATCTTAAAGATTTCCTCCATTAACTCTTAAAGGCCGGAACGACGCTGGTAGCGTACATCCGCAAAACCCCTCGAAGCCGAAACGACGTTGGGAACGTCACTTTTGTGTTCCGTGAAATTTGTTCCGTATTTTTTTTATGACTCACAACTGAATACTATATGTAGAATATCACTAAAAATCCTTCATATTCTAATTCTACATTCATTTATCTTTACTGTGATGTATAATATGTGTGTCTTTGTTGTGTAGTAATTCAGAAACTTTAGAATTTATAAAGGTACTGCTTTAAGGTACAAAAATAATTCTGGCAAAACTCGTGAAAAAATTCCGGCCTGCAAGAGTTAACAGGCTACGGAATTGGGATCCATTGTCCGTCAAAACTTGTTGAGGGAATCCCAACCGTGTAAAAATTTGCACAAGGGCTTCTGCGACATGCTTGGAATTAGTGCATGGTAGCGGTACGGCTTCGGCCCACATAGTGCAAGTGTCAACTAAGGTCAGGATGAACCTGTTCCTTCTTTTGGTCTTTTCCAGAGGACCAATAATGTCGACAGCAACCCGTTCAAATGGAGTCCCTACTATTGGCATTTGCCCCATAGTTACTGGGGGTGTCAAGTGCTTGGGTGTTACCCGTTGGCACTGGGCGCAGGATTTCACATACCTGACAATGTCAGAGTTCATTCCTGGCTACCAATAGTGGTTTTTTATTCGCTGAATAGTGGCGTTTTGTCCCATATGTCCGCTAAAGGGAAGAGAGTGCCCCATTTCTAAGATCTGGTTTCTGTACTGCGTCGGTACTAGGAGCTGGTTATTCCCCGTGTCCGGGTTGCCCGTTCTACGATACAATACACCATCCTTAGAAAAGATGTCTCCGTTGTGTCTGGGGTCCTTAGCCATGGGCAGTTTTTTTAAAGCAGGGCGCCAGAGTAGGGTCCTTTTGTTGCGCCTCCTTCAGTTCATTCGGCAACAAGTTTGGCGCAGGCTCCCTCTCCTTCTTGGCTTGCCCTCTTGTGGTTACCGCTGCCACAATCGGCTCCTTAGGTCTCCCAATGAACACATATCTACATCCCAGGATAACTGGGTAGATCGGATCATCCATTATGGCCGCTTTAATAACTCCTCTGACAAAGTCAGAGTGTATTTCTACCAGTGCGATAGGAAGCGTCCTGGGTGCATCACTCCTGAAAACTCCACTAAGTTTGACGGTTTCCTCTCTCTCCTGACCGGGTTTGACTAGGTGCCTAGCGACAATACAATCAAAACTTAATCCAGTGTCAAAAAGACAAGTAGTAGAGGTACCGTTCAAAATTACAGTTCCTCGAGTTGAGGGTCGGTCCCCCTCAGGTTGAGAATCACTGACATTGACTCTACCTTTCGAGGCTGTATGCAAACATCCAATGCGGTTTGCACCGGTTTGTTTGCCCTGATCAGACGTTCCTGGTGTAGGGGTCTTCCCTTTTCCTTGACCTTGGTGGCCGCGCTGCCACGTAGGCTTGTTGGGTTGATCAGAATTGTTGTTGGGGGGGTATCGGGTTTTGTAGAATTTCGATTTTTCCTGGGGAGGTTTCTGGGTATTGTTATCTCGTTGGTTATAATGTTGAGAGGAAGTGGAAGAATAGGATGCCTGCTCTAGATTCTGTTTTCGAGATGGCTCATCGGTGGGTTTACGTTTAGTGCTGGGAAGTTCGGCCATTGCATTGCTATAGCGTTCGGCTTTATTGAGTATGTCTTCAAGCCTGACTGCCCCCTGTTCAGCCAAAAATCTACGAGTTTCATTCGACAAAGTGGATTTTTATCTGCTCCACAAGAACAAGTTCGAGGAGTCCCTCATATGAAAGAGGTAGGTCAGATAATTCAATGCACTTTGTCAGATAACCCGTGAGACGTGAAGAGAACTGGGGAAATGTTTCCGTGCTCTCTTTTCGGCTGTTTCTGAACAACTGCAGAAACTTTCGGGCAGTCATCTCAAACTGCTGTAGTAAGGCCTTCTTCAACAGGTCATAATCATGTTGATTCGGTCCCAGCTTTGTGTACACGTCATAAGCATTGCCTTTCAGTGACGTTGAAAGTTTGAGCGCCCAGCGGGTACTCTCTAACCCATAAAGATTCGCGAGTCTCTCGAATTTTTCTAGGTAGCTGTCAATTTTTTCGTTAGGGCTAGGAAAAGATTCTAAAGAAAACGACATAGCAGTTAATTGGGCAGACTGAGTGCTGGAGAGATCCATTGTTTGAGACTGGGGCGAAGACGGCTCTCCATTATTTGAAGTAGAGGCACTCCGACTCTCTAAAGCCTTGAGCGCTAATTCATGCTCTCTTTCCTTGTCTCTCTCTCTTTCCCTGCGGGCGTCCATCTCTGCCTCAATTTTCTTCTGCTCCAATTGACGATCGTCCGCTTCTTTCTTCCTAGCTTCTGCCCTCTCTTCCTCCGCGTCATACCTTTGAAGTTCCTGGTTGATAAACAGATTCGCAGCTTCTGTGTCTAGTCCTGAGTCCTTGGCCTCTTGCCTCAAAAGGGATCTTATCCTAATTCTCTCTGCCATTGTCAAAGAACTGGATGCTTCTAAGACTAGAGAATAGTAAGATGGAACAAGAAGGGGAAAACTCAAAGCCGCTACGAAAAAACCCAAAGTAAAAAAAAAAATTTACTAGAGTTACCTCCTACCTGTACTGTGCAAACTTATCGCTGCTATTATCTGGCAATTAAGGCTCTAAACGCAAGCGACTATGCCACTAAATGGTAAGTTACACTGGAAAAGAATCTACTTTTACTAACAGTAGAGAAAAATTTAAATTAAAACAATTTAAAAGGAAAAAAAAAATTTTTCCCCTAAATTTTAAATCTCTGACAACAAACTCCGTCCCTAAAGTCAATTATTGAGATGAGACGTTGTTAACTTAATTTTTTAAAAATCAGAACAATCCGTCTTTAGCTAAGCTCAACTCTTTTTAACTTCAAAAACCTTAGTGACTGTAAAACAATCACGCAATCCCAGCAACTCTTATAAAGAAAGAAATTGAATTATCTCCGCCAGAGGATAATTAAAATAGCAAATATTTTTGTTTATCTGTACTTTCTACTGCTGTGGAGAGAAAACAACCTGTAAATATGCTGTGTGGACAACCTAAATACTTAAAGAACGTTTGTCTAGGGGTGTAATTATTTATTTATTTCCCTAATTCACAAGACAAATCATTCACACTCTACCTAGTTAGACCCAGACTAAATCAGACTCAAAATATCTTTAACCCGGCTATGCGATTGCCTCAAATGTAGCTCAAGATCCCAGAACCAGCCCACAAATATGTGTGCATCAAATGTATCTCAAAATAATCCTGGACGAGCCAGCCAAATATTGTCGTAAATTTATTTTGAGAGAAAAGAGTCGTAGAAATAGTGGTCCGGTTTAGAGTGGAAAATGATGATGGAAAGCTCAGTGATAGAAAATGTAGATATTAAATAGTTGCTTCACAGCGTGCTGGAGGAGAGTAAAGACAGACTTATTTACGACAAATCGCTTCTCTCAATCTTCTCTTCCGCTCTCCTGGTCAAACAATTATTTGCCAGTTTTCCAGACACGCTTCTGCGCGCACCGATTTGGTGTTTTTCACACACACAGACGATGTAGATACAAACTATATTAAACGAATAGGGGAAAAGTTGGGCTTTGGGTATATCCAACACACAGAACTAAATGAGTTTATGTGATTTTATTCACTTTAAACATCAATCACTAACAAATATCAGGTATTACATAAATTATCATAAGTACACAAATGCAAATAACAAATTTGGGAGGGGTGAAGAAGATTGGTATCGACTAAGCCCTTCCCGCTTATTAGACAAAGACAAACCCAGTCCAGAGATAGATAATATCAGGAACATAGGTACGTTAACCTAACAGTGAAGTTAATTACTCTGAAAGAGGTGTTACAAAGTTAGGTATAGGTGATAGAAAAAAAAAAACCTGTTCTTCCCAGCTGTTCTTCCCTTTACTAAGCAAATGGAAAGGAGGGGGGTTTTTAAACAGAGTTAACCAATTAGCAACTCCCCCTTAAAGGAACAATGCAGGGAATACAGAAAAAATTATATTACTAGGCAAGAAAGTTAACAACAGGTTTACAAAAGAAAAACGATTAAATTTCCTGTCATTCATACACACGCGTGAGGATCCACACTCATATACTCACACACTTACCGAATGCAGCCTCAGACGATCCATAAAAGTATATAAAAACAGCAAGTAATCTTTTGACATATGAACTGTCTAGTCCTTCGATGTCCCGCCCCAGATGTTTGCGAGGGTTTGTTGGTAACAAATATTCTCACTTATCGCAAGACTTGAAGACTGAGAGTTCTCGTTTTTTTATTATATATATAAAAGGAGTCTATGGGATGGTACTAACACAGTTCGGCACAGGGGTGAAAATGAAGTGGTCTCTTTTAATCCTCCGCTATGGTAAAATTCCTTCAATGCGTGATGATAGTTTTATTAAATCCAATTGAGGAAAAAAAAACTAGGCTGTCACAGTCAGGAAAATATGTACTCTCTCACAGTAAACAGTAAATATGATATCGCTACTGGCGATGAGTACCTTCCAGTTTATCTTACAGGTTTGTAAGGGTAATTTGATGATTATTCTTTAAAATGTTCTTGGGTGGGCTTTATTTCATTTAATTCTGACAGCTAGGTCGCAAGGACCGCCACAAGATTATATTTTAAAAGAAATGTTTCTTCAATATGACTGGAAGTTTATAGGATGATTTCTTTATTTCTTTCTTTATTTAGCTGGGACCGCAGGTACGATCACTCTGTGTGAAAGAAAGAAAGACATGTAACATACCGAAAAATCAAGAGCGATAAATTTCCCGTTAAGCCTATAATACACTCGAGTATTTAATTATGTATTTAATAAACACTGCGCGAATTCTAGTGGTTAAAAACACACATCTATAAAACTAGGACTTAACTGAATTTATTAATTATAAATTCCTTCGCGACTTTAAAAGTTAATTTAAGCATCTATTATCTTTTGAAATAATATAATAGATAGATCATTATATTTACAACTGGAACTATTGAGATGGTTTAATTTAATAGATTTAAATTAACACAAAATCCATTGAAATAGAATGACTGAACTAGACCACTGATCACTTTACGCAATATATATTACCGCTTTGCACAGAATAGAAAACACTGCAAATATATATATAAAATCCAGGGGAAAATCTATAACAAGATTTCAATAAAGCTAGTGCTTCTGTAAAGGTCTGGCCAGCGAGTGATAACGTGTCTAGTCTTCATGGTCTATTTAGCTAAAATGGAATGTAAGTTGAGTGGGACATGATAAACTTGACAGCTTATTTGATCTCACGAACTTTTGGGGATCTGACCGCCAAATCAAGAGAAGAAACCGCCCCCTGGTCTTCGTATCTCCGTTCGCTGCTGCCCGTTTCGGTTTCCCCGTTCGCTCGGTTCTACGATTGACACCGAGACGCGAAATTAGCGGCAAGCAACTGCGTCTCGTATCAGGGACCACTACTGTCTTTGATAACGCCGATAGTCTCCCCTAAAATCCCTCAGTTCGTCTCTTTGATCTTGGTCGCTGTGCCTGTTTGATTCTGGCGACGCCCCCCACTGGCCAAGTTAATTAAAATAACTGCCTATGATTGTTCAAGAGATGTTAGTGGGCGTGATTTAATCTCTCCTTAAATCAATGCGATGACCAGAATCAACGATAGGTAAACTTTCCGCATATCAATCAGCAAACGTGTTTGCCCTCTGTGGAACAGTTTCATAGCTAATGAATCCACGTGAAAGAATAAACGTTTTTACAAGAAGTTACAACAAAGTTCAGGGTCAGCCGAGTTCGTCCATCACAATCGTCCCCTCTTTTGAGACGTGAAAACGTGTTTTCATGTTTGATTTATGACGATGAAGCTGCCCTGATCGGTAACTTTTGGATGATTGGTATCTTCACCTTCCTCCTCTTCCTCTGTAGTCCAGTTTCTACTCAGGAAATCAGCCCCGACATTCTGTCTTCCCGGAATATATTCCACTTTGAAAGAATAAACGCTTAAAAGAAGCGCCCAACGCATGATCCTTGCGTTAAATTCTTTATTGGCACCAAGAAATGCTAACGGAGCGTGGTCTGTTTGCACCGTGAAAGATGTACCATAAAGAAACTCATGATGGCTTCTGATACCGTCAATCAGAGCAAGACATTCCCTTTCAACTACGCTGTAGTTCCGTTCCGCTTTATTTAATTTCCGACTGCCATAGGCAACTGGAAATAGCATGTTCAGGTCACTGTCATCGGCTTGAAGCAGGTGTTGAATTGCCCCCGATGGAGCGCTCGACTCTGAGTTGTAAAAAAATTTTTGAAACTTGCCTAGACTGCCCCTTCACAAAAACAGACTTTCCCCTGAAAAATTTTGCAATCAGTGCTCATTTTTCACAGCAAATCTTTCTTCCTCTTAAAGGCTTCTTCAGTCAAATTCTTGATGCAAGACAACTGTCCTTTCAAAGGTGCATTCAAATAGTCGTTCACGGCAGTTCGCAACTTTTACTTGCATAGTGATTCCCTTAGCATCGATATAAGGAAAACTCATTTTTTTACGTGGGGACCTACTTTTGTGACCTTGCAAAAACCTCGAACTGACCTTTCCGAAGTTTAAATTTAGCCAGTTATGCATCCGTCAGAGATAGTTTAGGCATGGAATTCTTACCCAAGTCTGTCAAAACTGTTGATGATAAAATTTTCCTTGAAAATTCCACATTCAAAAAGACATCCATGTTCACTTGTTTCCATGTCAACATGAAAATCCTAAAAATTACCATTGGAAAACGGTTTTCTGTTTTCCGGTTTAATTTTACCAATGCATTTAAACGCATTGTGATACTTCGGCTTTTATTAAACAAATTTTTTTTCTCAAGAGTCAGCTCTAAGCTTGACCCACTGATACTCTAGGTAGTCATTCTGGCTTTGGCATTTGTTATCGGTTTGGCTGTCCTTTAGCTTTCAATCACCGTTAAACAAAGTTTGTTGATGAAAAAACCTATCGAGGTCCAGCGTGAATGACTTGAGTAAATGTACTTGTCTGAAATAAGTTTTCTGATTGTCAATGAATTATTTAACACTCCATGTCCCTTTCTGGGAAGTTAGTTGTCCGCTTTTTAAATTTTAACACACTGTAAATGTGTATTAGGCAAAACTAAAAAAAGGCAATTTAAAAATTTCTTTACCCTGTTAAATAAAGAAATTTTCGTTTTCGTTCATCCGTTTGTTGAAGCAGTTTTGACCCGATGCCCTGACCTGACGCGTCGACACTCTCAGTACAAAAGGTTTCTTTGAGGTCAGGCAACCTCAAAATGGGGTATGGTATGCTTGCAGACAACTGTCCTTTCAAAGTGCTATACGCGTGTTCGCACTTTTGATCCCATATGACCTTATCAGGACAACCTTTCTTTGTGAGGTCAGTCAGAGGTGCCGTCAGTCCGTTGAAGTTCTGGATGTACTTCTGATAGTATGCACATAGCGATATGAAGGAACGTACGTCCTTCTTCGTTCGGGGTCTTTCTGCTGCCATTATTTTCTCCACGTTCTTCTTAATAGGCCAACTGCATCCGTGAGAAATAGTGTGCCCCAGGAAGTCTAACTGTTCAAACCCGATGAGACATTTGCTAGGTCTGGCTGTGAGACCCTTTTCCTGTAGTCTCCTGAGGAGCATAGCAACCGTAGCAATATGTTCTTCATAGGTTTCCGATGCAATTAAGATGTCATCCATGAAATTATGGATATGGGGACTTTGCAAAGGTTGTAGAAGCTTCCTCATCATCCTGGAGACGATTCCTGGTGCATTATTCAGTCCGAACGGCATCACGTTAAATGTGTAATGTCCTTCACTAGTGCTGAAAGCTAACAAAGGTTTAATTTCCTCCTTGACTGGTATTTGATAATAACCTTTACTAAGGTCAATCTTGGAGAAGATCTTTGCTTTGCTGAGCTTGGTGAACAACTCAGAAACAGTTTGGAGAGGTTCGGGCTGGAATTCCGTTACCGCGTTTAGCAACCTGTAATCAATGCACAGCCGAACTTCCTTATTGGGCTTCTGCAACAGCACTACACTCGAGCTGTAAGGAGATGTAGACTCACTGATAATTCCTGCCTGACGCAGCTTGTCTATTTCTCCGCGAAGTGCATCAGCTTTAGCGTACGGGATGGGGTAAACTCTGGTTTGAACAGGGGTCTCGTTTGTTAATTTCATATCAAATTCAATGAGATTTGTTCGACCAGGTACATCTGTAAAGACTGCACTGTACTGTTTTAGTAGAGCCCTGGTTTCTGTTTGAGAGATTGTCGCCGAACTTGACATCTTTAAAGGATTCTGTGGGTTGCAATGGATACTCCATGCAACCATCATCATCTTCCTCATCTTCCGTTGCTATGGCGACAGCCATGAGATGCTCGGAGGATGGCACCGGTCTTTCCAAATATTTCTTTAGCAGATTTATGTGGAAGACCTTCTCCTTTCCTTTGATGGAGATCTTGTAGTTGGTACGTGAGATCTTTTTAAGGACGGTAAACGGTCCTTGCCATCCGATGCGAAGTTTATTGCTTCCGGTTGGAAGTAGCAATAGGACTTTCTCCCCTGGTTGTAGTTCTCTCTCTTTTGCAGCTTTGTTGTATCTTTTAGTAATTTTAGCGCGGGCTTTCTTAAGGTTGGTAGTAGCTAGATCCCATCCTAGCTTTAGCCTTTCCTTAAGCTCAGATACGTACTTGCTTGCAGAGACGACTGTCTCGTCAGCCTTCTGGTCTGTCAGGGACCGAAGTAAGGCTTCTAGTGGCCCCTTAATAGGGTCTGCCAAATAAAACTGTAGCTGGCGCCAAACCCGGTCACGCTTTGCGGTACCTCTCGGTAGGCGAATAAGGCAGCCGATATATATTGGTCCCAGTCTTCCGGTTTCTCCTGACCCAGCTTACGTAACATCATGGTGAGGGTACCGTTAAAACGTTCCACGAGCCCATTTCCGGCCGGATGGTAGGGACTTGTGTGGATATGTTTGGCCCTCAAGATCTTAAAGATCTCCTCCATTAACAGGCTAACGGAAATTCTGTAGGGAGGGGCAAAACCCGTCGGCCGAAAACGTTGGGAACGTCATTTTTGTTGTGAAATTTGTTGTATTTTTTTTGGCCCCAACTGAACTTATGTGAGAATGTGTTCCAAAAAAAATATTCTACAAGGGCTTCTACGACACTTGCTTGGATAATATTAAGTTGTGCTAGAAACTTTAGATCCCTTTCGGGGATAAAGGTACTGGATTTGGCCCTCAAGATCTTAAAGATCTCCTCCATTAACAGGCTACGGAATTGGGATCCATTGTCCGTCAAAACTTGTTGAGGGAATCCCAACCGTGTAAAAATTTGCACAAGGGCTTCTGCGACATGCTTGGAATTAGTGCATGGTAGCGGTACGGCTTCGGCCCACATAGTGCAAGTGTCAACTAAGGTCAGGATGAACCTGTTCTTCTTTTTCTTTTTTGGTCTTTTCCAGAGGACCAATAATGTCGACAGCAACCCGTTCAAATGGAGTCCCTACTATTGGCATTTGCCCCATAGGGTACTGGGGGTGTCAAGTGCTTGGGTGCTACCCGTTGGCACTGGGCGCAGGATTTCACATACCTGACAATGTCAGAGTTCATTCCTGGCCACCAATAGTGGTTTTTTTTTTTATTCGCTGAATAGTGGCGTTTTTGTCCCATATGTCCGCTAAAGGGAAGAGAGTGCCCCATTTCTAAGATCTGGTTTCTGTACTGCGTCGGTACTAGGAGCTGGTTATTCCCCGTGTCCGGGTTGCCCGTTCTACGATACAATACACCATCCTTAGAAAAGATGTCTCCGTTGTGTCTGGGGTCCTTAGCCATGGGCAGTTTTTTTTAAAGCAGGGCGCCAGAGTAGGGTCCTTTTGTTGCGCCTCCTTCAGTTCATTCGGCAACAAGTTTGGCGCAGGCTCCCTCTCCTTCTTGGCTTGCCCTCTTGTGGTTACCGCTGCCACAATCGGCTCCTTAGGTCTCCCAATGAACACATATCTACATCCCAGGATAACTGGGTAGATCGGATCATCCATTATGGCCGCTTTAATAACTCCTCTGACAAAGTCAGAGTGTATTTCTACCAGTGCGATAGGAAGCGTCCTGGGTGCATCACTCCTGAAAACTCCACTAAGTTTGACGGTTTCCTCTGTCTCCTGACCGGGTTTGACTAGGTGCCTAGCGACAATACAATCAAAACTTAATCCAGTGTCAAAAAAGACAAGTAGTAGAGGTACCGTTCAAAATTACAGTTCCTCGAGTTGAGGGTCGGTCCCCCTCAGGTTGAGAATCACTGACATTGACTCTACCTTTCGAGGCTGTATGCAAGCATCCAATGCGGTTTGCACCGGTTTGTTTGCCCTGATCAGACGTTCCTGGTGTAGGGGTCTTCCCTTTTCCTTGACCTTGGTGGCCGCGCTGCCACGTAGGCTTGTTGGGTTGATCAGAATTGTTGTTGGGGGGGGGTATCGGGTTTTGTAGAATTTCGATTTTTCCTGGGGAGGTTTCTGGGTATTGTTATCTCGTTGGTTATAATGTTGAGAGGAAGTGGAAGAATAGGATGCCTGCTCTAGATTCTGTTTTCGAGATGGCTCATCGGTGGGTTTAAGTTTAGTGCTGGGAAGTTCGGCCATTGCATTGCTATAGCGTTCGGCTTTATTGAGTATGTCTTCAAGCCTGACTGCCCCCTGTTCAGCCAAAAATCTACGAGTTTCATTCGACAAAGTGGATTTTATCTGCTCCACAAGAACAAGTTCGAGGAGTCCCTCATATGAAAGAGGTAGGTCAGATAATTCAATGCACTTTGTCAGATAACCCGTGAGACGTGAAGAGAACTGGGGAAATGTTTCCGTGCTCTCTTTTCGGCTGTTCCTGAACAACTGCAGAAACTTTCGGGCAGTCATCTCAAACTGCTGTAGTAAGGCCTTCTTCAACAGGTCATAATCATGTTGATTCGGTCCCAGCTTTGTGTACACGTCATAAGCATTGCCTTTCAGTGACGTTGAAACTTTGAGCGCCCAGCGGGTACTCTCTAACCCATAAAGATTCGCGAGTCTCTCGAATTTTTCTAGGTAGCTGTCAATTTTTTCGTTAGGGCTAGGAAAAGATTCTAAAGAAAAAAACAAGCATTAATTTGGGCAGTGAGGCACGGGCCATTGATTCAAAAAAACGAAAATGGAATTAGTTGACCAGGGGGTAAAAACGTTAAAAAGGATTTTTAAACGAGTTTCGGCTCCTTCTTAGTCAAAGTGGAAAGGCTGCTTCGCGATTCACAGACTCTTCAAAGAAAAAAAGCTTGGCAGAAAATTTTTGCTAGTTTGCTTCTCTAACTTTGTCTAGATCGCATAAAACTTCTATCTTCATCTCAGAAGACCTTAAAAATTCCTTAAAATTTTGAAAGCCAGATTTTTTCGGACTGAATCCGTTCGAGGGAACTTTCATCTAAAGCCAAAAAAGGCTAAATTCAATGCATTTTATTTTCTGAAAAAAAAGATAAAAAATCATCAAGTTCTTTTTGTCGGCTCTTCCTTTTCTGACCAGCTTAAGCAAATTCTTTGTCTCATTCCTGCTGAGTAGAGGCCATTGTCAAAACACTCTGAGGCGCTTCAAACAGACACTCTTGACTAGATCGGTCTCCAGCTTTTGTATTCGCCTAAAGTTTGCCTTTGGACGACTTTTTGAAGCGTTCAAGAAAAATTTTCTCGGGTACTCTTCTCATTAAAGTGCGAGTCTCTCGAATTTTTCTTCCTTTTGTTTTAGTTTGCTAGGGCTCCTAAAAAGATTCTAAAGAAAACGACATAGCAGTTAATTGGGCAGACTGAGTGCTGGAGAGATCCATTGTTTGAGACTGGGGCGAAGACGGCTCTCCATTATTTGAAGTAGAGGCACTCCGACTCTCTAAAGCCTTGAGCGCTAATTCATGCTGTCTTTCCTTGTCTCTCTCTCTTTCCCTGCGGGCGTCCATCTCTGCCTCAATTTTCTTCTGCTCCAATTGACGATCGTCCGCTTCTTTCTTCCTAGCTTCTGCCTTCTCTTCCTCCGCGTCATACCTTTGAAATTCCTGGTTGATAAACAGATTCGCAGCTTCTGTGTCTAGTCCTGAGTCCTTGGCCTCTTGCCTCAAAAGGGATCTTATCCTAATTCTCTCTGCCATTGTCAAAGAACTGGATGCTTCTAAGACTAGAGAATAGTAAGATGGAACAAGAAGGGGAAAACTCAAAGCCGCTACGAAAAAAACCAAAGTAAAAAAAAAATTTACTAGAGTTACCTCCTACCTGTACTGTGCAAACTTATCGCTGCTATTATCTGGCAATTAAGGCTCTAAACGCAAGCGACTATGCCACTAAATGGTAAGTTACACTGGAAAAGAATCTACTTTTACTAACAGTAGAGAAAAATTTAAATTAAAACAATTTAAAAGGAAAAAAAAAAAAAAAATTTTCCCCTAAATTTTAAATCTCTGACAACAAACTCCGTCCCTAAAGTCAATTATTGAGATGAGACGTTGTTAACTTAATTTTTTAAAATCAGAACAATCCGTCTTTAGCTAAGCTCAACTCTTTTTAACTTCAAAAACCTTAGTGACTGTAAAACAATCACGCAATCCCAGCAACTCTTATAAAGAAAGAAATTGAATTATCTCCGCCAGAGGATAATTAAAGTAGCAAATATTTTTTGTTTATCTGCACTTTCTACTGCTGTGGAGAGAAAACAACCTGTAAATATGCTGTGTGGACAACCCAAATACTTAAAGAACGTTTGTCTAGGGGTGTAATTATTTATTTATTTCCCTAATTCACAAGACAAATCATTCACACTCTACCTAGTTAGACCCAGACTAAATCAGACTCAAAATATCTTTAACCCGGCTATGCGATTGCCTCAAATGTAGCTCAAGATCCCAGAACCAGCCCACAAATATGTGTGCATCAAATGTATCTCAAAATAATCCTGGACGAGCCAGCCAAATATTGTCGTAAATTTATTTTGAGAGAAAAGAGTCGTAGAAATAGTGGTCCGGTTTAGAGTGGAAAATGATGATGGAAAGCTCAGTGATAGAAAATGTAGATATTAAATAGTTGCTTCACAGCGTGCTGGAGGAGAGTAAAGACAGACTTATTTACGACAAATCGCTTCTCTCAATCTTCTCTTCCGCTCTCCTGGTCAAACAATTATTTGCCAGTTTTTCCAGACACGCTTCTGCGCGCACCGATTTGGTGTTTTTTCACACACACAGACGATGTAGATACAAACTATATTAAACGAATAGGGGAAAAGTTGGGCTTTGGGTATATCCAACACACAGAACTAAATGAGTTTATGTGATTTTATTCACTTTAAACATCAATCACTAACAAATATCAGGTATTACATAAATTATCATAAGTACACAAATGCAAATAACAAATTTGGGAGGGGTGAAGAAGATTGGTATCGACTAAGCCCTTCCCGCTTATTAGACAAAGACAAACCCAGTCCAGAGATAGATAATATCAGGAACATAGGTACGTTAACCTAACAGTGAAGTTAATTACTCTGAAAGAGGTGTTACAAAGTTAGGTATAGGTGATAGAAAAAAAAAACCTGTTCTTCCCAGCTGTTCTTCCCTTTACTAAGCAAATGGAAAGGAGGGGTTTTTAAACAGAGTTAACCAATTAGCAACTCCCCCTTAAAGGAACAATGCAGGGAATACAGAAAAAATTATATTACTAGGCAAGAAAGTTAACAACAGGTTTACAAAAGAAAACGATTAAATTTCCTGTCATTCATACACACGCGTGAGGATCCACACTCATATACTCACACACTTACCAAATGCAGCCTCAGACGATCCATAAAAGTATATAAAAACAGCAAGTAATCTTTTGTCATATGAACTGTCTAGTCCTTCGATGTCCCGCCCCAGATGTTTGCGAGGGTTTGTTGGTAACAAATATTCTCACTTATCGCAAGACTTGAAGACTAAGAGTTCTCGTGTTTTTATTATATATATAGAAGGAGTCTATGGGATGGTACTAACACAGTTCGGCACAGGGGTGAAAATGAAGTGGTCTCTTTTAATCCTCCGTTATGGTAAAATTCCTTCAATGCGTGATGATAGTTTTATTAAATCCAATTGAGGAAAAAAAAACTAGGCTGTCACAGTCAGGAAAATATGTACTCTCTCACAGTAAACAGTAAATATGATATCGCTACTGGCGATGAGTACCTTCCAGTTTATCTTACAGGTTTGCAAGGGTAATTTGATGATTATTCTTTAAAATGTTCTTGGGTGGGCTTTATTTCATTTAATTCTGACAGCTAGGTCGCAAGGACCGCCACAAGATTATATTTTAAAAGAAATGTTTCTTCAATAGGACTGGAAGTTTATAGGATGATTTCTTTATTTCTTTCTTTATTTAGCTGGGACCGCAGGTACGATCACTCTGTGTGAAAGAAAAAAGACATGTAACATACCGAAAAATCAAGCGCGATAAATTTCCCGTTAAGCCTATAATACACTCGAGTATTTAATTATGTATTTAATAAACACTGCGCGAATTCTAGTGGTTAAAACACATCTATAAAACTAGGACTTAACTGAATTTATTAATTATAAATTCCTTCGCGACTTTAAAAGTTAATTTAAGCATCTATTATCTTTTGAAATAATATAATAGATAGATCATTATATTTACAACTGGAACTATTGAGATGGTTTAATTTAATAGATTTAAATTAACACAAAATCCATTGAAATAGAATGACTGAACTAGACCACTGATCACTTTACGCAATATATATTACCGCTTTGCACAGAATAGAAATCACTGCAAATTTATATATAAAATCCAGGGGAAAATCTATAACAAGATTTCAATAAAGCTAGTGCTTCTGTAAAGGTCTGGCCAGCGAGTGATAACGTGTCTAGTCTTCATGGTCTATTTAGCTAAAATGGAATGTAAGTTGAGTGGGACATGATAAACTTGACAGCTTATTTGATCTCACGAACTTTTGGGGATCTGACCGCCAAATCAAGAGAAGAAACCGCACCCTGGTCTTCGTATCTCCGTTCGCTGCTGCCCGTTTCGGTTTCCCCGTTCGCTCGGTTCTACGATTGACACCGAGACGCGAACTTAGCGGCAAGCAACTGCGTCTCGTATCAGGGACCACTACTGTCTTTGATAACGCCGATAGTCTCCCCTAAAATCCCTCAGTTCGTCTCTTTGATCTTGGTCGCTGTGCCTGTTTGATTCTGGCGGCCCCCCCCCCCCCCCCCCCCCCACTGGCCAAGTTAATTGAAATAACTGCCTATGATTGTTCAAGAGATGTTAGTGGGCGTGATTTAATCTCTCCTTAAATCAATGCGATGACCAGAATCAACAATAGGTAAACTTTCCGCATATCAATCAGCAAACGTGTTTGCCCTCTGTGGAACAGTTTCATAGCTAATGAATCCACGTGAAAGAATAAACGTTTTTACAAGAAGTTACAACAAAGTTCAGGGTCAGCCGAGTTCGTCCATCACAACAGACAAACAGACAGATAGACCGGCCGACAGACAGACCGGCTGACAGATAGATAGACAGACAAGAAGGCGAGCAAGCAGTTAGACAGTCAGGCAGACAGACAGGCAAGCAACAGACATACATACAGAGAAACAGACAGAAAGACAGACAAACAGACAGAAAGCCAGAAAGAGAGAATGACTACCTGGCAAGCAGCAGACAAACAGGCAGACAGACAACCAGGCAAGTAGATAGACAGATTATTAGATAGAGTTTTTTGTCCTCTGCTCTTGGAGAGCTCTAAGACCATGCTTCATATGCCAGTTGGGTAACCCTGGCCTGCAGCAAGGCTGGAGAGACATTCATCAAGCTGTGGCAAGGAAGTCGCCAATTATAGATAAGGTGACAAGCTCATCTTGGCTGCATGTTCTTCATATTCTTTTATTCTTCTCTCCTTCAGCCGCTCTCTTTTTGTGTGTGTGTGTGTGTGTGTGTGCACTGAGACAATGAAATAAATCATGAGTTTGCTAGCACAGAATGCACTCTCCCTACGTAAATAAATGTTAGAAGAATAAGTACATCTCTCTCTCTCTCTCTCTCTCTCTCTCTCTCTCTCTCTCTCTCTCTCTCTCTCTCTCAATATATATATATATATATATACTCTCCATTCTACCCAGGTTTAAATAGTTAGTTGATTCTGCTCTTGGGTTTGGGAAAGGAAAGGACAGCGAGGAAGGAAACTGGTCACTCTGCCTTATTAAGAAAAAGCTGGACCGAGTATATGGTGTATTCTCTAACACTTCACTCCCCTACGGCAGTATTTGCTATAGAACTATCTTTATCTTAATTTTTTTTTTTTTTTTTTTTGCCAAGAAGTATAATGCAACAATAGAAACAAAAAACCGTGTCACTAAAGAAAATACCTTTGTCATGTCCCCAGGAGAACCAGGCTCTCCTCTTGTGATTTAATGGATGAAAGAGGTCTGCCTACGGCATAAATTACTCAGTCAATGAAAGAAGCAAGAAAAATAGTGAAAGTTGTGGCTGAGAGCTCTGCTGGAGTAGAAATGGTATTCAGTCTAGTGAATCACCTTGCTACAGATAAATAAACTTCTTCCTCGCTGAAAACACATAACAACTCACCACACTGAGGCTGAAAAGGAATCCACTAGCTGAATGGGATGCACACACCATTTGTACACTTTAGTTACATCTTGGACTTATTACAGCTAAAGACAACCCAGTCAAGAAAAGAAGAGACACCGTGTATTTACAGCATCAACTAACCTAGTGGTCTCTTCTTTAATGTGTCAAAGATCGGTGAGTTTTGAAAAGGCTCCTGATTCAAAATTACCATGACACAAATGCATGTTTACATTTTCATTTTCATTCATTCGTCATTTAATTTCTTTTTAGATTGATGATGAAAAATATCCCGTTCAAACTCTAAAGGGTTTTAATTTGGATAAACAGTGTTGTCCACCTCAGCTGAACTCGCTTAAATCGAATTTCGCTGAAGCAGAAGCATTTCTGAAAGTCCCGACCAAACGTCTTCTTTGGATTCTTTAAAAAATACATATGTCTTTTATGAGTTATGTCGAATTCTGGTTACTAAATTTTCGGATAAAAATAAGTGATTTTTTCTGTTCCAACTTAAATTTGGACTTGCATAAGTAGAAGTTCTGGCTTAATCGCCTGAATCACAGTACTACGTGGCCGTACATAGTTTTTGATGAACAGTTAATAAATAACAGGTTAATAAATGCCCAAGCTTTCGTCAGTGGATTACAACGCTAACATTCATTAAACCTGCAAGGACGAAATCGTCCGGCGGACAGAGCGAACACTGGTTTACCTCGATTTGCGAGAAAAGTTCTTATGTTAAAATCTGACACCACCGGAACTACGCGTTTAAGATCTGAAGATAAACAAGGAGTGAAACCCGAGGCATGTGATTAGTAAATAATAAGCATAAACCAGTATTTGGCAGTCACTCATAAGAATGAAGGATGGAAACACGACCAGCCAGAGTCGACAACCTTTCCATGACAAAGAGCCAAATATTTAATTTAGTCTCCATTTTAAAAAACTGAAGAGCCGCATGAAGAAAAGAAAATCACACGGTATCTCTCATTCAATTATATATATACAATGACAAAGTCACAAATGTGGAATTGATGACAAGTACCAGACAAGTGCCAGTGGAACAGAAGTTGAGAAGGAGACGCTGGCGATTGATAAGACACACATTGAGGAGACCTGTTGATAGCATTACAAGGCAGTCCTTTCTGGAATCCACAGGGAAAGAGAGGTAGAGGTAGACCAAAAACACTTGGAGAAGAGAACTGGATACAAAGGAGAAGATGATGAGGAAAACATGGAAAGAACTTGAGCGGATGACACGTGACAGGAAGGAATGTGTTTGTTGAAGGCCTATGCTCCTTGGGGAGCTAACGGGTACTGATATATATAAATTTGGTCAATTTATATAATTTTAAAAGAAAATTGGATGAAGATATGCGTTGATACCTCTAAAAACCACATCGATAGCATAATTAAAGGAGAAAAACGTGTTGAAAACTTTCCTTTTAGCAAAAAATCAAATTTTCACTTTAATTCGTTATCAGAAGAAATTTTGTTATACCGGCAAGCAAGTACATCAGGAAAGTTTCAACTGCAAAAATGGTGGTTACAGTCTGCGTCGCTTGGGTGCGCGACGGACATCTCGTGAAAACACTTGTTTATTTCGTAATCGAAATTTCTGTAATCGGTTATGAATCCAAAAATAGAAATGAGGGAAAGCATTTCTCTTGTCTTTAAAATATTAAAAATATGACAAAATCTTTACAGGACCCCCTTCCCCCACACCCAAAAGTTTAGTCCACAAAAAGTGTATGTCCAAATGTGGTTTTAGTGCACGGACACTAAATGTTAAGTAGCCGAGGGCCAAGAGCCGCAGGTTGCCGACCCCTGCACTAGACAATAGAAAAGTCCCTAGGTCATGACACAGGAACTCTTACATAGGCATACTTGTATTTCAATATTTATCGCACTAGAAATCCGTGTAGCCCACGGTAAGTCTATCACTTCTATTGTTTTTCTGTTGTCTAATTGTCTACGTCTTTATTTCTTACGAGTGCATGCAACATACAAATGTATGTGTTTTATGTACTGTTTATGACCTCGGTCTTCTCTCCCTATTTATTTCAAGGAACCGTTAACAGAGTGTGACATAATTTGTGCGTTCTCTTCTCCTCTCCGGCAGCATTGCACTACATTTGTTGTGCGTAATGAATTAGGTGCATTATTCATTTGTTAGAACTCTCTTTTCCCCTAATGTCGTTGTTCATGTTTCACGCTTCGATGCATGACAGGGCCAGACAAGCGTATTGCCCATCCATGAGAGATTAAATGAGTCCCTAAAACGTGATAATACCACATTGACTCCAGGTGAATGCAAGTGTAGTGAATTTCTAAATACAATATCTAAATTAATATATAACAATATAGGGCATAACGGCAAAATAAGAAAGTATAAAAGAATTTTCTGCTAGAACTGTTGGTATCGCCTACGCCTTCAGATTATTTGCTAACGAATAGCCGAACAAAACGGTACCCAAATTTTTCAAATTCGTCCTTGACATAATCACTTTTCCTAGTTCTAAGAAAATTGTGCCTAAAAATGCATTGTGGAACGAGGAGGGGAAAGGATAGATGAAATGCTAATTCGTTTCGCATTGATTTTAAACTAAAAGCCAATACTAGCACAGGGGCAAGCCTTGCCTTAGGGGTTTCCCCAAAATACGAGGGAAAAGTTAGAACATGCAGACAACTCGTGTCACAAAAACAACCTTAGCTCTTATTTCAAAGGACGTAATTATCACGTAAATAGAGAAGACAGCACATGGAAAAGAATTGAACGTGTAGTAGACTAAAAATAAAAAACACTAACTTAGAAAAAAAACTGTGTACTTCTGAACCAAGCCAACTAGTCCCATATAAATTGTATATTCGTGTACCTTAGGACTTGTTGACAAAGAATATGGAAATAGTTACGCAAATAGTCCATTAATTAACTAATTATAGCCATAATACTATAGTGGATCCGACCAGACTGTCAAGTAAAGATCATGCTTTTAATTTTTTATGGCATGTTTTGAAAAAACGACTTTGGGTAAATGAGGTTAAAAGGTACGGGATATTTGATTGGGTGGATTTTAAAGGAAGGCGAAGTATGATTGGTTGACCTAAAACTAAAAATATATTTGCCTTGGAAACATATTGGGAGTTGTTATTTGAAACGATAGATTCAAAAATAAATGTAAACATGGTCCCATTGGACAAAGCAGTAGATACTGGTACGAAACGGGGACTGTTCACTGCCATTTCAAGTAAATTTTGTGTAAAGCAAGAGCAGGCGGAGAATATTTCTAACATAGGAAAAGCCTGGACATAGGGCAGATCGAAAATGTGCCATATTGCCTAGTCATCGTTTACTTGGGTTATTTCCTTGCATCTGTGGTAAGATTGATTTTCTTAACATTTTATTTAAAATAAAATTTGAATGTGAGATACTAACATACGACTGTAAGTAAGTGAGTCTATGGCAGACTCAAAACTGAGTCCAGAGATTGATCCAGCATATGAAAGACTATCAGAGAGGTGTAGACCAACTAAGTTATATATGATTATCATCAGGAGCATAATACCTATCCTATTGTATGGACAACAGATTATTGCTGGAATTTCAGAGGTGTTGTAACTATTAGGGGAGAGGAATACTGGTATACCTGGTCACATCAAAAGAAACTGGTGAAAGGGATTGTCGTAAAGAGCTGATCTTGCATGTTTGTTTGTAATGTGCCTGTACTGGTTGTTGAATATTATTGTAGGCTGTTGATTACGAAGGAGGCATATCCTTCTGATTTCAGAGGGTTTTGGTTGCTGTCAATAACTGGTGCCAGACTACAGTGAGCCGATATATTCATGCCACAGTCTTGCCTTTTTCGGAGACAACTGTAAACCACCATCATTCTTGAAGAAGTGGGAGCTGAAGGTTGTCGTTCAGCGAAGTGCAGGAAGAGTCCTACATCATATTACAAAGATAGGTGCATGTTTCGGCACCTGATCGCTCAACTAACATTATATTACAAATAAGAAACTGGGAATAGTGATATAAACATTCCATCAGTGTCCACAAAAACTTACAAACAACATGCAGAGATGATGATAATAAACAATCAACCAGTGTATACTAGAAGTCACTCAGTTAGACAATACAACTACACTCTTATATAATAATATGTGTATTATGGTCAGAAGATCCATTGTGTAAATTGATTGATGTAATTAATTTCTATGATTTCACTTTTGATTATCAGTCCTGATTCCAAATAAATTAGATTCAGGACAATAAATTGAAAAACATTAACTTTACCAAACTTTCAACCACTGACTTACTAAAGATAGTCTTTTAAAGTGTAGTTCGTATGTGATTGTCGTGGTACTGTTGTGTTGTATTAGATAATAAAATAATTTGTGTAATTGTTTATATGTTCAGTTGGTTAATGCAACCTTACACTAACATTTCATAACCCTAGACACCAAACGTAGTCATCTTACATTCTATCTAGAATAAGTCTGAATGAGATCATAGTGGTGGTAGTAGAAATGTGCCCTGGAAATTTACTCTAATATTTATTATATTCAGGGACCTTCACAGCTGACCTCATTTAGTACACTAAGATTTCTTAACAACAAACTGTATTAACATCAAACCCACCACAGCAAGCACGAAGTGTTTGCTTAAGATTGCATAATTACTTTCGACAGGAAAAATGTAAGAAGCTGTAATGTAAACATTACCAAGAATTGTCGGATGTAGCAACTCCAAATCCGGAGGATAACTGTTTGAAATTTTTAAACGCATGAGTCATACAGAATACTGCATGAGGAAAAGTTTTCAAAATATGAACTTTGAATGTTTGGCTGATATTTGAGGCGCCAATAAACAACCACGCGATTGGAAGATTTGTCAGAGCGCCATGCACGAAGCGTGGGCCGAGAGCTACGAGATAACGTAGAACATCCAGCACACGACACTGCATTCCAGAAATCGTCACAAGTAGACATCTAGGACCTTGCCACAGGAAAGAATAGAGTCAGGATTCTGAATTTTTTAGGAACGGTAAAACGTATTAGAGCATCTTTTATCCGTTGGAAAAGAAAACTTGCCAATTTTAATACGGAACCGGACTCCTAAAGAAACTACTCACAAGTCACAGAGGAATTCTAGAATAAGAAATAATATCCCAAAGGTGTGTTCAACGCATCTGTGTTAAGTTGCCAAGACTATTTACCTGAGCAAGACGTCTAAGATTTACCTAGTTACTAGGGTGAGTTGTACACATTTTTATACTTTGAGTTTTACTGGTTTATACTAGCTAGGGGTGTTAAAGATTCATACTAGGCTGGCTACCTCAGCATGTGAAAAGGATTCATTCATGAACCACCACAGCAAGCGCTGGTGATTGCTTCATGTTAGTTCTCACGGAAAAACCAAAAGCAGAGGTCATCCCAGACTCCAAGTGGAGAAAGGAAGTGGATGATGATGACATAATATGTACTCGTATATTATCATTTGTAATGAGCTGTATGTATGTTTAAAGTTGTTCCTTCGGGAACAAGCCACTTGCTGCTATCCAGTTGAAATTTTTTTAATTACATTAACTAAAAGAGAATGGTGATTTTGTTATAACATCCCGTGATTTATATGGTATACACTCAAGGAGAGTACAAATTCTGATTAAAAAATCTTTGACGGACAGCGCGGAAATTCGCCTGATCTAAATCAGTGTTGCGTGCATATTTTGACGCACATTTTACAAAAATCGATATGGCTATTTAATATGGGAAAAATATAGACATTCATTTATTTGTGTATGAAAATGCTGTTTATGGTAAAAGCGAGATAATCCATGTTTGATTCACACTTTTGATTATAGGAGTAATCGTTCTGGATATTGATCCAGCGCAAGGATATTGCGCTTGCGTTTGTACTTATTTTTTAGGGCCAGAAAATATATTAATTTGCTTATTGTGTTTATGGCCTGAATTCATATGTATTACATATTATTAGTACAAGTAGAATCAGTCCTATATTGTATATTTTGGATGGGTAGGAGGGACTAGATTCTTGCTAGCGGAAGTATGAGTTGTCTTGACAAGTCGTGATGAGTTCCGATGTACTGCTTACAAATGGCGGGGTACGTTTTTCAAGAGCTGGTCCTTTCGTCAGAAAAAAATGTCTTACGACGTGGTTTTTCTTCTGAAGGAGATGGTGTCTCTACGATAGTTTGTGTTAGAGACTCTCCTTATGTCAGTATATAGATGATTCGGACTCCAGGTAAACCCAGCTCCTATTTTTGATGATCTCTCGTCGGTTAGGCCTAGCTTGACTTTTGGTGCTTCGTTATGCTAGTGTCGTGTTTGGTATCAACGAAGATGACAGATTTTCCTGCAGCGGTTATGGCTACGTGGAATTAACTGATCACCGTAGAGCTGTATGGAAACATTTATGAAATCCTCTATATACCCATTATAAATTAACTCTGGCTTATATTCTCCTTCCTATGAATGAGTGAACGACAACTCAGGGAGGCAACCATGTTGGATTTCAGTCATCATATGTTTTGATCACTGCCAAGAGAACAGATTATTTATCTTATTATCGGACAGTGACAGGGAGATCTCAATCTTGCTAGAAACCCCCTTTTCGTGGTTTCATAATCTATACTACAAACTATGGACGTCAAGTAACTTTGGTTATTTATCGATCCGCCCTTCACTGACGCGTTTAGTCAGATAGGGGGATGTGGCCATAATGTATCATGACATTGAACTTTTGATGTACTGCCCATTATTTCTGAATGTGTCATGACTTCAGATCTGCTATGTATACCTACAAATTGATATGTCAACGAACCATGATGTACTCGTATGTCCCAGTGTGTATGTCTGAATAAATTGAGTAAACTAAGATTCCAGCAGTCTGCATTGGTGCCTTGTAGACACAAGTGTGAGTGGTTATATTGGTCAGCACACGAACAGTACACCATTCGCGGTAATCACACTCTACACTTCTACTTCATACATACACCATCCTGCGTCGGCTGAAGTGACCAAGTTTAGGGCCTGCTTCCCCTGGAGCCTTTGCCTTCCCTAACTCAGGACTAGGGTGAGTTACCCATTTACAGCTGGGTAAACTGGAGCATGCCTGATCTCAACAACACACCACTCTTCCTTACAGAGCAGACAGACTGATACTTTACAGTGTGTGTGTGAAAGCAACTTTACAGAGTGGAAAGAACAAGACTTTACAGTGGTGGCCAGTATTATTCTTCAGATGCTCAACAGAGAAAAATTGACAGTGTAATAGTTTAAAATTAAATCTATTACTGAATAAAGTGGCAAGTTATTAGTATTAAAATAAACTGTGCCTGCTTTACAACACTATACCTGCAACACATTCCATTCATGACATAAATGATATTGTATGCTATATGCTATTTATGCTTACATGTTATTTGTTTATATGTGTAGGGGTTTATATGTTGCGGGCCTGGATGGGTGGTGACTAGAACAGGAAATACCGAGTGATATTGGTCTTGTTCTGGCGTTCGATAGGGAGCAATTTCTTAATTGAAATTTGCATGCAACATAGTTTGCAAATATTTGGTTAGTTGTGACGACTGTTTCATATTTGTATTTGTAACATTTTTTGTGTTCCTTAGTTTTGTTTGATTTGTTTGTATAATTGTAGGTCTCATCTTTTCTTTCATTTCATTTTTTTACACCCTTATGTTTATACACTGTGGCGTTATTTGTCTTGTTATCTTATGGCAGTTATCATCACGGTTTCTGTGATCATTTTTTTCATTTCTCCTATTTGATTTAATTTGATCTCTGCAAATGTTTTCAGATTGTCTTTTCTTGTTTGTCATTTGTAATGTCTTTAGTTGACATATGACGTATAGTGGTATACACTGATAGTATAGTACAGATCAGTACTTTCTGATTGTTATTGTTATAAAACAAAATGTACAAGACCTTTGTAAGGCTTGTCTCCCAAAGTGATTGGTAAAGGGAAATATTTTTTCTACAGGTACTAAAGTGATCTTTGATTACATTGAGGTATACAAGACCTTTATAAGGCTTGTCTCCCAAAGTGATTGGTAAAGGGAAATATTTTTTTCCACAGGTACTCAAGTGATCTTTGATTACATTGAGGTATACAAGACCTTTGTAAGGCTTGTCCCCCACAGTATTTGAGATACAATTATTGTTGTCCACAGGTACTCAAGTTATCATTGGTTATTATAAACCATACAAGTTTGGACTAAGACTAAGTCTAAGGTATAGACTTGTCTCCCATTAACTTGAAAGAGGGTAATTTATTTACTTTTTCAGGTTTCTGATTTAAGAAGACAATATGTCTACATTAGATTATTTTATTGCTCAAGGAAAATCTCTTGATAAGACTGGAAAAGACTTAGAACAATGGGCTGTTGCTCAATATGACAAAGCATTAGCTGCAGAAGAGAAAAAAACTGCTGCTGCTGTTGAAGAAAAAAAAGCTGCGGCTGAGGAGAGAAAACTTCAAATAGAAGAAAAAAAAAGCTGCTGCAGAAGAAAGGAAAGCAATAGCTGAAGAAAAAAGATTAGAAAAAGAAGCTGATACTGCTGCTGAACTTAAGAAATTGCAGATGCAAGTGGAGGAAAGGAGATTTGATGCAGAACAGAAGAAATTAGAAGCTGCTGCAGAACAGAAGAAATTAGAAGCTGCGGCAGAACAGAAGAAATTAGAAGCTGCTGCAGAACAGAAAAAATTAGAAGCTGCTGCAGAACAGAAAAAATTAGAAGCTGCTGCAGAACAGAAAAAACTTGAAGTTGCTGCTGCTGCAGAACAGAAGAAATTAGAAGCTGCTGCAGAACAGAGAAGATTAGATAGAGAAGCTGAAGAGAGAAAAGCAATAAGAGAACATGAGTTTGAATTAGAGAAATTAAAATTGACATGTATGAGTAATGTTAATCAGGCATCTGGTGGTAATGGTAAACCCTTCGTGTACAAGGTTAAGGTACCAGCGTTTAACCCTACCAGTGATGACATAACATTTTGGCTTTCTAGATTTGAACGGGCTTGTCGATCTCATAATGTTGACAAATCACAGTATGTGAATCAGTTGTCTGAAAATCCAAAAGGGGAGTCTCTGAGTAAGTTATATTTTGTTGAAGAGGCCGACAAAGATAATTATGATGCTGTTAGGGCAGCTTTGATAAAGAGATATCAGCTGTCTGAAGAAGGTTATCGTCTTTTGTTTAAAACAATGAGACCTGAGGTAGGTGTAGAATTCTCAGAATTCATCTCAAAAGCACGAATTACACTTTCACGATGGATTGAATTATCCAAAACAGAGAAAACATTTGATGGTCTTACGGATTTATTGCTAAGAGACAAGGTCATGTCTTCTGTAAATAAATCATTCCTAGAGTTCTTACATGAGGGTAAACCTAGTACAATAAAGCAAATGGAAGAATATTGTGACCAGTATGTCACGGCACACCCTGACATGATTCTTAGTAACTCTAACATTAAAGAGAGTATGCCAGTTGCTTCGGCAACAGAATATAATCAGAATTACTCACACAAATTCCAAGGAGCTAAAAATAAATTTGATAAAAAGGTTAATTGGAATAAGTATCAAAACCAAGATAACCACTCGAATCAGAGTTCTTCTTTGAAGAACTGGAATCGGGCTGATAGTCCTCGACACGCGAGGGGTACCCATAATGTTAGAAATTCTCGGAAAGGGAGTAGCTATAGGAACTACCCAAGTGCTTCATGGAGACAAAAGAAACAATATTACAGGGATACTCAATTTAATGAGCATGATGATTATGATCATGAATATTATGATTCAAACCCAAATAGGGGTTATAACAGAGGCAATAATAATTATAGAGACAATTATAACCGAGGTAGATCACAACACAAAAGACATGGTAAATCTTATTACCAGGCTAACTCTGCACAACAGGAGTTCCACGACACCGATAATCAGAATAATGATAAAAAAGACTCCAATAGTGTAGCGAATTCCGCTTTTGATTTTGCTAGAGCATCTGAGTGTTCGCAATGCAAAACATTATTCGATCCAACCACAGTGTCTACTTTAAGCTGCGGTCACCCACTTCCCGCTCTCCATGCGTCAATTGCGCATAATGGAAGGGGTGCTCTTGTCTTTAATAGTGGCCTAATAGATGGTACTCCGGTATCAATTCTTTTCGACTCGGGGTGCACTACAATTGGAGTGAGGCAATCACTCGTAAATCCTTCTCGAGCTACAGGCAATATAGTCAAATGTGTAACATTTGGTGGCACATTGGAGAAGTACTCCACTGCCATTATCAATATTGCTACGCCTTTCTTTACAGGAGAGGTGCAAGCATGTCTCTTGCCGAATCCGATCGCTGATCTTATCATCGGTCGCATTCATGGAGTGAAAGAATGCACTCCACAGCAAATTTCTAATTGGGAAAATGTTAATATGCAATCTGCTAATGCAGTAATCACTAGGGCTCAAGCTCTCAATATGCCACAATCTTCACCTTCTGAAGATAATGATGCGCAGATCCAAGATGATCCCTTGGAGATTTCCCACGATTCCTTTATCAAACAGCAGGAAGATGATCCTACTCTAAAGAAATTCTTTACTCTGGCAACAAAAGGTGATCCGAATAAAGATACTAATCGTAAATCTTGGATTACGTTGAAGAATGGCGTACTTGTACGTATGGTACAAGACTCCGCTAAGTCCATTCATTCTCAAATCCTTGTGCCTAAAAATATGAGAGTTAAAATTTTACAGCACGCTCATGATTCGCAGTGTGCTGGACATATGGGTTTTTCCCGTACTAAAGCTAGAGTTCTTCAATCTTTCTTTTGGCCTGCGGTGAATAAGGACATACGAATCTATTGTCGATCTTGTAAAGTATGTCAAGAGATTAAATCCAGAGGTCCACGCCATGATGCACCTATTCAGGCTGCAGACATTCCCATTCGGCCATTTCAAAAAATGGCGATAGACATCATTGGTCCATTTAAGATAAAGTCTGCTAGAGGACACCAATTTATTTTGACGTGTGTTGATATGTGCACACGTTGGCCGGAGGCTGTTCCTCTAAAGAGCATAACTACTGCTGATGTCGCAGATGCTCTTTGGTTAATATTTTCTCGTCTGGGATTTCCAGCAGAAATATTATCCGACCATGGTACCCAACTCATATCGGATACCATGTCTCAAGTAATGTCGACTCTGAAGATAGAGAGATCGCTGAGTAGTATTTATCATCCTATGTCCAATGGGATGGTGGAACGTTTGAATAGAACTCTGAAAAAACCTACTAGGTAAGATAACAGAAGATCATCCTCAGGATTGGGATAGGGTTTTACCCGCGGCTCTCTTTGCATATAGAGAGGTCGCCAACGAACATACAGGATTTTCTCCCTTTGAACTTGTCTTTGGCGCGAAACCGCGAGGTCCTATGTCCTTACTGCATGATCTTATAACTGCTGATAATATTGTCGATGACACAAAATCCTCTTATGAATATGTCATCGCACTTAGACACAAGATTATTGAAGCATGCAAATTGGCAACTGCTTCTTCTGAATTTGCGAAACAGAAGACAAGGGAATTTGCCAATAAAAAGAGATGTTTGCGTCAACATTGTCCAGGTGACAAAGCATTTGTCTTGCTACCTTTTTAGGGAAAATAGACTTCTCATTTCTTGGAAAGGTCCGTACGATATAATATCAAAGGTTTCCGATGTTGACTATATCGTCGATATTGACGGGAAGCGTAAAACCTTCCACATCAACATGCTCACGGAATTCCATGAACGTCCTGATTATTTACAACCTGTTTTCCAGGCAACGGACGATTTTCCAGTCCAACATGGACAGTACTCATCTCTGTCAGTAATACAGGATGAGGAAACGAGTTTCTCGGATGTAAATTTACCTTTTCCAATGATTCCTCTTCACTCTAATGAATCATGGAAAGATGTTGCAATTTCTCCAGAATTATCTCCAGGAGAGCAGAAACAAGTTTCTACTATGTTAGAACAATTTCAGGATGTCCTTACTGACATTCCTGGTCAAACTGATGTCATTCAACATGACATTATTCTTACTGACCATAGTCCTATAAGAGTCAGACCGTATCCTATCCCGATACATTTTCAAGCACAGGTAGAGAAAGAGTTAGATGAGATGATAGAGTTAAAAATTATTGAACCATCCACATCAGCATATTCTTCGCCGATGTTTATAGTACGGAAAAAAGACAATAACATACGTCTTTGCGTGGATTATCGCAAATTGAATCAAGTGACTAAATTCGATGCTGAACCTATGCCTTTACTAGAAGAGCTACTTACGGGACTATCGAATTCTCACTTCTTTACTAAACTCGATTTGTCTAAGGGATATTGGCAAGTTCCACTATCCGAACACGCCAAACCGTTTACTGCTTTTTCGACGCCTAGGGGTCTATTCCAATGGAATTTCATGCCTTTCGGTCTTATGAACGCCCCTGCTACATTTGTACGCATGATGCGTCGAATCCTATCTCATCGCTCAGATGTCATTGCGTATCTTGATGACATCTGTCTTTTCAGTGATACTTGGAACGATCACTATAATGGTATAAATGAACTATTGTCTATCTTACGCGAGCATAACCTGACAGCGAAACCATCGAAAGCATGTATTGGTTTTAGCGAAATATCTTTCTTAGGACACCGTGTTGGTCATGGGTTCCTAAAAACAGAAGACCATAATACAAGTAAGATACTTAACATTTCTATTACTAAGACTAAAAAGCAAGTACGAAGTCTCTTAGGTCTAATACAATTTTATGGACGATTCATCCCGAATCTGTCCTCCATTATGTCACCTCTTTCTTCCTTGCTAAAGAAAGGGTCTCCTAATGTAGTCCATTGGACTCAAGAATGTCAATCCTCTTTGGATAAGGTTAAAACTATGTTTTCTACTTCACCTATCCTAGTATTGCCTTCTAAGGATAAGACATTTATTCTTCGTAGTGACGCTTCATCCACCGGGATTGGAGCTGCACTAATGCAAGAGTACTCTGGAACTCTGCATCCTGTGATGTATATTTCTCGGAAATTAAATGCCGCAGAGAAGAATTACTCGGTCCTAGACCGTGAATTATTGGCTATGGTTTGGTCAATCCTTAAACTGCAAAGATTTTTCTTCTGGGCGCGCATTTCATTGTGGAAACTGACCAGAAAGCTCTTACGGCTATTCAGAGTAAAAATCTGAAGAGCGCGAGATCAACGCGATACGCGATTGCTCTACAGCCATTTCATTTTTCGGTGCGAGCTATCCGTGGGTCAGAAAATGTGATGGCAGATATTTTGTCTAGATGCCCACATGATTCATAACTGTTATACAACTTTGATACAGTTGTTTCTATGTTGAAATGTGTACACATATGTAATATATCATATATTGATTGTAACACTACTTAGCGGTTCATTGATATGTATTCACCGCTGATCTTTCAATGTTTTTTCGTCTTTGATGATCATGATGTTAAGATATCTTAGATGGAATTTATGTATAAACTAATGTGGAAATTGTGTCATTGCTAATATTGTAGTATGCGTTGGTGACACCTCTCTGGAAATATTTATACTTAGAGAAGTACTTTCTCTAAGGTCATAAAACTTATGCTTATCATCTGCGCATTGTTATTGCTGCGTTGTGAGCCTATTGTATGTTGCTCCTAGATGTATTTCAAAAAAAAAATGTACCATTTTTTTTTTTTCCCGAGGGGTGTGGTAATCTGTTGCGTGCATATTTTGACGCACATTTTACAAAAATCGATATGGCTATTTAATATGGGAAAAATATGGACATTCATTTATTTGTGTATGAAAATGCTGTTTATGGTAAAAGCGAGATAATCCATGTTTGATTCACACTTTTGATTATAGGAGTAATCGTTCTGGATATTGATCCAGCGCAAGGATATTGCGCTTGCGTTTGTACTTATTTTTTAGGGCCAGAAAATATATTAATTTGCTTATTGTGTTTATGGCCTGAATTCATATGTATTACATATTATTAGTACAAGTAGAATCAGTCCTATATTGTATATTTTGGATGGGTAGGAGGGACTAGATTCTTGCTAGCGGAAGTATGAGTTGTCTTGACAAGTCGTGATGAGTTCCGATGTACTGCTTACAAATGGCGGGGTACGTTTTTCAAGAGCTGGTCCTTTCGTCAGAAAAAAATGTCTTACGACGTGGTTTTTCTTCTGAAGGAGATGGTGTCTCTACGATAGTTTGTGTTAGAGACTCTCCTTATGTCAGTATATAGATGATTCGGACTCCAGGTAAACCCAGCTCCTATTTTTGATGATCTCTCGTCGGTTAGGCCTAGCTTGACTTTTGGTGCTTCGTTATGCTAGTGTCGTGTTTGGTATCGACGAAGATGACAGATTTTTCTGCAGCGGTTATGGCTACGTGGAATTAACTGATCACCGTAGAGCTGTATGGAAACATTTATGAAATCCTTTATATACCCATTATAAATTAACTCTGGCTTATATTCTCCTTCCTATGAATGAGTGAACGACAACTCAGGGAGGCAGCCATGTTGGATTTCAGTCATCATATGTTTTGATCACTGCCAAGAGAACAGATTATTTATCCTATTATCGGACAGTGACAGGGAGATCTCAATCTTGCTAGAAACCCCCTTTTCGTGGTTTCATAATCTATACTACAAACTATGGACGTCAAGTAACTTTGGTTATTTATCGATCCGCCCTTCACTGACGCGTTTAGTCAGATAGGGGGATGTGGCCATAATGTATCATGACATTGAACTTTTGATGTACTGCCCATTATTTCTGAATGTGTCATGACTTCAGATCTGCTATGTATACCTACAAATTGATATGTCAACGAACCATGATGTACTCGTATGTCCCAGTGTGTACGTCTGAATAAATTGAGTAAACTAAGATTCCAGCAGTCTGCATTGGTGCCTTGTAGACACAAGTGTGAGTGGTTATATTGGTCAGCACACGAACAGTACACCATTCGCGGTAATCACACTCTACACTTCTACTTCATACATACACCATCCTGCGTCGGCTGAAGTGACCAAGTTTAGGGCCTGCTTCCCCTGGAGCCTTTGCCTTCCCTAACTCAGGACTAGGGTGAGTTACCCATTTACAGCTGGGTAAACTGGAGCATGCCTGATCTCAACAACACACCACTCTTCCTTACAGAGCAGACAGACTGATACTTTACAGTGTGTGTGTGAAAGCAACTTTACAGAGTGGAAAGAACAAGACTTTACAATCAGGAAAACAACTACTTAGCAGCGGCATGTGTCTTTTATTCCCTCTAAAGTTGGTGGTACGGATAAAAGAACGAACAAACGAACGAACGAACGAACTTTATTTTCAAAGGGTTAAGAATTGGGCACGCAGGCCCGTCTGACATTCTGCCCTTCCTCTCTCTCTCTCATCATATATACTATATCCTTTCATCCTCACATTTACTATAAGCATAATTAAGGCATTTATCATTATAAAAGTAATATTAAATTTGCAATAATCATCATAATTAAAGTACGTTTTTAACATTAAAAAAGAATAATAATAATAATAATGAATGTAAAAATAAAATAAATAAAAATAAACATTAATAGATAGATAGATAGATAGATAGATAGATAGATAGATAGATAGATAGATAGATAGATAGATAGATAGATAGATAGATAGATAGATAGATAGATAGATAGATAGATAGATAGATGGATGGATGGATGGATGGATGGATGGATGGATGGATGGATGGATGGATGGATGGATGGATGGATGGATGGATGGATGGGTGGGTGGGTGGGTGGGTGGGTGGGTAGGTAGGTAGGTAGGTAGGTAGGTAGGTAGGTAGGTAGGTAGGTAGGTAGGTAGGTAGGTAGGTAGGTAGGTAGGTTGGTAGGTAGGTAGGTAGGTAGGTAGGTAGGTAGGTAGGTAGGTAGGTAGGTAGGTAGGTAGGTAGGTAGATAGATAGATAGATAGATAGATAGATAGATAGATAGATAGATAGATAGATAGATAGATAGATAGATAGATAGATAGATAGATAGATAGATAGATAGATAGATAGATAGATAGATAGATAGATAGATAGATAGATAGATAGATAGATAGATAGATAGATAGATAGATAGATAGATAGATAGATAGACAGATAGTTTATAGTGGTATATAATAAGAACTCGTGACATTTTGGGAATCCGCTGCTGAATGACCTGGGACTTAGTGTGTTGTCAGCGCATGCGGAAAATGTTCCCACAGGTGAGCAGCTTTGAGTCCCAAACAGATACTGCCACAGGAGTGAATTGTTGACGCCTCCACTATACGAGATCCAGCTTTATGACCTATGCTCCTTAGGGAGGTAAAGGGTATTGACTGATAGATAAGAATCGTGTATATAGGCCCGTCTTACATTTTGCCCTTCCTCTTACTCATCTTTTATTGCTAGTTATTCAGACATTCTCCATACTTAAGGTGTTAGTTTAATGGCGATGCAACATTATAAGTAGTATAAAAGCATACATTTACAGTATTTGATTACAATTAAGAAGTAAGATATATTAAAATGAAAAACTAGATCATTAGACCCTCCATACAGTATATTAGATAATAATTCGAAATATAATCCCTTAGGGCGGCATATAATTGGCACTCATAATGTATTTGAACGGTCTACGATTATATGAGTAGGGACTGTGCATGTTTTTAAGATCATGTGGAAGATTGTTCCAAAGATGAGCAGCTGAGTAAGCCAAGCTCTTCTTGAACAAATCTAGCCTGGGCTTGGGTACCTGTAACTGGATGAAGCGGTTACTACGTTTTTCATTGAATTTTAAAAGAGGCCACAGATACATTGGAGTATTGTGTGACAAGATTTTGTGAGCGAATTTAGCTTTGTTAAATAGGAAGCGCTTTCTAAGGGGTAATATTTTAAGATAGTTATATAAATCTATACAATGTGTTTGGTGTTTATCAGCAACTAGGCGCACTGCACGTTTTTGAAGTGAATGAAGCCTTTTTGTGTTGGATATGTAACAACCATCCCAGATTGTGGAACAATAGTCTAGGTATGTTTGTATGTGAGATGTGTAGAACATTTTCCTTGCCCCCTCATCCAGGAAGTGTTTGATTTTGGCTAATTGGTAAACTTTTTGTGCCGTTAGCTTTGTGAGTGCACTTACATGTGAGTTCCAACTTAGGTGCTGGTCAACAGTTAGACCTAGAGTTTTATGTTCATTTACGTTTTCAATTAGTGATGTTCCAATGTAGAGCTGAAGTGTTGTTTTCTGCGAGTTTTGTAGTTTTTGTCTGGTTGATATTAACATACATTTCGTTTTACTAATATTTATTTGCATTCGATTCTCGTTGCTCCACTTAATAAGATTATGTGTATCAGTTTGTAAAGATAGTTCTAGTGTGGCGCAACTTTTGTCACTAGTGTAAACAGTACAGTCATCGGCAAACAGATCACAGGATGAATGTTTGATGTACCGTTCAGAGGAAGATCATTAATGTATACGGCAAAGAGAAGAGGGCCGAGGATAGAACCCTGAGGAACACCGATATCGACAACAGTTGGGTTAGACAAAGAATTATTGTTAAGACACCACTTGTTGTCTGTCTGTCATAAATGATTTAATTAACTTCACCAGCTTAAGATTTACTTTCATTGTTTCTAATTTTCTGATTAAAATAGAGTGATCTATCATATCGAATGCTTTTTTAAAGTCTACAAAGATTGCTCCACATAAGTTATCGTTATTGATGTTTAGATGCCAGTTCTCTATCATTTTTGTTAAGGCTGTGTCGCATGAATGCTTTGGTCTAAACCCCGACTGACTATCAACAAGCAGGTCATTATTAGCTAGGTGTTCCATTGCTGTTTTGTGTATGTGTTTTTCCAGTGGTTTGGACAGGTTCTACTCACGTTACCAGCTGTACTAGTCTGTGGTTCGAAGCTTGAGATCAACACGTGAAACCTACGTCCACCGGGTGGTGAAGATCCCTGCCTTGACCGGAAGCTGTTACGAATCTTTTGGCGACGTGCCCTTGCCACAGTGACGAAGTGACGGAACCCAGCAGCACCAACATTTCATCAATTTGGAAGTTAAGTTATTTATAAGTTTAGCAGGCCACCTCAAAAGACTCTGTTTTCATCTCCCAAACCGAAATCTAGGTTGAACCATAATTTCTCATAATTATCATTTCATATTTATTTACATTTGTTTCAAAGTAATTGAGCATTACATTTGTATATGTTGATTTTGACAAATTCATAGTTTAATTAATCATTTCAGAGAGAAAGGCAAATGTATGATTCAGAACATCTAGTAAATATTCATTAATATATATACATATCTTTATCGAGCTAATAAAAGAAATTTCGCTGAATTAAATCAGCTGGGGGCTTGAACGAGTAAATCCTTTATATCCATCTTCACAAAAGGCAGCTGGTCAGATACAAAGTTTACGTGCTAAGACTCATTCAGCATTGTTCTTGACTTTTGAAATACCTTGTGAACATGCCCTCGAGGCAGAAGCATCATTATCCCTCTATCTACAACTCTGCCAAGAGTAATCTTGTGCGAAGGTAGACACCTTTGAAGACCCACATTAGATACTCTAGGTTTTGGCCACTGTTGGACCACTACTGCAGAGCCAAGCGGAGGCAGTCCGTGACAATAGCACGCAGAAATAGTAAGCCAAAACACAAGTCAAACGTCTTTACACATGCTACTAGCAATTAACTTTTGACATCGCTAAATTGCGTTTGAAAACTTTATAAGTTACAGGAACGAAAAATTAAAATCAAAGTACCTGTTTCTGAATTGTTAAAATAGCTCCTTCATGTTTTCCTTATTATCCTGATGTAAATGTCTATCTTTGAGCAAAATTTGGATAAACAGATTTTTCGGATAAGTAGAAGTACTTTCGATAGTCCCAGCGACTTCCATTTATCTGGACTGCACTGTATTGCGTTTTTAAGTCCAAATACTATGTTCAATTTCCGATATGCGAAAGTGACATCTTATCTTCTTCTTCTTCGTACACTCTCAGACGTCCAATTGAATGTTTTCAAAGAAAGCGGTAGTCAGTTTGAGGCTATTTGAATCTCCTTAGAGTTTTTCCACGAATGGTACTGGTGTACGCCATATACGTTTTCTCTGTTCCGCATATGTTGGGCAACTTCGAAGCAGATGTTCAGCGGTCATTTTATCAGTGCCACAGTTACACTGATCGGTAGTTCCTATCTTTAGCTTGTTGAATAGATGGTATGCCAATCTGTTGTGGCTAGTGCGGAGTCTGAAGATTAATCGTTGACATAGTTTGTGGAGCACTATTCTGAGGTCATTGTTGCGTGCATATTTGACGCACATTTTTACAAAAATCGATATGGCTATTTAATATGGGAAAAATATAGACATGCATTCATTTGTGTATGAAAATGCTGTTTATGGTAAAAGCGAGATAATCCATGTTTGATTCACACTTTTGATTATAGGAGTAATCGTTCTGGATATTGATCCAGCGCAAGGATATTGCGCTTGCGTTTGTACTTATTTTTTAGGGCCAGAAAATATATTAATTTGCTTATTGTGTTTATGGCCTGAATTCATATGTATTACATATTATTAGTACAAGTAGAATCAGTCCTATATTGTATATTTTGGATTGGTAGGAGGGACTAGATTCTTGCTAGCGGAAGTATGAGTTGTCTTGACAAGTCGTGATGAGTTCCGATGTACTGCTTACAAATGGCGGGGTACGTTTTTCTAGAGCTGGTCCTTTCGTCAGAAAAAAATGTCTCACGAAGTGGTTTTTCTTCTGAAGGAGATGGTGTCTCTACGATAGTTTGTGTTAGAGACTCTCCTTATGTCAGTATATAGATGATTCGGACTCCAGGTAAACCCAGCTCCTATTTTTGATGATCTCTCGTCGGTTAGGCCTAGCTTGACTTTTGTGCTTCGCTATGCTAGTGTCGTGTTTTGTATCGACGAAGATGACAGATTTTCCTGCAGCGGTTATGGCTACATGAATTAACCTGATCACCGTAGAGCTGTATGGAAACATTTATGAAATCCTTTATATACCCATTATAAATTAACTCTGGCTTATATTCTCCTTCCTATGAATGAGTGAACGACAACTCAGGGAGGTAGCCATGTTGGATTTCGGTCATCATATGTTTTGATCACTGCCAAGAGAACAGATTATTTATCTTATTATCGGACAGTGACAGGGAGATCTCAATCTTGCTAGAAACCCCCTTTCGTGGTTTCATAATTTATACTACAAACTATGGACGTCAAGTAACTTTGGTTATTTATCGATCCGCCCTTCACTGACGCGTTTAGTCAGATAGGGGGATGTGGCCATAATGTATCATGACATTGAACTTTTGATGTACTGCCCATTATTACTGAATGTGTCATGACTTCAGATCTGCTATGTATACCTACAAATTGATATGTCAACGAACCATGATGTACTCGTATGTCCCAGTGTGTACGTCTGAATAAATTGAGTAAACTAAGATTCCAGCAGTCTGCATTGGTGCCTTGTAGACACAAGTGTGAGTGGTTATATTGGTCAGCACACGAACAGTACACCATTCGCGGTAATCACACTCTACACTTCTACTTCATACATACACCATCCTGCGTCGGCTGAAGTGACCAAGTTTAGGGCCTGCTTCCCCTGGAGCCTTTGCCTTCCCTAACTCAGGACTAGGGTGAGTTACCCATTTACAGCTGGGTAGACTGGAGCATGCCTGATCTCAACAACACACCACTCTTCCTTACAGAGCAGACAGACTGATACTTTACAGTGGCGAGCCAGATTCCTGGGTCCAGCTTACGCAGTTTTGTGTTGAGAATCACAGTTTACAGCTGAAAGAACATTTGTTTGAACACATCAACACCAGTAGGACAGTTTTACAGTCGATGTCAGCTTGACCTGTATTACCGATAGGATGCTGTATCTAGGTCAGCGCTTGTTGACAGTTTTTCGCTGTACAGACAGTATTACACAGGACAGTGGTATCAAGTGTAGAAAATATCTGGAGCAATATTGTTGACATTTCTCAACGTACAGAAGAATCACAGTGTTGCTGAACATAAAGTGCATAGTTCATCGTTGGTTCTTCAGATGCTCAACAGAGAAAAATTGACAGTGTAATAGTTTAAAATTAAATCTATTACTGAATAAAGTGGCAAGTTATTAGTATTAAAATAAACTGTGCCTGCTTTACAACACTATACCTGCAACACATTCCATTCATGACATAAATGATATTGTATGCTATATGCTATTTATGCTTACATGTTATTTGTTTATATGTGTAGGTGTTTATATGTTGCGGGCCTGGATGGGTGGTGACTAGAACAGGAAATACCGAATAATATTGGTCTTGTTCTGGCGTTCGATAGGGAGCAATTTCTTAATTGAAATTTGCATGCAACATAGTTTGCAAATATTTGGTTAGTTGTGACGACTGTTTCATATTTGTATTTGTAACATTTTTTTTGTGTTCCTTAGTTTTGTTTGATTTGTTTGTATAATTGTAGGTCTCATCTTTTCTTTCATTTCAGTTTTTTACACCCTTATGTTTATACACTGTGGCGTTATTTGTCTTGTTATCTTATGGCAGTTATCATCACGGTTTCTGTGATCATTTTTTTCATTTCTCCTATTTAATTTAATTTGATCTCTGCAAATGTTTTCATATTGTCTTTTCTTGTTTGTCCTTTGTAATGTCTTTAGTTGACATATGACGTATAGTGGTATACACTGATAGTATAGTACAGATCAGTACTTTCTGATTGTTATTGTTATAAAACAAAATGTACAAGACCTTTGTAAGGCTTGTCTCCCAAAGTGATTGGTAAAGGGAAATATTTTTTCTACAGGTACTCAAGTGATCTTTGATTACATTGAGGTATACAAGACCTTTGTAAGGCTTGTCTCCCAAAGTGATTGGTAAAGGGAAATATTTTTTTCCACAGGTACTCAAGTGATCTTTGATTACAGTGAGGTATACAAGACCTTTGTAAGGCTTGTCCCCACAGTATTTGAGATACAATTATTGTTGTCCACAGGTACTCAAGTTATCATTGGTTATTATAAACCATACAAGTTTGGACTAAGACTAAGTCTATGGTATAGACTTGTCTCCCATTAACTTGAAAGAGGGTAATTTATTTACTTTTTCAGGTTTCTGATTTAAGAAGACAATATGTCTACATTAGATTATTTCATTACACAAGGAAAATCTCTTGATAAGACTGGAAAAGACTTAGAACAATGGGCTGTTGCTCAATATGACAAAGCATTAGCTGCAGAAGAGAAAAAAATTGCTGCTGCTGTTGAAGAAAAAAAAGCTGCGGCTGAGGAGAGAAAACTTCAAATAGAAGAAAAAAAAGCTGCTGCAGAAGAAAGGAAAGCCTTAGCTGAAGAAAAAAGATTAGAAAAAGAAGCTGATACTGCTGCTGAACTTAAGAAATTGCAGATGCAAGTGGAGGAAAGGAGATTTGAGGCAGAACAGAAGAAATTAGAAGCTGATGCAGAGCAGAAAAAATTAGAAGTTGCTGCAGAACAGAAAAAATTAGAAGTTGCTGCAGAACAGAAAAAATTAGAAGTTGCTGCAGAACAGAAGAAATTAGAAGCTGCTGCAGAACAGAAAAAACTAGAAGTTGCTGCTGCTGCAGAACAGAAAAAACTAGAAGTTGCTGCTGCTGCAGAACAGAAAAAATTAGAAGCTGCTGCTGCTGCAGAACAAAAAAAATTAGATAGAGAAGCTGAAGAGAGAAAAGCAATAAGAGAACATGAGTTTGAATTAGAGAAATTAAAATTGACATGTATGAGTAATGTTAATCAGGCATCTGGTGGTAATGGTAAACCCTTTGTATACAAGGTCAAGGTACCAGCGTTTAACCCTACCAGTGATGACATAACATTTTGGCTTTCTAGATTTGAACGGGCTTGTCGATCTCATAATGTTGACAAATCACAGTATGTGAATCAGTTGTCTGAAAATCTAAAAGGGGAGTCTCTGAGTAAGTTATATTTTTGTTGAAGAGGCCGACAAAGACAATTATGATGCTGTTAGGGCAGCTTTGATAAAGAGATATCAGCTGTCTGAGGAAGGTTACCGTCTTTTGTTTAAAACAATGAGACCTGAGGTAGGTGTAGAATTCTCAGATTTCATCTCAAAAGCACGAATTACACTTTCACGATGGATTGAATTATCCAAAACAGAGAAAACATTTGATGGTCTTACGGATTTATTGCTAAGAGACAAGGTCATGTCTTCTGTAAATAAATCATTCCTAGAGTTCTTACATGAGCGTAAACCTGGTACAATAAAGCAAATGGAAGAATATTGTGACCAGTATGCCACGGCACACCCTGACATGATTCTTGGTAACTCTAACATTAAAGAGAGTATGCCAGTTGCTTCGGCAACAGAATATAATCAGAATTACTCACACAAATTCCAAGGAGCTAAAAATAAATTTGATAAAAAGGTTAATTGGGATAAGTATCAAAACCAAGATAACCGCTCAAATCAGAGTTCTTCTTTGAAGAACTGGAATCGGTCTGATAGTCCTCGACACGCGAGGGGTTCCCATAATGTTAGAAATTCTCGGAAAGGGAGTAGCTATAGGAACTACCCAAGTGCTTCATGGAGACAAAAGAAACAATATTACAGGGATACTCAATATAATGAGCATGATGATTATGATCATGAATATTATGATTCAAACCCAAATAGGGGTTATAACAGAGGCAATAATAATTATAGAGACAATTATAACCGAGGTAGATCACAACACAAAAGACATGGTAAATCTTATTACCAGGCTAACTCTGCACAACAGGAGTTCCACGACACCGATAATCAGAATAATGATAAAAAAGACTCCAATAGTGTAGCAAATTCCGCTTTCGATTTTGCTAGAGCATCTGAGTGTTCGCAATGCAAAACATTATTCGATCCAACCACAGTGTCTACTTTAAGCTGCGGTCACCCACTTCCCGCTCTTCATGCGTCAATCGCGCATAATGGAAGGGGTGCTCTTGTCTTTAATAGGGGCCTAATAGATGGTACTCCGGTATCAATTCTTTTCGACTCGGGGTGCACTACAATTGGAGTGAGGCAATCACTCGTAAATCCTTCTCGAGCTACAGGCAATATAGTCAAATGTGTAACATTTGGTGGCACATTGGAGAAGTACTCCACTGCCATTATCAATATTGCTACGCCTTTCTTTACAGGAGAGGTGCAAGCATGTCTCTTGCCGAATCCGATCGCTGATCTTATCATCGGTCGCATTCATGGAGTGAAAGAATGCACTCCACAGCAAATTTCTAATTGGGAAAATGTTAATATGCAATCGGCTAATGCAGTAATCACTAGGGCTCAAGCTCTTAATATGCCACAATCTTCACATTCTGAAGATAATGATGCGCAGATCCAAGATGATCCCTTGGAGATTTCCCACGATTCCTTTATCAAACAGCAGGAAGATGATCCTACTCTAAAGAAATTCTTTACTCTGGCAACAAAAGGTGATCCGAATAAGGATACAAATCGTAAATCTTGGATTACGATGAAGAATGGCGTACTTGTACGTATGGTACAAGACTCCGCTAAGTCCATTCATTCTCAAATCCTTGTGCCTAAAAATATGAGAGTTAAAATCTTACAGCACGCTCATGATTCGCAGTGTGCTGGACATATGGGTTTTTTCCCGTACTAAAGCTAGAGTTCTTCAATCTTTCTTTTGGCCTGCTGTGAATAAGGACATACGAATCTATTGTCGATCTTGTAAAGTATGTCAAGAGATTAAATCCAGAGGTCCACGCCATGATGCACCTATTCAGGCTGCAGACATTCCCATTCGGCCATTTCAAAAAATGGCGATAGACATCATTGGTCCATTTAAGATAAAGTCTGCTAGAGGACACCAATTTATTTTGACGTGTGTTGATATGTGCACACGTTGGCCGGAGGCTGTTCCTCTAAAGAGCATAACTACTGCTGATGTCGCAGATGCTCTTTGGTTAATATTTTCTCGTCTGGGATTTCCAGCAGAAATATTATCCGACCATGGTACCCAACTCATATCGGATACCATGTCTCAAGTAATGTCGACTCTGAAGATAGAGAGATCGCTGAGTAGTATTTATCATCCTATGTCCAATGGGATGGTGGAACGTTTGAATAGAACTCTGAAAAACCTACTAGGTAAGATAACAGAAGATCATCCTCAGGATTGGGATAGGGTTTTACCCGCGGCTCTCTTTGCATATAGAGAGGTCGCCAACGAACATACAGGATTTTCTCCCTTTGAACTTGTCTTTGGCGCGAAACCGCGAGGTCCTATGTCCTTACTGCATGATCTTATAACTGCTGATAATATTGTCGATGACACAAAATCCTCTTATGAATATGTCATCGCACTTAGACACAAGATTATTGAAGCATGCAAATTGGCAACTGCTTCTTCTGAATTTGCGAAACAGAAGGCAAGGGAATTTGCCAATAAAAAGAGATGTTTGCGTCAACTTTGTCCAGGTGACAAAGCATTTGTCTTGCTACCTTGTAGGGAAAATAGACTTCTCATTTCTTGGAAAGGTCCGTACGATATAATATCAAAGGTTTCCGATGTTGACTATATCGTCGATATTGACGGGAAGCGTAAAACCTTCCACATCAACATGCTCACGGAATTCCATGAACGTCCTGATTATTTACAACCTGTTTTCCAGGCAACGGACGATTTTCCAGTCCAACATGGACAGTACTCATCTCTGTCAGTAATACAGGATGAGGAAACGAGTTTCTCGGATGTAAATTTACCTTTTCCATGATTCCTCTTCACTCTAATGAATCATGGAAAGATGTTGCAATTTCTCCAGAATTATCTCCAGGAGAGCAGAAACAAGTTTCTACTATGTTAGAACAATTTCAGGATGTCCTTACTGACATTCCTGGTCAAACGGATGTCATTCAACATGACATTATTCTTACTGACCATAGTCCTATAAGAGTCAGACCGTATCCTATCCCGATACATTTTCAAGCACAGGTAGAGAAAGAGTTAGATGAGATGATAGAGTTAAAAATTATTGAACCATCCACATCAGCATATTCTTCGCCAATGGTTATAGTACGAAAAAAAGACAATAACATACGTCTTTGCGTGGATTATCGCAAATTGAATCAAGTGACTAAATTCGATGCTGAACCTATGCCTTTACTAGAAGAGCTACTTACGAGACTATCGAATTCTCACTTCTTTACTAAACTCGATTTGTCTAAGGGATATTGGCAAGTTCCACTATCCGAACACGCCAAACCGTTTACTGCTTTTTCGACGCCTAGGGGTCTATTCCAATGGAATTTCATGCCTTTCGGTCTTATGAACGCCCCTGCTACATTTGTACGCATGATGCGTCGAATCCTATCTCATCGCTCAGATGTCATTGCGTATCTTGATGACATCTGTCTTTTCAGTGATACTTGGAACGATCACTATAATGGTATAAATGAACTATTGTCTATCTTACGCGAGCATAACCTGACAGCGAAACCATCGAAAGCATGTATTGGTTTTAGCGAAATATCTTTCTTAGGACACCGTGTTGGTCATGGGTTCCTAAAAACAGAAGACCATAATACAAGTAAGATACTTAACATTTCTATTCCTAAGACTAAAAAGCAAGTACGAAGTCTCTTAGGTCTAATACAATTTTATGGACGATTCATCCCGAATCTGTCCTCCATTATGTCACCTCTTTCTTCCTTGCTAAAGAAAGGGTCTCCTAATGTAGTCCATTGGACTCAAGAATGTCAATCCTCTTTGGATAAGGTTAAAACTATGTTTTCTACTTCACCTATCCTAGTATTACCTTCTAAGGATAAGACATTTATTCTTCGTAGTGACGCTTCATCCACCGGGATTGGAGCTGCACTAATGCAAGAGTACTCTGGAACTCTGCATCCTGTGATGTATATTTCTCGGAAATTAAATGCCGCAGAGAAGAATTACTCGGTTCTAGACCGTGAATTATTGGCTATGGTTTGGTCAATCCTTAAACTGCAAAGATTTCTTCTGGGCGCGCATTTCATTGTGGAAACTGACCAGAAAGCTCTTACGGCTATTCAGAGTAAAAATCTGAAGAGCGCGAGATCAACGCGATACGCGATTGCTCTACAGCCATTTCATTTTTCGGTGCGAGCTATCCGTGGGTCAGAAAATGTGATGGCAGATATTTTGTCTAGATGCCCACATGATTCATAACTGTTATACAACTTTGATACAGTTGTTTCTATGTTGAAATGTGTACACATATGTAATATATCATATATTGATTGTAACACTACTTAGCGGTTCATTGATATGTATTCACCGCTGATCTTTCAATGTTTTTCGTCTTTGATGATCATGATGTTAAGATATCTTAGATGGAATTTATGTATAAACTAATGTGGAAATTGTGTCATTGCTAATATTGTAGTATGCGTTGGTGACACCTCTCTGGAAATATTTATACTTAGAGAAGTACTTTCTCTAAGGTCATAAAACTTATGCTTATCATCTGCGCATTGTTATTGCTGCGTTGTGAGCCTATTGTATGTTGCTCCTAGATGTATTTCAAAAAAAAAATGTACCATTTTTTTTTTCCCGAGGGGTGTGGTAATCTGTTGCGTGCATATTTTGACGCACATTTTACAAAAATCGATATGGCTATTTAATATGGGAAAAATATAGACATTCATTTATTTGTGTATGAAAATGCTGTTTATGGTAAAAGCGAGATAATCCATGTTTGATTCACACTTTTGATTATAGGAGTAATCGTTCTGGATATTGATCCAGCGCAAGGATATTGCGCTTGCGTTTGTACTTATTTTTTAGGGCCAGAAAATATATTAATTTGCTTATTGTGTTTATGGCCTGAATTCATATGTATTACATATTATTAGTACAAGTAGAATCAGTCCTATATTGTATATTTTGGATGGGTAGGAGGGACTAGATTCTTGCTAGCGGAAGTATGAGTTGTCTTGACAAGTCGTGATGAGTTCCGATGTACTGCTTACAAATGGCGGGGTACGTTTTTCAAGAGCTGGTCCTTTCGTCAGAAAAAAATGTCTTACGACGTGGTTTTTCTTCTGAAGGAGATGGTGTCTCTACGATAGTTTGTGTTAGAGACTCTCCTTATGTCAGTATATAGATGATTCGGACTCCAGGTAAACCCAGCTCCTATTTTTGATGATCTCTCGTCGGTTAGGCCTAGCTTGACTTTTGGTGCTTCGTTATGCTAGTGTCGTGTTTGGTATCGACGAAGATGACAGATTTTCCTGCAGCGGTTATGGCTACGTGGAATTAACTGATCACCGTAGAGCTGTATGGAAACATTTATGAAATCCTTTATGTACCCATTATAAATTAACTCTGGCTTATATTCTCCTTCCTATGAATGAGTGAACGACAACTCAGGGAGGCAGCCATGTTGGATTTCAGTCATCATATGTTTTGATCACTGCCAAGAGAACAGATTATTTATCCTATTATCGGACAGTGACAGGGAGATCTCAATCTTGCTAGAAACCCCCTTTTCGTGGTTTCATAATCTATACTACAAACTATGGACGTCAAGTAACTTTGGTTATTTATCGATCCGCCCTTCACTGACGCGTTTAGTCAGATAGGGGGATGTGGCCATAATGTATCATGACATTGAACTTTTGATGTACTGCCCATTATTTCTGAATGTGTCATGACTTCAGATCTGCTATGTATACCTACAAATTGATATGTCAACGAACCATGATGTACTCGTATGTCCCAGTGTGTACGTCTGAATAAATTGAGTAAACTAAGATTCCAGCAGTCTGCATTGGTGCCTTGTAGACACAAGTGTGAGTGGTTATATTGGTCAGCACACGAACAGTACACCATTCGCGGTAATCACACTCTACACTTCTACTTCATACATACACCATCCTGCGTCGGCTGAAGTGACCAAGTTTAGGGCCTGCTTCCCCTGGAGCCTTTGCCTTCCCTAACTCAGGACTAGGGTGAGTTACCCATTTACAGCTGGGTAAACTGGAGCATGCCTGATCTCAACAACACACCACTCTTCCTTACAGAGCAGACAGACTGATACTTTACAGTGTGTGTGTGAAAGCAACTTTACAGAGTGGAAAGAACAAGACTTTACAATCAGGAAAACAACTACTTAGCAGCGGCATGTGTCTTTTATTCCCTCTAAAGTTGGTGGTACGGATAAAAGAACGAACAAACGAACGAACGAACGAACTTTATTTTCAAAGGGTTAAGAATTGGGCACGCAGGCCCGTCTGACATTCTGCCCTTCCTCTCTCTCTCTCATCATATATACTATATCCTTTCATCCTCACATTTACTATAAGCATAATTAAGGCATTTATCATTATAAAAGTAATATTAAATTTGCAATAATCATCATAATTAAAGTACGTTTTTAACATTAAAAAAGAATAATAATAATAATAATGAATGTAAAAATAAAATAAATAAAAATAAACATTAATAGATAGATAGATAGATAGATAGATAGATAGATAGATAGATAGATAGATAGATAGATAGATAGATAGATAGATAGATAGATAGATAGATAGATAGATAGATAGATAGATATGGATGGATGGATGGATGGATGGATGGATGGATGGATGGATGGATGGATGGATGGATGGATGGGTGGATGGATGGATGGATGGATGGGTAGATGGGTGGGTAGGTAGGTGGGTAGGTAGGTAGGTAGGTAGGTAGGTAGGTAGGTAGGTAGGTAGGTAGGTAGGTAGGTAGGTAGGTAGGTAGGTAGGTAGGTAGGTAGGTAGGTAGGTAGGTAGGTAGGTAGGTAGGTAGGTAGGTAGATAGATAGATAGATAGATAGATAGATAGATAGATAGATAGATAGATAGATAGATAGATAGATAGATAGATAGATAGATAGATAGATAGATAGATAGATAGATAGATAGATAGATAGATAGATAGATAGATAGATAGATAGATAGATAGATAGATAGATAGATAGATAGATAGATAGATAGACAGATAGTTTATAGTGGTATATAATAAGAACTCGTGACATTTTGGGAATCCGCTGCTGAATGACCTGGGACTTAGTGTGTTGTCAGCGCATGCGGAAAATGTTCCCACAGGTGAGCAGCTTTGAGTCCCAAACAGATACTGCCACAGGAGTGAATTGTTGACGCCTCCACTATACGAGATCCAGCTTTATGACCTATGCTCCTTAGGGAGGTAAAGGGTATTGACTGATAGATAAGAATCGTGTATATAGGCCCGTCTTACATTTTGCCCTTCCTCTTACTCATCTTTTATTGCTAGTTATTCAGACATTCTCCATACTTAAGGTGTTAGTTTAATGGCGATGCAACATTATAAGTAGTATAAAAGCATACATTTACAGTATTTGATTACAATTAAGAAGTAAGATATATTAAAATGAAAAACTAGATCATTAGACCCTCCATACAGTATATTAGATAATAATTCGAAATATAATCCCTTAGGGCGGCATATAATTGGCACTCATAATGTATTTGAACGGTCTACGATTATATGAGTAGGGACTGTGCATGTTTTTAAGATCATGTGGAAGATTGTTCCAAAGATGAGCAGCTGAGTAAGCCAAGCTCTTCTTGAACAAATCTAGCCTGGGCTTGGGTACCTGTAACTGGATGAAGCGGTTACTACGTTTTTCATTGAATTTTAAAAGAGGCCACAGATACATTGGAGTATTGTGTGACAAGATTTTGTGAGCGAATTGAGCTTTGTTAAATAGGAAGCGCTTTTTAAGGGGTAATATTTTAAGATAGTTAATATAAATCTATACAATGTGTTTGGTGTTTATCAGCAACTAGGCGCACTGCACGTTTTTGAAGTGAATGAAGCCTTTTTGTGTTGGATATGTAACAACCATCCCAGATTGTGGAACAATAGTCTAGGTATGTTTGTATGTGAGATGTGTAGAACATTTTCCTTGCCCCCTCATCCAGGAAGTGTTTGATTTTGGCTAATTGGTAAACTTTTTGTGCCGTTAGCTTTGTGAGTGCACTTACATGTGAGTTCCAACTTAGGTGCTGGTCAACAGTTAGACCTAGAGTTTTATGTTCATTTACGTTTTCAATTAGTGATGTTCCAATGTAGAGCTGAAGTGTTGTTTTCTGCGAGTTTTGTAGTTTTTGTCTGGTTGATATTAACATACATTTCGTTTTACTAATATTTATTTGCATTCGATTCTCGTTGCTCCACTTAATAAGATTATGTGTATCAGTTTGTAAAGATAGTTCTAGTGTGGCGCAACTTTTGTCACTAGTGTAAACAGTACAGTCATCGGCAAACAGATCACAGGATGAATGTTTGATGTACCGTTCAGAGGAAGATCATTAATGTATACGGCAAAGAGAAGAGGGCCGAGGATAGAACCCTGAGGAACACCGATATCGACAACAGTTGGGTTAGACAAAGAATTATTGTTAAGACACCACTTGTTGTCTGTCTGTCATAAATGATTTAATTAACTTCACCAGCTTAAGATTTACTTTCATTGTTTCTAATTTTCTGATTAAAATAGAGTGATCTATCATATCGAATGCTTTTTTAAAGTCTACAAAGATTGCTCCACATAAGTTATCGTTATTGATGTTTAGATGCCAGTTCTCTATCATTTTTGTTAAGGCTGTGTCGCATGAATGCTTTGGTCTAAACCCCGACTGACTATCAACAAGCAGGTCATTATTAGCTAGGTGTTCCATTGCTGTTTTGTGTATGTGTTTTTCCAGTGGTTTGGACAGGTTCTACTCACGTTACCAGCTGTACTAGTCTGTGGTTCGAAGCTTGAGATCAACACGTGAAACCTACGTCCACCGGGTGGTGAAGATCCCTGCCTTGACCGGAAGCTGTTACGAATCTTTTGGCGACGTGCCCTTGCCACAGTGACGAAGTGACGGAACCCAGCAGCACCAACATTTCATCAATTTGGAAGTTAAGTTATTTATAAGTTTAGCAGGCCACCTCAAAAGACTCTGTTTTCATCTCCCAAACCGAAATCTAGGTTGAACCATAATTTCTCATAATTATCATTTCATATTTATTTACATTTGTTTCAAAGTAATTGAGCATTACATTTGTATATGTTGATTTTGACAAATTCATAGTTTAATTAATCATTTCAGAGAGAAAGGCAAATGTATGATTCAGAACATCTAGTAAATATTCATTAATATATATACATATCTTTATCGAGCTAATAAAAGAAATTTCGCTGAATTAAATCAGCTGGGGGCTTGAAACGAGTAAATCCTTTATATCCATCTTCACAAAAGGCAGCTGGTCAGATACAAAGTTTACGTGCTAAGACTCATTCAGCATTGTTCTTGACTTTTGAAATACCTTGTGAACATGCCCTCGAGGCAGAAGCATCATTATCCCTCTATCTACAACTCTGCCAAGAGTAATCTTGTGCGAAGGTAGACACCTTTGAAGACCCACATTAGATACTCTAGGTTTTGGCCACTGTTGGACCACTACTGCAGAGCCAAGCGGAGGCAGTCCGTGACAATAGCACGCAGAAATAGTAAGCCAAAACACAAGTCAAACGTCTTTACACATGCTACTAGCAATTAACTTTTGACATCGCTAAATTGCGTTTGAAAACTTTATAAGTTACAGGAACGAAAAATTAAAATCAAAGTACCTGTTTCTGAATTGTTAAAATAGCTCCTTCATGTTTTCCTTATTATCCTGATGTAAATGTCTATCTTTGAGCAAAATTTGGATAAACAGATTTTTCGGATAAGTAGAAGTACTTTCGATAGTCCCAGCGACTTCCATTTATCTGGACTGCACTGTATTGCGTTTTTAAGTCCAAATACTATGTTCAATTTCCGATATGCGAAAGTGACATCTTATCTTCTTCTTCTTCGTACACTCTCAGACGTCCAATTGAATGTTTTCAAAGAAAGCGGTAGTCAGTTTGAGGCTATTTGAATCTCCTTAGAGTTTTTCCACGAATGGTACTGGTGTACGCCATATACGTTTTCTCTGTTCCGCATATGTTGGGCAACTTCGAAGCAGATGTTCAGCGGTCATTTTATCAGTGCCACAGTTACACTGATCGGTAGTTCCTATCTTTAGCTTGTTGAATAGATGGTATGCCAATCTGTTGTGGCTAGTGCGGAGTCTGAAGATTACCACTTGTTCTCTTCTGTTGAGCTGGTAGTATGCATCATTTTGTGTATGACCTGGATGCTCTACATCCCATTTGTTTCTGTATCTGATTCTGATAAAACTCTTCGCCTCCTCGAAAGTTATGCTTGCATCAGGCTGATGTAGATTTCCACCTTCCTTTGCCAATCTGTCAGCCTCTTCGTTGCCGGTGATGTTACATTAAGATGGGATCCATTGGATCACAAAACTTTTGAATCGTTGACATAGTTTGTGGAGCACTATTCTGAGGTCATTGTTGCGTGCATATTTGACGCACATTTTTACAAAAATCGATATGGCTATTTAATATGGGAAAAATATAGACATGCATTCATTTGTGTATGAAAATGCTGTTTATGGTAAAAGCGAGATAATCCATGTTTGATTCACACTTTTGATTATAGGAGTAATCGTTCTGGATATTGATCCAGCGCAAGGATATTGCGCTTGCGTTTGTACTTATTTTTTAGGGCCAGAAAATATATTAATTTGCTTATTGTGTTTATGGCCTGAATTCATATGTATTACATATTATTAGTACAAGTAGAATCAGTCCTATATTGTATATTTTGGATTGGTAGGAGGGACTAGATTCTTGCTAGCGGAAGTATGAGTTGTCTTGACAAGTCGTGATGAGTTCCGATGTACTGCTTACAAATGGCGGGGTACGTTTTTCTAGAGCTGGTCCTTTCGTCAGAAAAAAATGTCTCACGAAGTGGTTTTTCTTCTGAAGGAGATGGTGTCTCTACGATAGTTTGTGTTAGAGACTCTCCTTATGTCAGTATATAGATGATTCGGACTCCAGGTAAACCCAGCTCCTATTTTTGATGATCTCTCGTCGGTTAGGCCTAGCTTGACTTTTGTGCTTCGCTATGCTAGTGTCGTGTTTTGTATCGACGAAGATGACAGATTTTCCTGCAGCGGTTATGGCTACATGAATTAACCTGATCACCGTAGAGCTGTATGGAAACATTTATGAAATCCTTTATATACCCATTATAAATTAACTCTGGCTTATATTCTCCTTCCTATGAATGAGTGAACGACAACTCAGGGAGGTAGCCATGTTGGATTTCGGTCATCATATGTTTTGATCACTGCCAAGAGAACAGATTATTTATCTTATTATCGGACAGTGACAGGGAGATCTCAATCTTGCTAGAAACCCCCTTTCGTGGTTTCATAATTTATACTACAAACTATGGACGTCAAGTAACTTTGGTTATTTATCGATCCGCCCTTCACTGACGCGTTTAGTCAGATAGGGGGGATGTGGCCATAATGTATCATGACATTGAACTTTTGATGTACTGCCCATTATTACTGAATGTGTCATGACTTCAGATCTGCTATGTATACCTACAAATTGATATGTCAACGAACCATGATGTACTCGTATGTCCCAGTGTGTACGTCTGAATAAATTGAGTAAACTAAGATTCCAGCAGTCTGCATTGGTGCCTTGTAGACACAAGTGTGAGTGGTTATATTGGTCAGCACACGAACAGTACACCATTCGCGGTAATCACACTCTACACTTCTACTTCATACATACACCATCCTGCGTCGGCTGAAGTGACCAAGTTTAGGGCCTGCTTCCCCTGGAGCCTTTGCCTTCCCTAACTCAGGACTAGGGTGAGTTACCCATTTACAGCTGGGTAGACTGGAGCATGCCTGATCTCAACAACACACCACTCTTCCTTACAGAGCAGACAGACTGATACTTTACAGTGGCGAGCCAGATTCCTGGGTCCAGCTTACGCAGTTTTGTGTTGAGAATCACAGTTTACAGCTGAAAGAACATTTGTTTGAACACATCAACACCAGTAGGACAGTTTTACAGTCGATGTCAGCTTGACCTGTATTACCGATAGGATGCTGTATCTAGGTCAGCGCTTGTTGACAGTTTTTCGCTGTACAGACAGTATTACACAGGACAGTGGTATCAAGTGTAGAAAATATCTGGAGCAATATTGTTGACATTTCTCAACGTACAGAAGAATCACAGTGTTGCTGAACATAAAGTGCATAGTTCATCGTTGGTTCTTCAGATGCTCAACAGAGAAAAATTGACAGTGTAATAGTTTAAAATTAAATCTATTACTGAATAAAGTGGCAAGTTATTAGTATTAAAATAAACTGTGCCTGCTTTACAACACTATACCTGCAACACATTCCATTCATGACATAAATGATATTGTATGCTATATGCTATTTATGCTTACATGTTATTTGTTTATATGTGTAGGTGTTTATATGTTGCGGGCCTGGATGGGTGGTGACTAGAACAGGAAATACCGAATAATATTGGTCTTGTTCTGGCGTTCGATAGGGAGCAATTTCTTAATTGAAATTTGCATGCAACATAGTTTGCAAATATTTGGTTAGTTGTGACGACTGTTTCATATTTGTATTTGTAACATTTTTTGTGTTCCTTAGTTTTGTTTGATTTGTTTGTATAATTGTAGGTCTCATCTTTTCTTTCATTTCAGTTTTTTACACCCTTATGTTTATACACTGTGGCGTTATTTGTCTTGTTATCTTATGGCAGTTATCATCACGGTTTCTGTGATCATTTTTTTCATTTCTCCTATTTAATTTAATTTGATCTCTGCAAATGTTTTCATATTGTCTTTTCTTGTTTGTCCTTTGTAATGTCTTTAGTTGACATATGACGTATAGTGGTATACACTGATAGTATAGTACAGATCAGTACTTTCTGATTGTTATTGTTATAAAACAAAATGTACAAGACCTTTGTAAGGCTTGTCTCCCAAAGTGATTGGTAAAGGGAAATATTTTTTCTACAGGTACTCAAGTGATCTTTGATTACATTGAGGTATACAAGACCTTTGTAAGGCTTGTCTCCCAAAGTGATTGGTAAAGGGAAATATTTTTTTCCACAGGTACTCAAGTGATCTTTGATTACAGTGAGGTATACAAGACCTTTGTAAGGCTTGTCCCCACAGTATTTGAGATACAATTATTGTTGTCCACAGGTACTCAAGTTATCATTGGTTATTATAAACCATACAAGTTTGGACTAAGACTAAGTCTATGGTATAGACTTGTCTCCCATTAACTTGAAAGAGGGTAATTTATTTACTTTTTCAGGTTTCTGATTTAAGAAGACAATATGTCTACATTAGATTATTTCATTACACAAGGAAAATCTCTTGATAAGACTGGAAAAGACTTAGAACAATGGGCTGTTGCTCAATATGACAAAGCATTAGCTGCAGAAGAGAAAAAAATTGCTGCTGCTGTTGAAGAAAAAAAAGCTGCGGCTGAGGAGAGAAAACTTCAAATAGAAGAAAAAAAAGCTGCTGCAGAAGAAAGGAAAGCCTTAGCTGAAGAAAAAAGATTAGAAAAAGAAGCTGATACTGCTGCTGAACTTAAGAAATTGCAGATGCAAGTGGAGGAAAGGAGATTTGAGGCAGAACAGAAGAAATTAGAAGCTGATGCAGAGCAGAAAAAATTAGAAGTTGCTGCAGAACAGAAAAAATTAGAAGTTGCTGCAGAACAGAAAAAATTAGAAGTTGCTGCAGAACAGAAGAAATTAGAAGCTGCTGCAGAACAGAAAAAACTAGAAGTTGCTGCTGCTGCAGAACAGAAAAAACTAGAAGTTGCTGCTGCTGCTGCAGAACAGAAAAAATTAGAAGCTGCTGCTGCTGCAGAACAAAAAAAATTAGATAGAGAAGCTGAAGAGAGAAAAGCAATAAGAGAACATGAGTTTGAATTAGAGAAATTAAAATTGACATGTATGAGTAATGTTAATCAGGCATCTGGTGGTAATGGTAAACCCTTTGTATACAAGGTCAAGGTACCAGCGTTTAACCCTACCAGTGATGACATAACATTTTGGCTTTCTAGATTTGAACGGGCTTGTCGATCTCATAATGTTGACAAATCACAGTATGTGAATCAGTTGTCTGAAAATCTAAAAGGGGAGTCTCTGAGTAAGTTATATTTTGTTGAAGAGGCCGACAAAGACAATTATGATGCTGTTAGGGCAGCTTTGATAAAGAGATATCAGCTGTCTGAGGAAGGTTACCGTCTTTTGTTTAAAACAATGAGACCTGAGGTAGGTGTAGAATTCTCAGATTTCATCTCAAAAGCACGAATTACACTTTCACGATGGATTGAATTATCCAAAACAGAGAAAACATTTGATGGTCTTACGGATTTATTGCTAAGAGACAAGGTCATGTCTTCTGTAAATAAATCATTCCTAGAGTTCTTACATGAGCGTAAACCTGGTACAATAAAGCAAATGGAAGAATATTGTGACCAGTATGCCACGGCACACCCTGACATGATTCTTGGTAACTCTAACATTAAAGAGAGTATGCCAGTTGCTTCGGCAACAGAATATAATCAGAATTACTCACACAAATTCCAAGGAGCTAAAAATAAATTTGATAAAAAGGTTAATTGGGATAAGTATCAAAACCAAGATAACCGCTCAAATCAGAGTTCTTCTTTGAAGAACTGGAATCGGTCTGATAGTCCTCGACACGCGAGGGGTTCCCATAATGTTAGAAATTCTCGGAAAGGGAGTAGCTATAGGAACTACCCAAGTGCTTCATGGAGACAAAAGAAACAATATTACAGGGATACTCAATATAATGAGCATGATGATTATGATCATGAATATTATGATTCAAACCCAAATAGGGGTTATAACAGAGGCAATAATAATTATAGAGACAATTATAACCGAGGTAGATCACAACACAAAAGACATGGTAAATCTTATTACCAGGCTAACTCTGCACAACAGGAGTTCCACGACACCGATAATCAGAATAATGATAAAAAAGACTCCAATAGTGTAGCAAATTCCGCTTTCGATTTTGCTAGAGCATCTGAGTGTTCGCAATGCAAAACATTATTCGATCCAACCACAGTGTCTACTTTAAGCTGCGGTCACCCACTTCCCGCTCTTCATGCGTCAATCGCGCATAATGGAAGGGGTGCTCTTGTCTTTAATAGGGGCCTAATAGATGGTACTCCGGTATCAATTCTTTTCGACTCGGGGTGCACTACAATTGGAGTGAGGCAATCACTCGTAAATCCTTCTCGAGCTACAGGCAATATAGTCAAATGTGTAACATTTGGTGGCACATTGGAGAAGTACTCCACTGCCATTATCAATATTGCTACGCCTTTCTTTACAGGAGAGGTGCAAGCATGTCTCTTGCCGAATCCGATCGCTGATCTTATCATCGGTCGCATTCATGGAGTGAAAGAATGCACTCCACAGCAAATTTCTAATTGGGAAAATGTTAATATGCAATCGGCTAATGCAGTAATCACTAGGGCTCAAGCTCTTAATATGCCACAATCTTCACATTCTGAAGATAATGATGCGCAGATCCAAGATGATCCCTTGGAGATTTCCCACGATTCCTTTATCAAACAGCAGGAAGATGATCCTACTCTAAAGAAATTCTTTACTCTGGCAACAAAAGGTGATCCGAATAAGGATACAAATCGTAAATCTTGGATTACGATGAAGAATGGCGTACTTGTACGTATGGTACAAGACTCCGCTAAGTCCATTCATTCTCAAATCCTTGTGCCTAAAAATATGAGAGTTAAAATCTTACAGCACGCTCATGATTCGCAGTGTGCTGGACATATGGGTTTTTCCCGTACTAAAGCTAGAGTTCTTCAATCTTTCTTTTGGCCTGCTGTGAATAAGGACATACGAATCTATTGTCGATCTTGTAAAGTATGTCAAGAGATTAAATCCAGAGGTCCACGCCATGATGCACCTATTCAGGCTGCAGACATTCCCATTCGGCCATTTCAAAAAATGGCGATAGACATCATTGGTCCATTTAAGATAAAGTCTGCTAGAGGACACCAATTTATTTTGACGTGTGTTGATATGTGCACACGTTGGCCGGAGGCTGTTCCTCTAAAGAGCATAACTACTGCTGATGTCGCAGATGCTCTTTGGTTAATATTTTCTCGTCTGGGATTTCCAGCAGAAATATTATCCGACCATGGTACCCAACTCATATCGGATACCATGTCTCAAGTAATGTCGACTCTGAAGATAGAGAGATCGCTAGAGTAGTATTTATCATCCTATGTCCAATGGGATGGTGGAACGTTTGAATAGAACTCTGAAAAACCTACTAGGTAAGATAACAGAAGATCATCCTCAGGATTGGGATAGGGTTTTACCCGCGGCTCTCTTTGCATATAGAGAGGTCGCCAACGAACATACAGGATTTTCTCCCTTTGAACTTGTCTTTGGCGCGAAACCGCGAGGTCCTATGTCCTTACTGCATGATCTTATAACTGCTGATAATATTGTCGATGACACAAAATCCTCTTATGAATATGTCATCGCACTTAGACACAAGATTATTGAAGCATGCAAATTGGCAACTGCTTCTTCTGAATTTGCGAAACAGAAGGCAAGGGAATTTGCCAATAAAAAGAGATGTTTGCGTCAACTTTGTCCAGGTGACAAAGCATTTGTCTTGCTACCTTGTAGGGAAAATAGACTTCTCATTTCTTGGAAAGGTCCGTACGATATAATATCAAAGGTTTCCGATGTTGACTATATCGTCGATATTGACGGGAAGCGTAAAACCTTCCACATCAACATGCTCACGGAATTCCATGAACGTCCTGATTATTTACAACCTGTTTTCCAGGCAACGGACGATTTTCCAGTCCAACATGGACAGTACTCATCTCTGTCAGTAATACAGGATGAGGAAACGAGTTTCTCGGATGTAAATTTACCTTTTCCACTGATTCCTCTTCACTCTAATGAATCATGGAAAGATGTTGCAATTTCTCCAGAATTATCTCCAGGAGAGCAGAAACAAGTTTCTACTATGTTAGAACAATTTCAGGATGTCCTTACTGACATTCCTGGTCAAACGGATGTCATTCAACATGACATTATTCTTACTGACCATAGTCCTATAAGAGTCAGACCGTATCCTATCCCGATACATTTTCAAGCACAGGTAGAGAAAGAGTTAGATGAGATGATAGAGTTAAAAATTATTGAACCATCCACATCAGCATATTCTTCGCCAATGGTTATAGTACGAAAAAAAGACAATAACATACGTCTTTGCGTGGATTATCGCAAATTGAATCAAGTGACTAAATTCGATGCTGAACCTATGCCTTTACTAGAAGAGCTACTTACGAGACTATCGAATTCTCACTTCTTTACTAAACTCGATTTGTCTAAGGGATATTGGCAAGTTCCACTATCCGAACACGCCAAACCGTTTACTGCTTTTTCGACGCCTAGGGGTCTATTCCAATGGAATTTCATGCCTTTCGGTCTTATGAACGCCCCTGCTACATTTGTACGCATGATGCGTCGAATCCTATCTCATCGCTCAGATGTCATTGCGTATCTTGATGACATCTGTCTTTTCAGTGATACTTGGAACGATCACTATAATGGTATAAATGAACTATTGTCTATCTTACGCGAGCATAACCTGACAGCGAAACCATCGAAAGCATGTATTGGTTTTAGCGAAATATCTTTCTTAGGACACCGTGTTGGTCATGGGTTCCTAAAAACAGAAGACCATAATACAAGTAAGATACTTAACATTTCTATTCCTAAGACTAAAAAGCAAGTACGAAGTCTCTTAGGTCTAATACAATTTTATGGACGATTCATCCCGAATCTGTCCTCCATTATGTCACCTCTTTCTTCCTTGCTAAAGAAAGGGTCTCCTAATGTAGTCCATTGGACTCAAGAATGTCAATCCTCTTTGGATAAGGTTAAAACTATGTTTTCTACTTCACCTATCCTAGTATTACCTTCTAAGGATAAGACATTTATTCTTCGTAGTGACGCTTCATCCACCGGGATTGGAGCTGCACTAATGCAAGAGTACTCTGGAACTCTGCATCCTGTGATGTATATTTCTCGGAAATTAAATGCCGCAGAGAAGAATTACTCGGTCCTAGACCGTGAATTATTGGCTATGGTTTGGTCAATCCTTAAACTGCAAAGATTTCTTCTGGGCGCGCATTTCATTGTGGAAACTGACCAGAAAGCTCTTACGGCTATTCAGAGTAAAAATCTGAAGAGCGCGAGATCAACGCGATACGCGATTGCTCTACAGCCATTTCATTTTTCGGTGCGAGCTATCCGTGGGTCAGAAAATGTGATGGCAGATATTTTGTCTAGATGCCCACATGATTCATAACTGTTATACAACTTTGATACAGTTGTTTCTATGTTGAAATGTGTACACATATGTAATATATCATATATTGATTGTAACACTACTTAGCGGTTCATTGATATGTATTCACCGCTGATCTTTCAATGTTTTTCGTCTTTGATGATCATGATGTTAAGATATCTTAGATGGAATTTATGTATAAACTAATGTGGAAATTGTGTCATTGCTAATATTGTAGTATGCGTTGGTGACACCTCTCTGGAAATATTTATACTTAGAGAAGTACTTTCTCTAAGGTCATAAAACTTATGCTTATCATCTGCGCATTGTTATTGGTGCGTTGTGAGCCTATTGTATGTTGCTCCTAGATGTATTTCAAAAAAAAAAATGTACCATTTTTTTTTTCCCGAGGGGTGTGGTAATCTGTTGCGTGCATATTTGACGCACATTTTACAAAAATCGATATGGCTATTTAATATGGGAAAAATATAGACATGCATTCATTTGTGTATGAAAATGCTGTTTATGGTAAAAGCGAGATAATCCATGTTTGATTCACACTTTTGATTATAGGAGTAATCGTTCTGGATATTGATCCAGCGCAAGGATATTGCGCTTGCGTTTGTACTTATTTTTTAGGGCCAGAAAATATATTAATTTGCTTATTGTGTTTATGGCCTGAATTCATATGTATTACATATTATTAGTACAAGTAGAATCAGTCCTATATTGTATATTTTGGATGGGTAGGAGGGACTAGATTCTTGCTAGCGGAAGTATGAGTTGTCTTGACAAGTCGTGATGAGTTCCGATGTACTGCTTACAAATGGCGGGGTACGTTTTTCTAGAGCTGGTCCTTTCGTCAGAAAAAAATGTCTCACGAAGTGGTTTTTCTTCTGAAGGAGATGGTGTCTCTACGATAGTTTGTGTTAGAGACTCTCCTTATGTCAGTATATAGATGATTCGGACTCCAGGTAAACCCAGCTCCTATTTTTGATGATCTCTCGTCGGTTAGGCCTAGCTTGACTTTTGTGCTTCGCTATGCTAGTGTCGTGTTTTGTATCGACGAAGATGACAGATTTTCCTGCAGCGGTTATGGCTACATGAATTAACCTGATCACCGTAGAGCTGTATGGAAACATTTATGAAATCCTTTATATACCCATTATAAATTAACTCTGGCTTATATTCTCCTTCCTATGAATGAGTGAACGACAACTCAGGGAGGTAGCCATGTTGGATTTCGGTCATCATATGTTTTGATCACTGCCAAGAGAACAGATTATTTATCTTATTATCGGACAGTGACAGGGAGATCTCAATCTTGCTAGAAACCCCCTTTCGTGGTTTCATAATTTATACTACAAACTATGGACGTCAAGTAACTTTTGTTATTTATCGATCCGCCCTTCACTGACGCGTTTAGTCAGATAGGGGGATGTGGCCATAATGTATCATGACATTGAACTTTTGATGTACTGCCCATTATTACTGAATGTGTCATGACTTCAGATCTGCTATGTATACCTACAAATTGATATGTCAACGAACCATGATGTACTCGTATGTCCCAGTGTGTACGTCTGAATAAATTGAGTAAACTAAGATTCCAGCAGTCTGCATTGGTGCCTTGTAGACACAAGTGTGAGTGGTTATATTGGTCAGCACACGAACAGTACACCATTCGCGGTAATCACACTCTACACTTCTACTTCATACATACACCATCCTGCATCGGCTGAAGTGACCAAGTTTAGGGCCTGCTTCCCCTGGAGCCTTTGCCTTCCCTAACTCAGGACTAGGGTGAGTTACCCATTTACAGCTGGGTAGACTGGAGCATGCCTGATCTCAACAACACACCACTCTTCCTTACAGAGCAGACAGACTGATACTTTACAGTCATCCAGGTCTGTATTTTTTGGCTTTTCAACGTTGCAATTGCTGACTGTGCATCGGTAAAGAAAGCAACTTGTCTCTGTGCTTTCCTCTGTCATTATAACCTCTGCTGCAGTGTTCAAGGCCTCATGTCCAATTTTTGTAAATACTGAAAATCAATTGTACACAAATTGTGTGCGTGCGTGCGTGCGTGCGTGCGTGCGTGTGTGTGTGTGTGTGTGTGTGTGTGTGTGTGTGTGTGTGTGTGTGTGTGTGTGTGTGTTTATTATTCCAAAATGGTAGTTTTATCATATAACAAAGCAAACAAACGAAAGGAAAAAAAACTGGAAACGTGAGGAATGTAAAAGCCTGAGATGTTTCGTTTGATATTTATTTGACCTTCAATTGTCATATGTAATGTGTATTATATGAACACCACTAGATCTTCATTTTCCCTGCCATATCCCCACCAATCACTATATATTAACTTTCGTTCTTGATTAATACTTCTTCCCTATGTTATGTATTTCTATAGCAAAACACTCTGGAATTGGCACTTAAACTAGTGTCTTAATGATAAATTATGAAATGCACACCAGTAATTCTTTTATAACTTTATGATTAATGCCCCGAACGGACAAATTCTTTGTGGGATTTGAACAGCAACTACAAAGATATGTAAAAATGATGGCAGTGGGAAATCATTATCATTGGTAATTGACGAGGAAATCATGATTGTGTTGGAAAAATCTCATAACAGCATTGATATCCCACGAAAGTTAAAATTGGGAAAGTGAACGCCGGCGCGGACTTCCGAGAAGTAAAAGGTTAGATCTAGATTGGGAATATAAGCCCGCTCAGATTCAATTCTGGACTCAAAATTTCATTGCCGGAAAGACGTCCAGCGGTATGACACACGCTTGTCGAAGCCACATAGCCTCAGCTCTTAAAATTTGTAAATGATGTTTATAGTCTAAAGATGTATTTTATTGATTGTATGACGTACATTTTTGATTGACATGACCACGGCCTCATGGACTAGGTTGTCTAAATGAGAATTCTGGTTAATAATGGCCCGTCATCATCGGAGGATCGTCTTGGCGATAGGAAACATACCATAATCTGTTAATATGTTCCAGGTTCTTATACGAGAGTTACAACAAAAGCTTCTGGAAAGAAGCATAGCAGACTGCAGTGTGTGATTCAAGGAGCACCTCTGCAATTTCGCCGTATAGTAGCAATGTGACAACTGTCTAGGTGAATTAAGTATCTTGGATATCAACATGTGGTGTATGACGAGAAGTGTCTTTAGTGAAAGTACCTGATTTAGATAAGTACCAATTACTTTGAAGAAACAAGATCCAGAAGTCACCAGTTGCCAGAAACGATGAACAAAGACATTGACATTCTTTACATTTCCAACTTGTGATTTGTGTAAATACATATCTGTAATCTTTACTAAACTTCTATTTTAATTGATAAATGGATAGATGTATTGTGTAAATCGCAGATGACCAATTTTGTTTAAAGTTCAGTTCTGTTCGAAATTTTGTTATTATGTGGAAATTAAGAGGATTATTTTTTACTTTAAATTGGTAGGGGTAATTAATGAGCTGCAGTTCACACCAACTTGTAATAGATACAGAGCCGGATTAACGTAGTAGCAAAAGTAGCATATGCTACGGGCCCCGTGCTTTTAGTGGCCCCGCGCCAATAAATATGTACATAATTTCTTGGTCATCTTCTAATACGAGCGTTAAACCAATGATCTTGTGATTTATGCCATCTTTAGCGCCTTTTCATTTTCAAAAGAGATGGAACAACCTCACACTAATGAGCATTGGACATAAACTTCTGCGTGAAATTGATACATCCTATATCATCAACAAATTTGTTCATGTTAAATGTAGAAAGATTAATATTTAAACAATAATGTTGACTGTGTTGTTACTTTTGATAATGATAATTACTATGCAAATTAAAAATGTATGTGTTCAAATATATTTGTGTTGTTTTATTGGTTTTTTTTTTAAATATAGGGCCCCTTTTTTAACATATGCTACAGGCCCCGTACTAGCTTAATCCGGCCCTGAATAGATACACACTTGGAGCACAGGATAGGTCTAGTAAGAAGTGACTTACTTCACAGTTCTCTTCTGCGGCTACTACCTACAACTGTGCAGTTAACTACCTAATTTGTCCTGTGTGCATCCTTACATCTTGCTCACCAGTTTTCTCCATTTCTGGGAACTATATCTTTTATTGTTTTCTATCTCACTTCCATCTCGCCACAAGTACCCTGGGATCTATATAATCTTAACAGCTGTTCTATAGGAATGGGTGAATTTGAAACCAGCATATGATCTAATATCGACAATCTCTGCGGGTTTTTTTATATCTCTTACTTTTTAACAATAAATGTTCCATATTACAGTCCTGAAGACATTTTGTACAGTTAAGTTCCACTATTCTGAAATTGCCCTTTCCCAGCTGTTGTCTGAGAAGTTTCTTGTTACTGGGAATTTTCAATTCTCTAGATATCTGATATTTTCTTGTTGGAGCCTTGAACATCTTATATGCATGTCTTCCTTTCAGATTTTTATCCCACTCTGCTGTCCAGTCATGTTATTATTTCCTTAATTAAGCTTTTAATTTCTGATTTACTTGTCGCTATATTTATTGGATTATTATCATATCTATCTTTCTTGGCTTCTTTATCTGTCTTTTCATTTCTCTTTCTAGTTTTAATGAAACTGTATAAATTTTGTATTAGTTTATTTTATATTGTACAAATAAGAACCGCGTTGGTACGTTTTTCCTTGTTGCTACTGTCCGATGTTAATTCATTGGAAAATAAGTATAGAATCTGACAGAATCGGTTATATAAAAATTATTGATGCCACTGTGTATTTATAAAACATTTTATTTACTGCAATGCTCGTTATATTTTTTATGGATATACGTCATCATCCTGGGATGTTCGTTACGTCATTATCATTTTTGTGTACTTTGTTCTCAATTTGATTAACCAACATTCTCTTCTCGAAACTTCTCTTTCCATGCGTCAACTCCCGATAAAAATATGTGCAGCATAGTTGCCTTTTCTGGCGTTGTTTACGCGTTTCCCGACTACATAAAAGAAACATTCAAGGCTTTGTTGCCAATTTAAGACGTGCCACCTCCTATTTTGTATAAGTTTGGCTAAACTGTGCTTACTCATGCCACGTTATCTATGTTAGGGTCGACTTGATATATCGTAAAAGCTAAGCTCTCAACTGCGGTAAATAAGTTTAGCAATTTGACTTCACACAATCAATATTCCTTCTTTACATAGAATTTGGGAGCCGCGCTGGTGTAATGGCTTCGGCGTTGTACTGGCGACCAGGTGTTCATGGTTCAAACCCGGGCGTCGGCGTTTGAAGAAATGTTTACGGCCGGAAATTTGACTGAATAGCCTGAACGGCTCCTGTGATAAACCCTCTGTGGATGGGAAGGAGCAAAGCTCCTGACCGGGTTGGAAGGAAAGTCCTCAGGTTCCCCAGCCTCGCAATGACATGTCATTGGGCCGAAGGGCTGCAAGCCCAAGTGCCGCTGGTTAAGAAAAAAAAAAAAAAAAAAAAACATAGAATTTCATTTCCTCTGTACGTAATCTGGTCAAAGATTCACAATATTATCTCTCAAGCACCGAGGAGTAATGTTATATTTTTACTCTCACTTCCGTTGACTATTTTCGCTTTTATAATGATTCTCCCTTTCCACATCAGATCATTTTTCTTCAATGCTATGACATACCTGACTCTTACTGAATCTCACTGTCTTAGCCAAGTTGACTGGCAGAGTCTCTTCTAAAATCATGATAATCTCACAAGTTCATCTGTAACATACTGCTGTCATTCTCATTACCCATTCCCAGGTATCTCGCATACATACATGTATCATGTATCATGTAAAGTGTCTCAAGGAATTTTTCTAACTGAAGTTTTGTTCTACGCTTTTCGTTTTACGCTTGAACCTCAGAACGTAACCCTGGTGTAAGATGAGACACGATTCTGTGCATCCTTTTCTGGAGCATTTAATAACTGGTTCCTCGCGAATTCATGACTTCTTTATTTCTGCACACCAGAAGTCCAGTATAACTATTGTCAAGTTTCCCCTTAAGGGGCCTACCAACGATTAAAAATAATTTTGGTAGCCGTTTAGCTAGAAACTGAGATTTCCAGCCACAGGTCGCGAACTTATAAACGGCGGCGAACTTACAGTTCCTTTACGCGGCCCAGTCTCTGAGGTCGTACCCTACAAAGAAAAGGACTTTAAATTTATCTTACTTACTCGAAGCGCCCCTCAGTCGTGAGGCACTGTGTAAGCTTATAGAATAATTACTTCCCCTTCCGCTCCTCAAAGAGCTTGTAGCTACCATTGCAGCTGTTCCACTTTGCAAGAAACTTGCATCCAAGCATTCATACGCTCTTGCAGAGGTTGTTTCTACGGCTACTTGTTGTGATGATATACATTGATACACCTATAAAATTTGTAGTATTTATTAGTCAAAGTAATGTAGGGATAAAAATAGTGGAGTTGTGACGCTTCTTCTTCGCCCACGCCAGCAATCGTATGGATTTTAGCAGGCCTTCTTGTAGAATAAATGGTACTATCGTTTTCTAATGCCTTGGAAAACTATTTATAACATTTTGAGACGAAAGGTTTATTCGTCCAGAAGGAATGCGAGAGAGAGAGACGGAATAATGATACTTTTGGCACGTGTTGGTTTGAACCACAAAATTGTCAGCGAACGAGCGATATCGCTAGCGGCAGATTTAAAAATACAACGAAAAGCCAATACTTGTTTGTTCTATCGGCACGCAGTTTGACATATATAACCACACACACAGCGCTGTGTCTGCCAAGTAGCGTAATTTTCTGACGTAACCAACTTGTTGTTTCGGTTTGAACAACGGGCAGGACGGGGAAAGATGGTGGATTTATATAAAAGTAGAAATTGCCAAATAATATGGAATAATATGGAAATCTTTATTACTAGGATTAGGACCATAAAAGTTAGTTAGTTTGATAGAATATGATCTTCTGATTAATAATATGTTTTATTCTCCAAAAACGCCCAATTAATAGTAGAGATATTGACAAAATACTATATTGGTTCGTACAGACTGACAAGCAGACCCTTGTTTTTGCATTCACTATCGGTGACAAATTTTTGCACGCGGTGTTGAAAAGAAGCAGAAGAGGGAGGGTCAAAGTCCAAAGTGGGGAACTTTAGGAGTGAGAGGCAAATGTAGATGAGATCCTGCCTACATGGACATACGACTGTAAGTACCTAGATCAGGTCCCGTAGCCGACTTCTGCAGGGCCTAGAGATTGATGGCAACTAAAATATTTTATAGGTGTCACCATGATCATAGCACCTATCATATAATAGAAAAAAGATCATTGGAATGGAGAGGTGTTGCAATGTGAAACTGGTACTACTTGTTACATCATTTATGCGGATGAGCTGGGTTGGTCAGATAGAGCTGACCCATGTCTGTTATTTTAAATATATTATATATTAGTGTTTGTAAAATTGGTGGATTAGATATTATGTTAAGACAGAACATAATTTCATGTTACATGGTTTTTGTCTGGCACTAGCCCAGTGCCAGATTTCTGAGTGAAGAATTTGAGAAGACTGTGTATTCCAGTAGTGATAGGTGTACACGCTGTCTACCCTATTACTTTTGGACAAGTACAACAGTGGCCGTTGGCCGGAAAGACAACTATCTTCTATCTTCAAGGGCCAGATAAGTACAACAAACCTGGCCCGAGGAGAATTCATCAACTATTCCACCAGATAATAACTGAACTGTATTAGTAATAAAGACTTTTCCACCAATAAACATGTATAAAGAGAAAAGAAACTTTAGGAAGACAGTCTGAGTGAGATCTTAGGGTGGTAGCAGAAAGGTTCTCTGAGAACACACCTCATCAGTTGTCATAATCAGGGGCCTTAACAGCTTGACCTCACTCAGTTACACTATAAAAATAACACCAACATTCATAACATCTAAAACCACAACACTTGTTTTATCTGAAGAGTTTGTCAGCCCCGTGCACAATCTCATGTTAGTCGCTTCTTACGACATTCCTTAGGGAGCAATAGTCGTTTTATTTCTTTGTCTTCTCCCTGACCCCCGGGAGCTTATGAGTCAGCGTATTTGATAGTGCCATGGGACACTTGAAGTTTCAGACATACATTACTTCACATGCCAGTTGGCATTGCACTTATGATAGGAAACTCTTTTGTCGTAGATTTTTGGATAGGTTATTTAAGATCAATTATGGTCCCGTCCGAATAGAACTAGAACAGGTGATAGCTCAGTGGGAGATAAGGTAAAGAAATAGATTTTTCACGAGTGAAATGGTGAAAGGTAAAGTCTGTCCCTGGATTTGAGAGATAATCTATCCAGCCTATCGATTATGACTGCGATTCTTAGATCAGACAGTTTTCATATATATATATATATATATATATATATATATATATATATATATATATATATATATATATATATATATATATATATACATATATTTATATATATATATTTATATATATAAATATATAAATATATAAATATATATAAATATATATTTATATATTTATATATTTATATATATATGTCACGTAGATAGATAATTAATTTTACCATTTTCGTTTCATATGTTATTAACTCTTTTAATGTTCTGTTTTCCTAGACATTTTGTATTCTTATTTTCTTTCATTTTCTCCTTCTCAAACCCTACCCGAGGTGGTTACGTTCTGGCTTTCAGTAGAAATCCCCCACTGGTCAGAAACGGCCAGCGTAGCGGTAATATTACATACACGCACCTGGTCCGTCCAGGGGAATTTCTCTGGTCGCTTTAAAACGTTTGATCACGAGCGGCTGGTACCCTTTGAGGCCTGGGTAACGAGTTTGATCTGTTTCAGGGGGAGATAACAATCGCGGTCAGTCTCTGGGTTTTGCCCCTTAGACGAGTTAGAGCTCTCATAATATTATGCATTTCTCTACCTGGGGGAATCTTTTCGCGGTTGTTGTCTTTGATGCAGTCTCTAGAGAAACTTTTGTCTTACTCTCCGGATTACGTCTTTCGCCGAACATCTGTAGAAATATGCAGGCCAGGTGTCCGGGGGGAGCGTCCTTGTAATCTATAAGAGTAGACGGGTTTAATAAGCCAACACACTTGTGAATAGTCCTGGCCCGTAGATGACCATATGAGACTTAGGCAGAGATAACACGGCAGTACAAGAATGTGTTTGCCTATGTTCTAGTCATTTTCGGGGTGAGTTGACATATCTTATAATTTTTATATTATATTCATGTTAGCTTTTTATATATATCTGATAGGAAGTGACGTGACTTCATTTTTGAGGACTTCTCCTAGTAATTTAGTTCAGTGATAATGTAGCGCTGTCTACGGCCTTAGTAAGTGGTGCTTAAACTGTTACGGTTTATCATGGGTTAAATGTTAAACTTACAATAACAGATACTAGGCAGAATCAGTTCACAGATGCTTATCATGGGTTAAGAATAGGCTAAATTAACTGTCATTTCTGTAAGATAATGTCAGGTGTGGATTGTTCACTTAAAACTGAATAGTGAGATGCAGGTAATAATTCTGGATTATAGGAGATAGTCACTTATTCCTTTTTGATAGATATTTCTAGTGGCAAGGGAGGATCATTTTATGCTTACTTGTGTGGCTAGACACTAGTCTATAACTTTCACAGAAAGCAGTCACCAGGCATAGATATAATTATATCTTATGATTTAGCCACAACTGTATTATTATAGCAGGAACATTGCATTTTCTATGTACTCATTTTGTGGAATGCTAACATATTTTCCAAGGGGACATACGATTTATTTGTGTAATGTCAAATGCTGTAATCTGTTTATGTAAATTCATTTAATGTTGTAAGATGAATAAGCATATTCATTTAACTGTAACTACACGGTTAGGTTTCCTGTATGTTGAGATTGGGAGAAGAGGAGTAGATTTTGCTGTCAGAACATTTACTGACAGTTACATAGGTGTACAAAAGATATTAAGCCTATGCGGGCACATGCTATAATTGATAGAATAGAAGGAGCGGAGCATGACTAAGTTATAAAACATTATATTGATTTTGTCGTTGCTTGAAGTTAAGGGTGTCTTTTTTGGGTCTCAGTTTCAGGGAGACCGAATCGCTAGAGCAGACTCCAGTCAGGCGAAGAACGTCATATTCTCTTCGATCTAGAGGGTTTCTGAATACCGCAAGCGTCACGAGTAGTCAACCTACTGAACCTAAACCCTTTTGTCAACGCCAAGTTACGCTCACGCAGTGCAATGAGCCAAAGCTAAATCTGGAATCACCAAATGCAGTAGTAGTTCCCTACTCGCCTATTGGATTACCAGTCAGAGCATTGCCGCTTCCAGAATATCAAAACCGCCCAGCATGTCTATAGCAGAATCGGATATCACCCGACTTTGTGTGCCTAAACGGGGCACTCAGCAAACCACAGCCAAACCAGTTTAAACAGGATTTACAGCCAAGCAGAGCCTAGCGCCGGATAAGAGTGCCTGGGACTCCGTGTCCTCAAGTGACTTCTTCTGGTGTATTTCTGGATACTTAAAACCTCGCACGTATGAGCAGCCATCTATGGACAGAGTTCCAGCCCCCCTCACGCAAGTAGCGGTCACCAACGTATAGCACCTACAAGGAAAGTTGGGTATTTCATTTCATTCATCTTGAAGGATATTTATCCGTAAGACACTTTCTGGAGCTAGCACATTTGGTCCCACGAAAAGCGGACAGGCTGTTGCTCAGTTCGTTTATTTGGTCAGCAGGAGATAAACAGCGTCTTCCAGTGTTCCCTCACGCAATTAGGGGTCACCAACGTTTAGCCCGACAAGGAAAGTTTTGTATTTCACTTCATTCACCTTGAAGGATATGTACTTGTAAGACACTTTCTGGAGCTAGCGCCTTTGGTCCCACGAAAGCGGACCCACTGTCGGACAGCTTAGTTATTTCTCCGTCTTCTACATGTTTTATGAGTGTTGGTGGTGTGTGTGTTTGTGGGTGTGTATTTGCATTATTGAGGGTTATTGATGAATATTTTGATTATTGAAGTAATTTATGATGTATATGTTGATATGCATTAATTCCATGCTTTTCTTCGTTAATAAAGTTCACACATTTATTAATGCGCTGTTCCCGACCCTTTTCATCCATAATTAAACTTGTTTTAGCTCTTTACTATAATCTCTATGTTTGATAAGAGAAAAGAGTGAGAGCAGGAGATGCTTAGACAGTAAAAGTGAGTTGAGGCTTGGAGAGAGAGATCATCTTTGATAAATCTTCTTCCAGGTTGTCTCAAGTCCATCTCCTATTTACACCTTTCTGTGTGTGTAATCTATAACTCTGTCAGTCCACTATCCCTTGTCGATTTCACTACTATTGTCCAACTCGACAAATACTCTACACCTTACTCAACCACGACAATTAATCTGAGCCCGTCCGAGATTCTAGAACCCATCTAGTACGACATTTAATATGTGCTAGATCCGAGGATGAATCTCTCACAAGATTCTATCTTGATTCTTAGAGTTTAGTGTTCTGCAGATTATAGGAATTGCTATTCCTAGACATATCGAACTATTTCTTTTGGGTGGAAGTCGGAACAGCGTTTTTTCTCCACAGCAATCGTAAATATTAAGTTACATTTATTGTTCATGCTACACATGAGACAGCTGGTAAAGGTTGATGGTATCACTGCTGAGTATTTGGTTGACAAATCTGACGACTATTGTTGTAAAAGTCAGAAAAAAAAAATTTTAAGGGTTAATATTTTTTTCAGGAGTAGCTCTTTAATCTGAGATTAGAAGCTACAGATAGTCAGTTACTAGCTTGCATTTGTACCAAGGGAAGGTGTTCATTCGGATGATAGTAACCAATCCTCTCAATAGCTTAGTACTGACAGAACTGGGGTGAAGTGATAGAAATAAGTTTTACATCACTTACATTTTTTGGAGTTTGTTGGGGGGTTTTGCTTGTCGCAATCAGAGTAGCTACAAACTTTCTTGTTTTTAAAGTTCCCAGGCTAGCCTAGATTTTATTGATTATTAAGTTAATCAGCACCTAGTGCACTAGGTAACTAAGATCTCTAGGTTCTATTCTTCTATAGTGTTTGCTCACCCTGATATAATGGCCGATCTAGATAAAGTACATAGGATTGCCTTCGAGGTAGCTAAGTACATGGAGTACCAGGATAGCGAAATCCAGCCCTTTCTGGAATTTGCAGTAAGCCTGCAGGATCAATACGAGGTAGACAATTGGTTTGACAGCCGTTTAATCTTGGCATGGTCCTGTAAACAAACTGGGGAGAGTGAAGCATTCACCCGACAGTATGTAGAAGAAGTGATAGAAGATGAGAAGCAAAGGGAAAAGCAAAGACAAGAACGGGACAAGCAATTGGAAATGGAGCGACAAGAAAAGGACAGAGAAAGCCAAGAAAGGGACAGGCTACACCAAATCAAATTACATCTAACCGGCTCTACGTTAGCTAATAGGTCTGCTGGTAAACATTCTTCAAAGGAAATAGAGAACAGAAATAAATTAGGCGTGCTAAATTAGAAAAAGAAACAGATCTCTGACTGCAGGAGGGTTTTGTGTTAACAAAACGTGCTTAGATGAAAGCTAGATAAAAGAAAAGTGTAGATAATGAAATAGATATATGAAAGCTATTATCATAATATGTCACATCTATACAGAGTGATACAGCAGGAGGCAATCTGATCATCATTCCCCCCGTCGATCAGTAGCATGATGACCTGTAAATCCTACCCCTGCTTACAAGTGGGCAGTGTATGCTTAAAACAAATATTGCACAGTAAAATGATATTTCCTCTAGACACGAAATGAAAAGAAGTGGAGAGACCATGTTAGCACAGTAGGGCCCCTCTCATACGGCCGGTTAGGTTCCACACGCCCGCCGAAAAGTGGAAATCGCCGAAAAAAGGAAACATAGCTTTTAACTTGCAAAAGCATATAATAGAATGTTGCAGGCACTCGTAAGAAATCACAAAGTAGAAGACTTGACATCATAAAAACAACATAGGTTATAGGCTTACCAGGAACTCGAACACAGGACCATCCGAATGGCAATACCGCCTCGCTACCTGAGTGAATCGTGACTAACCACCCTGCCATCTATGCACCACATAACCAGTGCTTCGTAGACAGGGGTCATTAGCACGAATACTCAGCGTAACTATCGAATTTAGAACCGAGGAACGACCCAGACTAAGTTGCCGTTTCGATAATCCTGGGTTCAAGTCCTCTGTAAGCCTATAACTGCTTTTGTTTTTCTGTTGCTGTCGCATAGAGATTATGATCAATAAATTTTCTATATTCTTTCTTTCTTTTTCTACCCATATCCTCTACTTTATTATCGCTCTTTTATCCTTTTCCTGTGTTTTCGCATTCGTACGTTTGCGACTATAAACATTACTATTTTCCCATTCATACTTTCGCCTGTTTCTTTTCTCATTTAGAAACGCACCCGCATGTTATTATATAACGTGTCAGTCGCTGCAGTCAGACGAGATGTGTGATTATGTTTCATATTCAGACATAGGAGCAGACTTTTGGTCTAGCATTTTTCACCTGACACGAACGTTTCTCCGGCGTGAGGTGTGATAACCGACATCTGCACGGCGCAGAATGAGACATTTGTCTGGTAATTTCCTCTGTCATGGCACTTTCGGCCAGCTTCGTTAGCGTGAGGTGTCTAAGACGGGTTTGACATGTTACGTCCAGCGTCTAAGGTACGTAGGTGTTAGGAAAGGGGAGAGATGGGGTTTTTGGAAATAGTGGGATCTTTTGTCTGGTTTAAGATATTAACCAGAGTTTGAAACTAGATTTTCATTCGTACTCCTAAATCTGCAGTAGACAGATCGCCAGGCTAGAAGAATATCTTGTGTATTGCAAAGTCTTTAGTTTCTGGGCAATCTTTTGCCGAGTTCTAGACTACCATTATATTGAATTATTCTAGTTCGTGGTATTAATCTGTAGTTCTGTGCGGAGGTAAATATTATATCTAATATATCTAATATTTTGTGAGTGATTAAGTGTTGAATCGCCTATTTTTCACTAGTTCTTTTGTGCAGAGAGAATTAAAATATAGTCTGTATTATTTTCTAGTGACGTGTTTCAGTGGAAAGCAGAATAAATTATATTTCTAGCTTAAAATCATGCAGCTATAAATGAATTTGATTTTACTGCTAAATAATCAGACGAGAATGTAATTTAAAATTAACTTATAACTGAAATGCTACACCAGTGAGTATTGACGGGATACGTATGTATTCCTAATTCATGATGATTGATTTTATGAGTATAACTTATTTCACGGGAAGTTTTAAATGATACGTCAAGCTGCACGCTTGCAGTTTAAAATGTAAGTTATAACGAGTACATAGTATGTATATTTATTTTATATGTTTTTTCCTCTATTTAGTGTAGAAAACTGGGGTTAACCCAAACTTTGCCAGCGTTAAGTACTGATGAGTAATATCTGAGAAGAACTAAAACATTTTCCTTAAAAGACTTGGTGCAAAATTTTTACAAGAACTTTAAAGGCGAAATGACATAACGGGCCTATTGCGCCAGATTTTATTCTTCCTAAGAAAACTTAAGTACAGTTCAGCCCTTGTGGCAAGTAAACTATTACAAACAGTAACGTTCCGCAAATTATGTCAACTTGTGGTGTTCCCAAGAATTTTTTACCTTTTGATCGAAGTTACAAACCTGACATTGTTCCTAAGTAGTGGAAACCTCGTGATTCTGATCCTGTGAGCCCGCTTGAAAAACTAATTCTTACCTGAACTGATAAAGTGACACTAACTTAAAATCTGAACAAAATTATCGCCTGAAGCGGACGCTCCCCGGACAAATTGGATGAAACCAAGATCTGCAGAGCTGGGTATCCGCTTCATCAAACGATAAAACAGATTGTGTCATAACGTGCGCCAGACGGCGAACAGCAGCACGATTGTAGGTAAGGTTGTGTGAGACAGGGCCCTGATGAATTAACCGAGAGAATGCAGGAACGAGTGACTCTTTTTTATGGTATACCAAATTTCATCCACTTTGTAATTTCTTTATGCAAGTTTTTGTGTTGCAACAAGATACTTTTCCTTAGGATAGATCATACTAATATCTAAGTCTGTTCATACCTTTCAGAGGGGAAAATCATTAGATTACCGCTAATGTATCCTTGATTCCTTGGGGCTATCACTTTCTTCTAACAGGACTGTGGACATACCTTGAGGGATAAGATCATACTGTGGTTCTATCATTCTTGTAGCATTTTTATTGACTTTTTTGACTATTTGTATATGCTTTGATGTAATTTTATGTGTTGTGATGGAATTTTCTGATAACTAAAAATTCCCTTGAACTTAAATCAGTGTGTCGGGTCAGCTCGTTCCAAAATATCTATATAATCATTGTTATAGTTTTCCCACGTCTGTGCGTTTAACTGTCGTCACTTGTGTGTGTGCACGTGAGTGGTAATATATATATATATATATATATATATATATATATATATATATATATATATATATATATATATATATATATATATATATATATATATATATATATATATATATATATATAGTTTATAGACTGTCTGACTCCTCTGGATCTGTTGTAGAAGATAGGCGGAGAGAGAGAAGATTCTCGCTTTCCGGGACAGCCTCTATAAATTTCTACCATCTCACTCGTGGAAATCTATTTCTACTATCATCTCTCACTGTGGCTATCACTCATTCTAATCTATTCAGAAGGGACCAACCCAAGTCTTAATTCCCCTATCAGTCATCTACGACAGTTGCCTAGTTTTCTGTTTTATTTCTTACGAGTGCATGCAACATATCAGTCACATTTGTATTATTCATTTAATTTTTACAGGCCTCGGATTTCTCTCTCTTTCTTTTTTTTTTATTTAATAAATGTGAATTACCGACAATAAAATGGCACCGGAAGTCATTCTCACACTCAGCTTCTGGGAGCGTTGTGCTGAAAAGCGCTGGAAAAGCAGAATAAGAGCCGAATATAATGAAGATGTGCATAATTGAAAACCGTCGTATTAGCGGAACGCCGAAAAGTGGAACGCCTTAACACGGGGTCCTACTGTGCATATTTGGCTATCGCAGGACTATCCTATGGCTGAGAATAAAACTACGTTGTTATTTCCTTTCTCCCCCTCCCTCCCCCCCCCCCCCCTTTTCCTAGTAATACTATAATGAAAACCGCTAAGACTGCTACATTACTTCTTCTTCGTTCAGTTTGTAGCCATGCTAAATCTGCACGCCTGTCGCCAGGACGAAGTCCACAGTCTTTTCCAGTTCAGCGCGGCAGCCCCATAGCTTCTTCTTGAGCTCAGCACCCCCTGGCCAGGTCAGATGTCGTGGGTCATCATGTGTTGGTGTTAAGTAGTTTTAGCAGGGGGAGTACAATGTTTGAGATCCTCACATGTGAGCCTAGTATTTTATAGACGCACATGTGAGCGCATCTATGTTAATTGTATGTTTAAGTATTTGCGCACGACCGTACACTATTATTGAACGGTTATGACGCGATTTGTCGCTGTGATTCGTTGCTATTCAACATACGTACTTGAGGCAAATTATTATATCCTTCGTCTCGAATAGACGTTATTTCGACCAGGATCTTATCCCAAGTCTAGGGAGGACATGGCCTTGAGTTATATATTATAATCATCTGTGTGGTGATAATGCTATCCTTGTGCCTTCCGTGCCAAGGAGAAAATACGATGTATATTCGGCCACAAATGGCTTATGGCTATATCACGCCTCAGTTATAGTCCTTCCGGCGTCAGTTATTGCATAACTTCGAGCAACCAGTGGAGTCGATTGTTAGTGCGTCAGTCTATGCTTGGAGAGTTTGTTGAATCATAATTTGAAACATTTATGCTCACGCTTTTTTTAACATGGTTATCCCTATAACCTCATGCTTCATACAACTTGGTGACCAAAGAACTTCCCGCTGACCTTCGTATCGTAACGGCCGTCGAAGTCAATCAAAGTCCAAGTCGATTATGAAATAGGCCAACATATTTGCTGTCAAAACTATATTTATGAACTGTTCCTGTCAATGATGTCAACGTCGTATTATAATAAATCGTCTCGTCATGCATATCCAACCAAGGGTCCAGGATGTATTATTTACCAATTGGTCAGCCTTACGACCCAGTCGTTACCGTTACGTTTGTCATGTCTTCATTTTAATAACGAAGCGACGGCCCACAAGACATTCGCATCAACAATAAAAAAAATACTCCAGTAACAGTTGGGCAGTTTTAGAGTATGTGTTCGGAGGTCTGGATTCCAGTTCCACAACGACAGTCATTTGTATGAGATATCCTGAGGCGATAGAGATAGCCCATTAGTCTGCAGTGTCCAGTTCTCGGGCGGAATATGATGGTCTGTTGGTGTCTGTTAAGTTTGTGGATTGAGTCATCTCTGCTGTATGATGCCACTACTGTAGCTGGTTCCGCTTGCAGGAAGCCCGCACTAAGCATTTTCATGCGCTATTAGCAGTAGTTTCTGTGACAATTTGTTTTACCTGATGAGGTTGAAAACTCAAGCACAACCTGATATTAGTTGCCTTGTACGACATGCCTGAGGGTGCAGTAGTCATATTGCTTCTTTGTCTGTTCAGAGACCTCTGAGAACCATACTGATCTACATTACTTTTTCTTATACAATAAGTTAATAACTACTGATACTGCCACCACTATGATGCAACATTTTGCTGGTGTATCAAATGGTGACATTTCTGATATTATTCAGTGTATTTTTCGTTAAAATAACAGCTTTATAAAACAGTCAGCACTAATAATAAGTACAAACAATCATGCGCTTCCACGCCCCAATAAACGTTTTTGGAACGTTTTATTTAGTTCTGACGGTTTTTCAGATGAACGGTATTTCCCGCAAACTATTTTCGGTAATTTCCGAAAAGATGTTATCGACATAATATTTTTAATTCCTGTTTGGACAGGATACTTCTAGTAACATCTACACTCCACGTATCAGCTGCCTTTAAGAATAACAGATCAATAATTCCACAAAAACGCTTATGATGTCAGAGATGTAAGTAAAATAAATTATTATTTATTACTATTTTATCTTTTGCCAAGAACACGAAATTCAGAGAATAATAATGTAACCAAGAATTACAATATTATAACAATATTTAATTGTAATTTTCCTGTCAAGATTTAGAATATTATTACAGTATAGCATTTTCACAGTTACTATAATAATAATTTGTAATACTAGCATGAATGAGAAATTCTTACTGTTGTATTACTTTTTAGTTGTTTGATATGTATAGGCCTATATCTTGAAATTGATGTCAAGTCTAGGCTACCTGTTGTGTGCCTTCAGCTCAAGGCCTTTCCATGGCTTCCTCATCATTTTAATTTCTGCCACCAGCTTTATTCCCCAAGTTTTTTGATCTACCTATACCTCTCCTGTTCTATTCTGTGGATTCCAGAAAAAGTACTACCTGGTATAGTGCTGGATTAAGGCCTTCTAGGGACCAAAGCTTGAACAAATATGCCCCCCTGCCCTCTTTTTCTACAACATGAATAACTCAGTTAATTTTTACATCCTGCCTACAGCATCTATAATCTTTAAATTTGATTCCATAATTGTGCCTGCTGGCATTGCATATGCTCCCCGGCAAGTATAGGAGTATAAGAGTATACATTTTATCATCAAAAATTAATTTGAATGATGTTGGTGCCTCTGTTTGGTACGTGCTAACTGTGCTTAATGGGTAATCCGGCTCTGTCTAGTAGTGCTATCAATAGGTTTCCTCAGTCTGTGTCTTACCCATCACCGGCGTTCTCTTTTCGTCTCTTATTCTACTGGTATTCGTCTGGTTTTTATCATCACTTCCACATTGGTGGAATGAGAAGCTTTGGGGCCCATAATAATGACATACCGTTTCAATCCATCGATTCACCGCAAGCACCCATTTATGAAACACTGTAATTTCTTGGTTGTTGTTTTTTTTTTTTTTGTCTCCATGTTTCAGAGCCATACAATAGGACTGACTTGGCATTTGAGCTGAAGATTTCTTATTTTTGTGTGGGACTTAATTTATTTTGATTTCTATATGTGTAGCACTGCAATGAAAGCTCCTCTTGTTTTTTGTATTTGTTATATCAATGTCTGTCGCTCCAATTTTGTATATATTGCTGTCAAGATGGATGAATGATTCTACATCTCGTAGAGGTGTTTCATCAAGTTCAATCTTGTTATCGTTTGATGCATGTATTCTCATAATTTTTGTCTTTTTACCTGTGCTTTTTAGACCTACTTTATGTGACCTCTCATCGTTTATTTTCATTCTGCTTTCCTTCTGGTTTCGGTAATGGTACTGGAGAACCAGGAAGACAGCAAAATCTAGAATTCTAGATCATCCCATAGTAACATGGGAGCAAAGAATAGTAACCCTGCCATCTACCATCAATCAATACCCTTTAGCTCCCCGATGAGCATAGGCCTTCAACAAACACAAGCCAACTCTTCCTGTCCTGTGCCATCCGCTCAAGTTCTTTCCATGTTTTCCTCATCATTTTCACCTCTGTTTCCAGTTCTCTTCTCCTTGTGTTTTTGGTCAACCTCTGCCTCTCTTTCCCTGTGGATTCCAGAACAAGAACTGCGTTGTAATGCTATCAACAGGTTTCCTCAATGTGTGTCCTATCCATCGCCAGCGTCTTCTTCTTAACTCTTGTTCCACTCGCACTTGTCTGGTTCTTGTCATCAATTCCACATGTGTGACTTTGTCATACCATTTCAGTCCTTCTATTCTACGCAAGCACCAGTTATAAAAGTTTGTAGCTTTTTGGTTGTTGTTTTTGTTGCTCTCCATGTCTCAGAGTCATACAATAGGACTGACTTGACATTTGAGTTGAACATTCTTATTTTCGTGTTGGACTTGATTTCTCTTGTTCTCCATATGTTTGCCAATGTAATGAAAGCTCCTCTTGCTTTTTGTATTCTTATTTTGATATCATTGTCTGTCCCCCCAACATTAACTATATTACTGTCAAGATATGTGTATGATTCTACATCCTTTAGTGGGGTTTCTTCAAGTTCAACCTTATTATTTCTTGCATTTATTCTCATAATTTTTGTTTTTTCCCCGTGTGTTCCAAGTGGGCCTGGAAATACACAAAAAGGGGGGGTGGAGGAATACACAACTATCCTATAGAAAAATTATGCCACAAATCTTCAATAAACAATATGAACAAATAAACCATAGGAAATAACTGAAATCAGCGATCCAAGACAGTAGAAGGCTGATCGCTCAACCCAGGTAAAGCCGGAAGGAGTCTGGGTTGCTGACTCGCCTTTTTTCTTCTAAGAAAATCTTCAGATTTGGCACCTGGAATGTTCGTATATTGAACAAACAGGGGAAAACTGCACAGGTGGCAGCATAAATGTGAAACTGTAGCACTACCATCTTGGGACTGTGCGAAACAATATGGAAGGAAGTAGGAAGGACGAAACTGATCAAGTGCTGTTCTGAGGACATGAAAAAGAAAGCTCAGACCATAATGAGGGGCAGGCTTTAATGCTGTTAATGGAAGCAACGAAAGCACTCATAGAATGAGAAGCTTTAGGACCCATAATTATGACATACTCAAAACTGCCAAAAAAGAAAATAAAGATAAACATCATCCAATGTTATGCACCAACAAACGAGAAAGAAGAATCGGGGAAAGACGAATTTTACGCCACAGTGCAAAATATCGTGGATAGAAATATAAAAATGACATCACACTTTTGATGGGAGACCTAACTGCAAGGATAAAAAGAGACAACAGCGGCTTTGCAAAAATCCTTGGAAACATGGACCTGGAACACTAAAGTATTTTGTAGACACACATTTGAGCGCATCTATGTTAATTGTATGTTATATTATTTGCGTACGACCGTGCACCATTATTAAACGGGTATGGCGCGGTATGTCGCGGTTATTTGTTGCTATACGGGCAACGTACTTGAGGCAGATCCAGATAACTAGCGTCGGGTTGGTTTTTCTTTACTGGACTGTCACTGATGTTGTCAGGGCTGTCGGGCTTACAACATGTGGCCGACGTATTTCTTGGTTACGCGAATATAATGTGGGCCGTTTCTTTGGCGTATGATGATGATCTGGTTAATGATAATAGGACCCGGTAACGAAACAAGATGGGTCAGTACATGATGACCAGTTGGCACGGATAAACACTATACTCGTTGGAAGAGTTAGTGTTAACAACATATTTATTCAAGACGAAACTTTACATCAGTAGTTTACAGACATTCTTCATCAGCAATGGTCATGGTAGGAAAATGTACATTTGGGTTCGCTTGTGTCTTCTACCAGATGGTAGATATTTGAAAAGTGTTCAATGGATAATGTCTTGTAAGACGTCATTGTGTTTAAATATGGAACAAACAAATGAAAATGGATCATGTATTACTTATATGGAATAATGGAATGTGGAATTTAATGAAATTAACCTGCTTTTCAATACCATGCCGAGATGTCTAGTCTACGTTGAAATAAATGTTGGAATGTTGATCGAGTTTCCGAGTCGATATTTTTATCGTTGAGTTGGAACGTTGGAAATACTGTTACTGAGTTCTTGTGGTGGTTGTTGTGAACCTTGTGGGCAATATAATTATTAATCCTAGACATAATCGAGCAAACGAGCATAATATGGAATTTAACAATATAAACCGCAACCCCACAGCCATATAAATACCACTAGACCACAGGACAGAAAATCAGACTGATCATATATGCATAACCAAGAAGTTCAGATCGTCATTGCATACCGTTAACGTATGTTAAGGAGCAGGTGTGGCATCAGATGACCATTTTTTTCTGTTATCCAAATTAAAAATGATACTCAAAAGATCTACAACAATACATAGCTACAGACAACAGTTTAATGTAGGATATCTAAGAAATCAAGAAACAAAAGATAAATTTGTGGTTGCAATATCCAACAAATTCCATGTACTCCAACAGCTGGAAGGTGCGGCAAATACAGTAGACCACTGGCAACAGATCAAAGATACATGGAATGAGAAATGTGTGATAAAGAGAAAGTCAGCATAAAGCAAAGAAAACATATGAAATCAACAAAATAATAACACTCTTTGTTGTACGTTTTAATGTGTGTTTCCATTTATATTTGAAAATACAAAAAGCTAAAGGTAATCCCGTGACAGATACTGCCATAGAGAAGTGCAGTGAAGTGTTAGAGACTGTTATATTAGGTCTGAGATGTCAAAGCATGGGGGACAAACTGGTATTTGAAAGGAAAAAAAACTTCATTTTTTTTACGCACTGAAACGAGTAATTATTTGGTACTAATATTGAAATACACAATTGACGAGCTTTACAATGGGTACAAAACGTGTAAAAATTTCACAATTTAGCTCTGACCCCTTTAGATGTAAGCAAACACGCAAAACTAAACAACTACAACAAACTACATGGTGTATGTTAACCTACGTGAAGCTGTTAACAAAACTTTGAAAGGAGATGTTAACTAGGCTATTGATAATATAAAGCTATGTCTAGAGAATGTTCTTACAGCCATTATGAAGTTCTCATTAAATATATTTTATATTGCGAGCGATTTGAGCATTGTCTTTTAAACTCTACATGATCGATTCATAACTCACTCACTGACTTTTCACATCTCATCTACTAGTGCGGCACTGTACGAGTAATAGTTATCCTTTATTATATTTAACTTTGTCAGTACTGTGCACACCAGCGAAAAAGATGTAAGTTCGCAATTTCAGGTCTTCAGTGCGTTCTGCTAACCCACCCCCCCCCCCCCCCCCCCCCCCCCCCCCCCCCCCCCCCCCCCCCCCCCCACCACCCCCACCACCCCCCCCCCCCCCCCCCCCCCCACCCCCACCCATCATACCACAGTGCAAGAAATGTTCACTATATACTCTCTTTGTCTTTTGCAGTACCCTTTATCATTAAATTTTGCCCGGTGTCAACGAGATATTCGAACTTTCGCCTTCTAAAATGAAGTGTCTATTCCCACGGTAATGTTGCAAGGATTTTCCACTCGACTTATTTCGAGGCATCCTTATTAGAACATACGAAATGCTATATCTGTTAGTAAGCAAGTGAATTTTCACAAAATATACAAATGCACATTAAATACTCTGAACATGATGTTAAAAAATATATATTTGGCATTTATAGAACCAAATAAATAGAGTATTCAGTGCTAAACACAAAAATCATACCTTTACTAGCAGATACATTATGCAGGTATAAGGTTTTCAAATAGAAACGCAACCATTGGGCAACCGATAATTAAATTTACTAAATTCCAAGATCACAAGGTCTTTTGTAAAAAAAAAATGTATGATTATTTCTTTCTGATTCAGGAGCTTTTCGGTACAAAAATTATGATAACTTTCAACAAAGAATATTCGTTGTTGAAAAAAACGTTAGCAGTTGAAGTTATAAAACCACCAGGGAGAAATTTGGCCAAGAAAGTGGAACAAAAGCCACTTTTTTCAGCAAGACCAGAGCCAAACACTTTCGACCAAGGGTTCTTAACCTTTTTACAATTACAGACTCCCAATGTGTTGCCAAATATGTCCCACATACCACTTTGCAAGATTTAATTATATAAAAACGACTTATTACAAATACTTAGGCTGTTTACAATCGAGTCCCATACCTCCACCATTTAACTTCTATGCTTTCAATGGTACAAATAACCCTGGTTAAGAATACCTGAATTTCAAAAGCAGTTGACCATAAACTGAGGAAAGAACAAGCAGGCTTCAGAAAGAACAGAAGATGTGCAGATCATATATTTGCCCTCAGGAACATTATAGAGCAGTGCTCAGAATGGTCAATCATAAAAAGCCTCTATGCCAGCTTTGCGTATAGTGTTGGGCAGAGCAACCTGGCCTTTGGGGTGGGGGCAGGGGTGCGGCAGGGATGCCCCTTGTCGGCCACTCTATTTTTGGCGGTCGTGGACTGGGTGGTGCGCCAGGAGGCGGAGGGCGGTCCAAGAGGAATGGGATGGACAGCATTTTCTACACTGGATGATCTGGAGTGTGCGGATGACGTTGCACTGCTGGCGCATTCGCATCGGCGCGTCCAGGAAAAGGCGGATGGACTTAGCAAGTTTGGCCAGCGGGTGGGCTTGAACATCAATTTAAAGAAGTCTGAGGTCATGACGCTCAATGTGAGCAACCCTGAGCCCATATCAGTAAGGAATCAGCAATTGGTACAGACAGATACCTTCACATACCTAGGAAGCATAGTGGCACCAGACGGCGGGGCAGGCGGGGACATCAACATCGGAATGGGTGGGGCAGGAGCAGCCTTATTTGGCCTAGGCGGCATCTGGAAGTCCTCCCGGTACAGCACAAGCGCAGAGTTAAGATTGTATCAGAGCTGTGTGCTTTCTGTGCTTCTCTGTGGTACGGAGTGCTGGAGAGTTGCAGAGAGGGAGATGTCGGGATTGTCCTCCTTTCACACGGCATGCCTGGGGAAAATTCACCGAGTCTTTTGGCCGAGTGCCATCACTGGCCGAGATCTGCTTACTTGTAGCAAGCAGGGGGACATGCACGCCATCATGGCTGGCAGACGCTGGAGCTGGGTTGGTCATGTCCTCAGAAGAGACCCCGATGCCATCACAAGAACAGCTATGCTTTGGACCCCTGAAGGAAAACGAAAGAGAGGCCGACCAAAAACAACCTGGCGGAGGACTGTGGAGGCTGAGATGCAGGGAATGAACCAGAGTTGGGGCACTGTACGAAGGATGGCCACCGACCGAGCAAAGTGGAATCAATTTGTTGTTGCCCTACAAGACGCCACTAGGCGTGATGGCCACTGACTGCTTTGACGGTCGGCGGCTAAGGATCAAAGAAGAAGAAAGAAGAAGCTCAGAATGGCAGAGACAGCTGTACATTAACTTTGTTGATTTTGAAAAGGCTTTCGACAGCATACACAGGGACAGCCTATGGAAAATTCTGAGGGCTTATGGAATTCCCAGCCGCATTGTTTCCATTAAAAAAGCCTCTATTCTAACTTTACGTGCAGTGTTGGATCGAGTAATGTAACTTTCGAAGTGAAAACAGGAGTACGACAGAGATGCCCCTTATCAACAACATTATTTTTGACAGTCATAGATTGGGTGATGCGCCAGACAACAGAGGGCAGTCCAAGAGGAATTAGATGGACAACGTTTTCTACACTGGAAGATTTGGAATATGCAGATGACATTGCACTACTCGCGCATTCACACCAACACATTCAAGACAAAACCGATAGACTGAATAAGTATGGCCAGCAGGTTGGCCTGAAAATCAATTTGAAGAAGACAGAGGTCATGACACTAAATGTGGGCAATCCTGAGCCAATAACAGTAAGGAACCAGAAGTTAGAACAGACAGACACATTTACTTACCTAGGAAGCATAGTAACACCTGACGGCGGAACAAGCAAGGACATTAACAACAGAATGAATAAAGCGAGTACAGCCTTTGCTGTTCTCAACAACATTTGGAAGTCTTCCCAGTACAGCACAAACACCAAATTAAGACTGTATGAGAGCTGTGTACTTTCTGTGCTTCTCTATGGTGCGGAATGTTGGAGAGTAACAGAGAAGGGAATGTCGAAACTGTCCTCCTTCCACACAATCTGCCTAAGGAAAATTCTCCGAATCTTTTGGCCAAACACCATCAGCAACCAAGAACTACTTATTCGGAGTAACCAGGAGGACATGCACACCATCATAGCTGGCAGACGCTGGAGTTGGGTTGGCCGTGTCCTCAGAAGGGACCCTGATACCATCACAAGAACAGCTATGCTATGGACCCCCGAGGGAAAGCGAAAGAGAGGCCGACCAAAAACAACTTGGCGGAGAACTGTGGAAGCTGAGATGCAAAGAATGAACCACAGTTGGGGCACTGTACGAAGGATGGCCGCCGACCGAGCAAAGTGGAATCAATTTGTTGCTGCCCTACAAGACGCCACTAGGCGTGATGGCCGCTGACTGCTTTGACGGTTGGCGGTTATGGATCGAAGAAGAAGAAGAAGAAGAAAAGAATACCTGCTTTATACGATAAATTTAAGAAAAGTAGTTAGTGTCTTCCTTGTGTTAGGCGGTGTCTCTTACCTCCCCTATATTTTAAAATTTAGTAATAAAACATACATTGCTCCTGGTTTGCATTTCATTTTGTACACCCTGTCGTGCAGGGTTTCTTATTTTTGTGTGTGCCATGGACCGATTTGATTGTACGAGGAAGGCAATAGGCCTTTGATTGCCGGATGAAGGCTATGGACCCATGTTATTGTCCGATAAAAGCTACGGACCCCTTTGATAGTCTGATGAAGGCTATGGACCCCTTTGATTGTCCGATCAAGGCTATGGACTCCTTGGAAAAACATGTTCATGAACGCATAATTTAAAATTTTACATTTTAAGTTTATGTACAGTGACCTCCTAGAATCCATTAATGGAACCCAAGGGGGTCCGTGGACCACATGATAAGAAACCCTGCTGTAGCGTAAGAATTAAAAAGAGATATCTACGTATTTTTATCTTGTGTGTTTACGTCGTGCACTGAAATTTGTTAAAATGCTGGTTCCTTAATCACGTGTAACCACCAAGATTTTCTGTAAACATTCAACTTTCTTTTTTCAGTGTTTATAGCGAAGATGAAATTAACGAAACAATTCTTCTAGATTAAAACATCTTGGTCTTTTTGCATTTTGTGTGTGTGCGTGCGTGCGTGCGTGCGTGCGTGCGTGTGCGTGCGTGCGTGCGTGTGTGTGTGTGTGTGTGTGTGTGTGTGTGTGTGTGTGTGTGTGTGTGTGTGTGTGTGTGTGTGTGTGTGTGTGTGTGTGTGTGTGTGTGTGTGTGTGTGTGTGTGTGTGTGTGTGTGTGTGTGTGTGTGTGTGTGTGTGTGTGTGTGTGTGTGTGTGTGTGTGTGTTGATGGAGCACACATTTTTTTTTTTATTTATTTATTTATCTAGAAACATGTTTTGTCATATTTCTGTATCTTCAAACCTGTTTACTTATTTGCACTTTTTTCTGTTCATCATTCTCTCTAGTTCAATTTTCTAGACCATTTCACCCGATTCTTGACCATCCCCCCCCCCCCCCCTTCCTCTCTCTCTCTTTCTCTCACTCTCTCTTAATTGGTTTATTTCGTATTCTCTATCCCTCTCGCCCTCTCTTTTTATGTTTTCTAATTCGTATTTCTCTGTGTTCCACGCACTCTCTAATTCTTTTTTTCCCCCACATATCTCAATGTTTCTGTCGCGTGTTTGTCTCCCCTGCTCTGCAGTAGTGGTCAAACATAGCCAAACGTAGAATTAAATGATGAGGTTATTCAAAGGTATCAACCTTCGCTCCAGATTACTCTTTGCAGAGATATAATAGAAGAATGATGCTTCTACTTCAGGGAGCGTCACGGACATTTTAAGGAATCAAGCAAAACAACTGATGTCATCTAAGCTGTCATGAACTTTTTAACTTCCCGCCCCTTCTGTGAGGAAAAGGACATTTGCTCGTGTTTTGTGAGACCCCAACTGAAATTATTCAGTAAACATATTACTTTAATAGCTCTGGATAATTATGTATTTAAATTAACTGAGTCATACGGGTGCAATTCACTCAATAATGGTTAAATCAACTATCAGTTTGTTTTTACCTATAACAAATTACAAGTCAATTATAGTTAACAAAGTTACAATAGGGTTTTAATGAAGCAACGAAGCACATGTTTTCATCATTGGTAGTGACTTTCTTCTTCTTCTCCTTCTGCGTTCGTCCTGACAAGGACGTTGGTTACGTTGTGTCGCCGTTTACAGCGAAGCTTCGATATTTGCGCCTTTCAGCCCGAGACATCCGTTTTCTGCATGGCATTTTTGGGACCGGGTTTGCCTTCCCTCTTCGATCCCTACTCTCTCGGCCAGACTGCAGTGATGTAGCCTGTTTCCAGGACCACAACTTGGAGATGGAGTAAGGTCTTGGTCAGCTCTGGTTCCCTGACGCAAGCAGTCAAGCTATACAGAAACATAATGACTTTAAAATGGATATCGTTTAAAAAAAATTATTTTGATGGGCCTGGCAGTTATACTTAATTAGCCAGGTGTTGATGATGATTTGTTGTTGGTTTTGGGTTCCGTCACTGTTGGTTCCCAAGGATGTTGTTGACTATTCCGTCAATCGTCAAATTCTCTGGCGGAAGCACATCCCTGGCGGAAATACTGGTGGTAACCACTGCAATCATCAAGGCAAGTGTCTTCAAGGCACATCTGACTTGTACCACAAACAGAGAGAAAACAAAAGCCTCTTCTAAGTATAGGGTCCCCGTGCGTGAGAATCAGGCGCTCTTCGCTTCCATTCCACCACTTCATCTCCCTCAGAAAATTTACCTTCCCTGAGCATTAATGTTAAACCCAGCAAGTCGGATGAAAGTGCGTTTGGACAGGGGAAAACGAAAATTGTATTTTATATGCAATAAACTTATTAAAATTGTAATATAATAAATATGTGCGCCAGGGTGTTATCATCATCCACTCTCTGCTCCACTTGGAGCCTAGGGCTACCTTTGCGTTTGGATTCTTTGTGAGGAAACCCGCACGGAGCAGTCACCAACTCTTGATGTGGTGGTTCATAAATCCAATCATTTTATATACAGAGGTTGCCAGCCCAGTACGAACCTGTACATCCACAAGCAATTTACACATGTTACGTGCAAAGTATAAAATGATCAAGTTTACATATTTCAACTTTCCCCAATTACCGGGAATGAATTTAGAGACTTCTAGCACAAGAAACTTTCAAATAGTGTCAGACCACTGGGTTTAAGAGCCCGTCTTACAGGCGGTAATGGTATTACTTTAACTATAACCCCACTGTTATTCTCTATGCAGGTTCCTAGGACTCGGGGTTTTCAGTACTATAGTCGATTTTTCTTTCTGTCTTATATCAGATCATCTAATACTTGGTCTTGTCCTTATGTTGGAATCCTGCTTTTATTCGTTACCATAACTGTCTGAAATGCCTTCTTCTTGACGAGATGGAAATGCAGTGAAGCAGTCCCAAAATGTTGCAGTGTTTTATTTTAGCACTTCCATGCCAATCCAACTACGAATTAATGTCTGATGTCGGTAAGGGTCTTTTTTCTTAAATTACCCTCATCTTTAGAACATTATGCACGACACTCGTGATATTTTCTTTACATGTCATTTATCAAACTCTATCTGCCTGTCTTTCATGATTATATAAGGTTTTGCTTCTTCAGTTGCGTCTGTCAAGTTTACAAACTCACTTATTCACAGATCTAACATCGTTATTTTTCTCCCAGATGTTATTTCATGTAATTGTTGATTACAACCAATTTCATCTGTCGGAAGTATTACATCACTGTCCGTGTCTTAATCTTTTGCAAGATGGTCAGTTTCTACATCCCAGTGAGATCTGCCGCGTATTTTATCATGTCATGCTTGCGAGCTCTCATCTTATCAGGCGGCAATCCAGGAGCAGACAGAAGGTCTGGGTTAACAATAGGAATGTCGCTCAGTGTAGACTCTTACTTCATTTGGAGCTAGCGATAAGCGAAAAGTCAAAGTGGCAAGTTCACTCTGCACAAACACAAGTCAATGTGTTTCAAAAATAGATCGAGCGATCAGGTAAAATCAGGGAGTGACACAAAAGAACAAAATGTGATTAGAAAACCTTGAACTATGAACGCAAAAATGATGTCATGGTGCGGGTGAGAAAAAGAAAAAGGAAAGGCACAGAAAAATTTAAAAGGATGGCACAGGAAAGTGTAACAATCGAAGATTGACTCGTGACAATTTCTGATCCTTTGATGTTTCTCTTTTCTTATTCCCATACTATTTCCCTGATCCTCCATATTTTTTTTTCTTATTTGTATTTCTCTATGTTCTCTTGCCTCTCTATTTCTGTTTTCATGTATGCACATATCTGTATCCCTTAGTCTCTCTAGTTTTTTTATATTATTTTTTTATTCACATTTCTCTGTGTTCCTGATCTTTATAGTTTGTATTTTTCCCGCATTTTCTTCATTCCTAGTCCTCTCTTGTATAGTTGTGTTATTCACACATATCTGAGTTACTTACTCTCTCTAGTATAGTTATGTTACTCACACATATCTGTGTTACACATATCTGTGTTACTCACACACATCTGTGTTACTCACTGTGGCAAAGATTTATGATTAATAAATTTCTATATATTTTCTTTATTCTACACTTGTCTTTTACCTTTCTTTCGCTCTTTTACCTTTTTTCGCATCATCATCATCTCATCATCTCAACCCGTAACCCGTCATGGGTCGTAGGGGTGCCATGGTGGCAGCATCAGCAGACAGGGTCCTCCACTGCTCTCTATCCTCAGCAATGCGTACAAGTGTGGAAAAACCGTGTCCTGCCCATTTTTTGATGTTATCAGCACAGGATTTTCTTTGCCTTTCTCTTCTCCGTTTACCTTCGACTGTTCCCTAGAGGATCGTTTTCGAAAGGGAGTCATGCCGAGTTACATGCCCAAACCAGGCAAGCTTTCGACGTTTCACTATTGACAAAAGTGGTTCTTGGTGGCCTGCATAGGTGTTTATCTTCTCTCTAACATAGACATTTGTTTTGTGCTCTTTATAGCAAATGCGCAAAATTCTTCTATAACATTTATGCTCGAAAGCCTGAATCCTTCGATCCGTATCTGCAGTGAGTGTCCAGCCCTCACACCCATACAAGAGAATAGATAATACAAGTGATTTGTATAATTTGATCTTCACAGGAAAACTGATGTTACTTTTCCAGACCACATTCAGCCTTGTCATGGCAGCTGAGGCCATCTCAAGTCTTGTCTTGTCGCATACGCTCGATTGTTAACGACTACTCTCCCATTCAAACCTTTGTCTTTCCTTTCTTATTTAGTAACGCATTTTATTGCTGTTAAGCTAAGTTCTTTGATGAGAGATCGAATCGTGTTAATTCGTTCTCGACAGAGATAAGAAGGAAGACTATCGTCTATTTTCTCTCTGATCTGTTCGTCTATAGTTAATTATTCTCGGTGAAAGATTTGAGATGAAAGACATTGATCGCTGGGAATGGCCATACTGTCGTAGATTTTTAGATAGGAGAATTTAAGACTTGGGTTGGTCCCTTCTGAATAGAGTGGAATGAGTGAGAGTCACAGTGTGAGTTAGTAAAGGAAATAGATACCACAAGTGAGATGATAGAATAGTGATAGAGGCTGTCTCTGAGATGCGAGAAAATCTTCTCTCTCTCTCTCTCTCTCTCTCCTATCTTCTACGACAGATTTTTAAGCAGTCAGAGAGTCTACCACATATACATATATTACATATATTATATCTACTCACGGGCACGCAATGCATATGGTTAGGGTCTAATATTGTCCCTTTTCTAGAAGGTAAGAACTGACTTATGACAGCAGTATCTATTCTAAAGGAACAATTACATTAAGCAGCAAATCTTTCTTCAGGAAAAATTACAAAAAAAGAATGAATGCATTAAACCAACGAACATCCTTCCGTCACTTTCACTCGGTTCTCTCACCCTTACCTAAAACTTGATGTTGTTCACCGTCTGGCGCAACCTTAGGACACTTCTCTACAGTGAATCTGGATTCTTTGGATAAAGCGAATCCCAGCTCTACAAATACAGGTTTTCTTCCACTGTTTTCGGGGAGCGTTCGCTTCACCAGTTAAACTTTAGATTTACTTTTATTGTCACTATGATCAGGTTTGATAAGCAAGTTTAAACGGGCACACAGAGTTCCGAAAAAACACACGTGGATTCCCTTAAGTTGGAAAAGATGACCAGTGGACAACTGCTCTCAACAGATAGTCTTGGTTCACTATCCACTCTTTCAATAGTGTTGGAAATGTAAATGTTAGTTCTTGCAATTATTCTCGCCGCCAGGCAGCATATACATTTAAATTTGTGGAGCAATATGAACTGGCTCAAAAGCCCAATATATATTTCTAATCTTTAGGAACCGTTTGTGGGATTTGTATTACTGTCTATCTCTGATGGCGTATGCACTGTCAGACGAGTGTTACTTGAAAAAAAAACCCCACGTGGTTAAAGATAGGAAATGTCTATGCTTCTCACAAGTATGTCCTTTTTACTAAACGCCAGCAAGTTTGGGTTCACCCCCAGAAATGACTGAATGAAGAAAAAAACAACATACAATATACTATACAGAATATGTACTCGTTAAGATCTTACATATTAAACGGCAAGCCTACAGCTTGACTTATTATTATTAAAACTTCCCGTGAGATAAGTTATATAAAAACAATCATCAGGAATTTAGGAATATCTTCGTATTCCGTCACTATTCACTGATGTAGCATCTAGCATTTATAAGTTTGTTATTAAAACAGTTTCGACTGAGTATTTAACAGTTAAATTAAACTTATTTCAGCTACTTGTTTAGTAAGCTAAAAAATATAATTTATTTTGTATTTCCACTGCAACTCGACGATTTAAAGAAAAATAACAAACTATCAAAATATTCACTCTGCACACAGAACTAGTTTAAAATGGAATCGGCGATTTAACACTAAATCACTTCACAAAACTAGATATCTATTATATATAATATTAATATACCTCAACCACAGAATTACTAAGAACGTTAAACCACTTCGACCAAACTAAGGCCATCTCTATTTACAGAGATTATTTAGAAATCGAACGAAGGTTGTTCTAGTCTAACTGCAAAGGTACTGAGTGAAATGAAATAGTTTCAAACGTGGGTTAATATTTTAAACCAGACAAAGGATGAACTATTATTTCGTAGAACGAAATGCTCTCCCCTTTCCGGCTTAAACGATACGTTTCACACCTAACATGTCGTAACTGCCACCACTGACCAAGATGTACGCGTGTCAGTTTCAAATCTCAGACAATCTCCAGACAGGGCAACCTGTCATCCACATGCAGCGCAGTTTTCACACTACAGCTGACCATGGCCCACAGTGAGCGCCGTGTCAGTTTGGGGATTTTTTCAGACAAATGTCTGAATACTGACCGGTGCAGATGTAAAGTATCACACCTCACCGGGACTTATGCCGAGAAGAAACTCGCGCGCTCGGTGAGAATGTAGACTATTGTCTACGTCCTATGTTCAGCGAACCGACTTATCACGCCTTCTGACGCCCTGCAGCCCTGACATCTACGTAATATCGTCCTAGCGCGATTCTCAGTTTTGAGAAAAAAACAGGTAAAGTTTAAAAATACTGAAGAAAATATTTTTCGCAACCGAGTGATGCGAAAAATACAGGAAAAACAAGTATGGAAAGAATATAAATGAAAGGATTAGGGTGAGAGAATAGGAAGAAGATGTAGGTAATTTAATGACATAAAGACCTACGTGACAGGACGTCCCCCCTTAAGATATGGAAGCACTCCATGTCTACGTTATGGAATTAAATTTCCTATAACCGTAGCTTCGGGGTGTCTGTCTTCTTCCCTCTCGTCTTCCCCCTCCATCTCTCTCCAATTCCTACTCAAGTCTACTCCCCAAAGTTTCCTTCCTCTGGAATGTCTCTCATGCGCGCTTGAAAGAGCGTCGCCGCTTCTGACATTTTTGAAAGATTTTCTGTGATAGCGGTGGAATATCCCTGCCACTATCATCATCTTCGTCAGCTCTGGCGATCGTCAGGAGATGGTCGGAGGTTGGCACTGGTCTTTCCAAGTATCTCTTTAAGAGATTTAAATGGAAAACCTTCTCCTTTCCTTGAATAGAGATCTGGTAGTTAGCCTTAGAAATCTTTTTCAGGACGGTAAACGGCCCTTGCCATCCGATCTTCAGTTGGTTGTTCTCGGTAGGGAGTAACACCAAAACTTTCTCTCCTGTTTCCAGTTCTCTCTCTTTCGCGACTTTCCTGTATCGGTTAGCGTGCTTTGTGCGAGCTCGCTTAAAGTTAGTCGTTGCTAGGTCCCACCCTAGTTTCAACCTTTCCTTTAAAACCGACACATATTTACTGGCTGAGACAACTGTCTCATCCGCCTTCTCGTCTGTCAGAGACTGAAGTAAGGCTTCAAGCGGGCCCTTAATGGGTCTGCCGAATAAGAGTGTAGCTGGCGGAAATCCTGTGGAAGTATGAGGAGATTCTCTGTAGCCAAATAATGCTGCAGGAATACAGAGATCCCAATCTTCAGGTTTCACTTGTGCCAGCTTACTTAGCATCATGGTGAGGTTTCCATTTGCACGCTCCACGAGCCCATTTCCGGCCGGAGTATATGGCTTAGTGTGGATGTGTTGGGTCCTCAAGATCTTCACGATCTCATCCATCAACAGGTTTCGGTATGGGGATCCGTTATCCGTCAACACTTGCTGAGGGAATCCCAACCGAGTGAAAATCTGCACGAGGGCTTCTGCGACATGCTTGGCATCTGCGCATGTTAGCGGTATAGCTTCTGCCCATAAAGTGCATGTATCGACTAAGGTCAGGATAAACCTGTTCCTTCTTTTAGTCCTCTCGAAAGGCCCTAAAATGTCGATCACAACCCGTTCGAATGGTGTACCCACTATTGGCATTTCACCCAAAGAGACTGGGGGTGCCCGTTGCTTGGGTGGCACACGTTGGCACTGGGCACAGGATTTGACATATCTGATAATATCAGTATTTACTCCTGGCCACCAATAATGAGTGGTTATCCTTTGGTTTGTGGCGTTCTGTCCCATATGTCCGCTGAAGGGAAGAGAGTGCCCCATTTCTAGGATTTGGCTTCTGTACTGTTTCGGTACTAGGAGCTGGTTGTAACCTTGGTCAGGCTTGCCCGTTCTCCGATAAAGTACGCCATCCTCAGAAAAAATGTCCCCGTGCTGTTTGGGTTCCTTAGCCATGGGCAGTTTCCTAAAGCAGGGTGCCAAAGTAGGGTCCTTGTATTGCGCTTCTTTAAGTTCCATGGGTAACAAATTAGGCGCAGGCTCCCGTTCCTTCTTGGTTTGCCCTCTTGTAGTTACTGCTGCCACAATCGGCTCTTCTGGTTTCCCAATACACACGTATCTCCCGCCAAGTATGACTGGGTAGATGGGATCATCCATCACAGCCGCTTTGATCACGCCTCTGACAAAGTCAGAGTGTATCTCCACCAATGCAATGGGAAGCGCTGTAGGTGCATCACTCTTACGAACTCCACAAAGTTTGACGGTCTCTCCTGTCTCTTGACCGGGTTTAACCAGCTTTCTGGCAACAATGCAATCGTAAGAAAGCCCCGTGTCAAATAAGCAAGAAGTTTGAGAACCGTTCAAAGTAACAGTACCTCGCGTTGAGGGTCTATCCCCAACAGGTTGGGAATCACTGTCAACAATTCCGCCTTGCGAGACTGTCATCAAGCATCCGATGCGTTTCGGCTCGGTGTGCTCGGTCTGATCATATGTCCCGTGTTCAGGGGTTCTCCCTTTGCCACCTTGTCCTTTCTGGCTACGCTGCCATGTAGGGCGGTCCGGTTGATCAGACTGTTTGGGGTGGTTGGGGTACTTGTTCTTGTAGAACTTGGATTTTTCAGGAGGGGGGTTTTGAGGTCCAGTTTCTCTGTGGTTATTTAGGTTAGAAGCCTGAGAAGATTGCTCTAGGTTATGTTTTCGAAAATGCTCCTCTGTCGGTTTCCGCTTTGTGGCCGGTAGTTCAGCCAGCGCATTATGGTAACGCTCAGACTTTTCTAAAATGTCTTCAAGTTTTTCCGCCCCTTGCTCAGCTAGAAATCTCCGGGTATCAGCAGACAAAGTGTTCTTTATTTGTTCTGTTAAAACAAATTCCTCAAGACCTTCATAGGTAGAGGGGAGCTGCGAGAGCTCAAGGCACTTTGTCAAATATCCCTTTAGACGGGAAGAGAACTGGTGAAAAGATTCAGAACTCTCCTTCCTGCTGTTGCGAAACAGTTGCAAAAATTTGCGAGCGTTCATTTCAAAGCGCTCCAGTAACGCTTTCTTCAACAGATCATAGTTGTCTTGTTGGCTGCTTTCCAGTTTGGCGTAAACATCATACGCAGAACTTTTCAAAGCCTGGGAAAGCTTCATGTTCCAACGCGACCTCTCTAAACCGTACAGAGTTGCAATTTTCTCAAATTTTTCTAGCCAAGTGTCAATCTTCTCATTTGGACAAGGGAAAGATTCTAGCGGAAAAGACATAGCAGTGAGGTGAAGAGATTGACTGTTAGAAGGATCAGTTAAGGAGGAATGAGGAGAAGATTCTCCATTGCTGGAGGTAGAGGCAGTACCCCGACTTTGGAATTCTAGAGTTTTAAGAGCTAACTCATGCTGTCTCTCTTCTCTCTCCTTCTCATGTTGTCTCTCCTTCTCTCTTTCCTCATGCTGTCTCTCCTTCTCTTTTTCCTCATGCTGCATCCTGCGAATTTCCATTTCCTCGTCCATTTTCTTCTGCTGCAAAGCTTCAGCTGCTTTCCTCTCCGCATCGTATCTCTCAAGTTCGTCTCTGACAAATGCTTTCGCTTCCTCTCCTTCCAGTCCCTCCTCTCTCGCTTCGTCCCTGAGGAGTTGTCTAAGCTTTGCCCTCTCGGCCATATTTTGTCAGTAACTGAGACTAGTGGAGAAAGAAAAAAGAAAAAAAGATACACTGGTTCCTACCACTTACGAGAAAAAAATTTCCAAAAATTCAAAAGATGATATCCTTAACCCTGGGATACCTCCTCCAAAAATAAAATCTAACTATCGCTGCTATTATCGGCAATAAAGCACCTAATGCAAAACACGACTACGCCAACTAAATGGTAGTTAAGATTACTTCTGAAAAATAAGTTGCTACAGTGGAAAAGCAAAATAATTATTGCAAAAATTTAAAGAGAAAAATAATCCCTTAATTTGTAAATCCACTATAAGTTTACCCCTGAAGACAGTTAGGGTGAGGGAGGCAATTAATCTGGACAAATAGTCCGAAACGCACTCCTTAGCTTTTGCTCAAACACCTACTTCTTCAAAACCCAGTGAATGTTATACACTCACCACTTTACCAGCGTTTAGTATTACAAAATCAGTAATTAACATATATTCCGACAATCAACCTGTAACTCAAATGTATATTATTCAAAATGCTGTGCAAAAAAAAATTATCAGTTTGTGTGGTCAGCACGCCCAAAAACAGATCGTTAGTCTAGGGGATAATTATTTTTAAAAGATACAAAACTCACAAGACATCACACTCTTACTCTATATCAGAATAAAGAATCTTATAGACAAAATCCAGATAGACGAGTCCACATTAGTCGTACTCGTCTTCCTATTCTAAGTTCAAAAATCCGTCGGGCGAGACCCCATTTGTCGTAGATTTTTAGATAGGAGAATTTAAGACTTGGGTTGGTCCCTTCTGAATAGAGTGGAATGAGTGAGAGTCACAGTGTGAGTTAGTAAAGGAAATAGATACCACAAGTGAGATGATAGAATAATGATAGAGGCTGTCTCTGAGATGCGAGAAAATCTTCTCTCTCTCTCTCTCTCTCTCCTATCTTCTACGACAGATTTTTAAGCAGTCAGACAGTCTACCACATATACATATATTACATATATTATATCTACTCACGGGCACGCACATACACGTGACGACTGTTACACACACAGACGTGGGAAATCTATAACAATCATTATATAAATATTTAGAACGAGCTGACCAGCACACTGATTTAATTTATGGGTAAGTTTATTTATCATTATTAAACTTACGACACAACATATAAATTTTACATCAAAAGAAAACATATACAAATAGTCATAAAAAATCAAGAAAATGCTACAAGGATGATAGCCCCGTTATGCCCTTAACTCTAGGTTTAGCCCACAGTCCCGTTAGGATGACAGATGATGGCCCAAAGAATTAGAGATGCATATGGTTAGGGTCTAATATTGTCCCTTTTCTAGAAGGTAAGAACTGACTTATGACAGCAGTATCTATTCTAAAGGAACAATTACATTAAGCAGCAAATCTTTCTTCAGGAAAAATTACAAAAAAAAGAATGAATGCATTAAACCAACTAACATCCTTCCGTCACTTTCACTCGGTTCTCTCACCCTTACCTAAAACTTGATGTTGTTCACCGTCTGGCGCAACCTTAGGACACTTCTCTACAGTGAATCTGGATTCTTTGGATAAAGCGAATCCCAGCTCTACAAATACAGGTTTTCTTCCACTGTTTTCGGGGAGCGTTCGCTTCACCAGTTAAACTTTAGATTTACTTTTAATGTCACTATGATCAGATTCCCTTAAGTTGGAAAAGATGACCAGTGGACAACTGCTCTCAACAGATAGTCTTGGTTCACTATCCACTCTTTCAATAGTGTTGGAAATGTAAATGTTAGTTCTTGCAATTATTCTCGCCGCCAGGCAGCATATACATTTAAATTTGTGGAGCAATATGAACTGGCTCAAAAGCCCAATATATATTTCTAATCTTTAGGAACCGTTTGTGGGATTTGTATTACTGTCTATCTCTGATGGCGTATGCACTGTCAGACGAGTGTTACTTGAAAAAAAAAACCCACGTGGTTAAAGATAGGAAATGTCTATGCTTCTCATAAGTATGTCCTTTTTACTAAACGCCAGCAAGTTTGGGTTCACCCCCAGAAATGACTGAATGAAGAAAAAAACAACATACAATATACTATACAGAATATGTACTCGTTAAGATCTTACATATTAAACGGCAAGCCTACAGCTTGACTTATTATTATTAAAACTTCCCGTGAGATAAGTTATATAAAAACAATCATCAGGAATTTAGGAATATCTTCGTATTCCGTCACTATTCACTGATGTAGCATCTAGCATTTATAAGTTTGTTATTAAAACAGTTTCGACTGAGTATTTAACAGTTAAATTAAACTTATTTCAGCTACTTGTTTAGTAAGCTAAAAATATAATTTATTTTGTATTTCCACTGCAACTCGACGATTTAAAGAAATAACAAACTATCAAAATATTCACTCTGCACACAGAACTAGTTTAAAATGGAATCGGCGATTTAACACTTAATCACTTCACAAAACTAGATATCTATTATATATAATATTAATATACCTCAACCACAGAATTACTAAAAACGTTAAACCACTTCGACCAAACTAAGGCCATCTCTATTTACAGAGATTATTTAGAAATCGAACGAAGGTTGTTCTAGTCTAACTGCAAAGGTACTGAGTGAAATGAAATAGTTTCAAACGTGGGTTAATATTTTAAACCAGACAAAGGATGAACTATTATTTCGTAGAACGAAATGCTCTCCCCTTTCCGGCTTAAACGATACGTTTCACACCTAACATGTCGTGACTGCCACCACTGACCAAGATGTACGCGTGTCAGTTTCAAATCTCAGACAACCTGTCTCCAATGCAGGGCAGTTTTCACACTACAGCTGACCATGGCCCACAGTGAGCGCCGTGTCAGTTTGGGGATTTTTCAGACAAATGTCTGAATACTGACCGGTGCAGATGTAAAGTATCACACCTCACCGGGACTTATGCCGAGAAGAAACTCGCGCGCTCGGTGAGAATGTAGACTATTGTCTACGTCCTATGTTCAGCGAACCGACTTATCACGCCTTCTGACGCCCTGCAGCCCTGACATCTACGTAATATCGTCCTAGCGCGATTCTCAGTTTTGAGAAAAAAAACAGGTAAAGTTTAAAAATACTGAAGAAAATATTTTTCGCAACCGAGTGATGCGAAAAATACAGGAAAAACAAGTATGGAAAGAATATAAATGAAAGGATTAGGGTGAGAGAATAGGAAGAAGATGTAGGTAATTTAATGACATAAAGACCTACGTGACACATACGAAGCAGAATGTGTAAAACGCACACTGGACGAGAGAAGTTACTGTAGGTGTTAAGTCTGGTTTCGGTTTCTGTGTGAGAAATCCCTCTGATTCGTAGAATGAGTAAGGAAATATGTAAATCTGGACGTAGGTGCTAACATCTGGTAAATGAGTCTGTTCGGGTTATAGACGTAACCTTCCTTTGATTTCAGAGAGATATATACTCCAGAATTCTAACTTAATTCATCCAGTACCGCCAGAAAGACTAGAACCATCTAGCTTTCGATTCCTAAGATCTCTGTTAATAGAAGTATCATTTAGTTGGTCGATTGGAGATAGTTTTACTTCTGCGCTAGTGGTAAATATATATATCTAGTAGTGTTGAGTGATTTAAGTGGTAGATCGCCTATTTCATTTTCACTAGTTTAATTTCTGTGCAGAGTGATTAAATGATAAGTCAGTTTAATTCTCTAAGTATTACTGTGTTACAGTGGATAGCAGAGTAAATTATAATTTCTAGCTAAAACTCATTCAGCTATAAATAAATTTAATTAAATTGCTGGTAACCAGTCGGTGAATATATTTAACTTACTAAGTAATGCACTGATACATCATGAGTGTTGACGAAATATGTATTTATTTCTAATTGATTTCTTTTTAAATGACTAGAATTTATTTCACGGGAGTTATAAACGATAAGACAAGCTCTAAGTTTGCGGTTTTTAATTTAAGTTAAATGACCGAAGTGAACATATTCTATTTTACGCGTAGGATTGTGTATACTGTTATGTTTTTCTCTTCCTTTTATACAGTATATGGGTCAAGCCCAAAATCTACCAGCGGTTTTTTCAGTATATATGAGAAAACCTAGAAGAAAACATTTTGTACTTAAATACGTGGGTTTACAAGTTAAAACCTGTCTGGCATTGTGTTTGCATCCAGAAAGAGACAGAGTACCCATTTCACGAACTTTAAGACTAAATGCAGTAACTGGGCCTATCGAGCCAGATTATATTTCTTCCTTAAATCTCATGTACATTCAGCCCCTGTGGCGAGAAAAATTACAAACAGTAACATTTCCGACGTTTGACTAATTGTGGTGTGACCAAGAATTTTTACATTTGAGAGAAGTTACCGTCCATTCATTTCCTAAGTATTGGAAACCTCAAGATTCTGACATTGTGAGCCCGTTTAAAATTTCTTACCTGAACTGATTCAAGTGACATTAACAGTAATCTGAAAATATAATTATAAAGTGAACGCTCCCCGGAACATTGAATGAAACCTGTATCTGCAGAGCTGGGATTCTCTTTATCAAAAGAATACAGATTCACTGTAGAGGTGTGTCCTAAAGTTTGCGCCAGAAGGTGAAAAACATCACGTTTGTAGGTAAGAAAGTACGTCAGGGGCCCCTGCTGAATGAATTGAGAGAAAGCAGAACGAGTGATTCTTTCGTTTTTATATTCATGCACCCACTTTGTATTTTCTTTATGCAAGTTTGTTGCTAATGATGTTTTCCTCTTAGAATAGATTAATATATCAACTCTGTTCTTAACTGTAGAGGGAAATCCTAGACTATAGTGTATAAATCTGTGACTCTTTGGGGCTATAACTTTTCTGCTAACGGGGTCGTGGGCTCAACAGAGGGGAAAAGGATTACATCTATGGGTCTATTCTTTTAGTAATTCTTTAACCTATGTGTATTTATATGTGATTGATATTCAAAATTTTGATTTGTGGTGAAATTCTTATGATAAATAAAATTTACATAAACTTATTCAAGTGTGTCGGTCAGCTCGTCCCAAAATATCTATATTCCGTTGTTATAGTTTTCACGTCTGTGCGTCTAACTGTCGTCACTTATGTGTGTGTGTATGTGAGTGGTTGACATATCTATATAACTGAGTAATCTGTCTGACAAATATTTTCTGTTGTAGAGATAGGCTGAGCGAGAGGATCTCCTCGAGTCTCAGAGACAGACTTATCTAGTTTCCACCATCTCACTCGTGTAAAGCTATTTCTATTATTATCTCTCACTGAGCTATCAGCTGTTCTATTTCTATTCAAAAGGGACCAATCTGTGTCTTAATTCTCCTATCACAAATCTACGACACTCACACATATCTGTGTTCCTCGCCCTCTCTGGTTCTTTTTTTCTTATTCACCCCCCCCCCCCCCCCCCCCCATTTTCTTAATTCCTAACCCTCCCTAATATTGTTCTCTTATTCACATATCTGCTTACTTCTCTATCTCTCCAGCTCTGTTGTTCAGACTGTATTTCTCTATGTACACCAGGGTGTCATCATCATCCACTCCTTGCTCCACTTGTATGCTAAAGCTACACCCACTGTAGCTCTATTTTCCAGACTCTTTATTGCTAGTTTCTGTGGAGGTCTTTATGCTTCATGGAAAACATTCTCTTGCTCTAGAAAAGTTGCTCTGTTCTTTAGCACGTTTGCTCACGGGTGATGAAGACCACTCTGTTCATCCAATTATTAGGAATATGTTAGGTAAACATATTTCTCTATCAATATTACTATTAGCTGTTTTACACAGCGTTGTTTTGGTGAATTATTATGACGTAAACAAATAACCTTTAAAAATGTAAAATTAGACCTCAGCTACGCAAGTCAGCGAAAGAAAACACCTTAACAAAGCAACGGGAAACAGCAACTATCAACCAGCACACCGTATAACAAAACCAACAAAAAATAAATAACCGCACTAGCCAATAGGAACCAAACCACCAACAAAGGAACACTAGTTTAAGATCGTCTTCTCATCATTAACGTTTAGCTCCCGGTTAGCATAAACCTTTAATCAGCCCACGCCAAGCGCCCCTGTCTTAGAGAGCAATATTCTACGCTCGTATCTTATCGGCTGTATTCCTCCTGGTCTGGTTCCATTCTAGCCCTTGGTCCTTCAAAGGTTGTCTCATGTCGTCCTCCCAGCGGAATTTGTATGCTAAAGACAAACACCAGTTTTATTGTGCATGGACACAAAATCAAAGCATTGAAAAGGTATCAACTGAGATGCTTTTGAAGTTTTCTTTGCACACAACGTAACGTGTTTCTGCAGTAGCAGACAGCACGAACATATTCTTACTGCTGCCCAATTTTGAACAGACGCCATGTTAACTAACCAGCGGGGAGCCTGAATTTGTTGACATCTACACAGAGCTAGTTCTGGACTGGTGCTGGTGGCGGCCGTATGTGCTTTATCTAATCTTAGTGTGTTTGACACTCCTGCGGCAAATTTAATGAAAATGTGATGAGATTCGTAGAGAATATGCCTATAATATAATTTAGTGGATTTAATATAGACAACTGGAATAACGCTGAAGATAGTCTTAATAGAAGAAAAAGTGAAAAAGAATAACAGCAAATGACTGATACCGTACACTGTTGCAAAGAATTACCAATAAAGGCCTTATCCTAACTCATTCTATCCGAGGCAGTTTTTTGGGTTTTACCTAGGTCCCCAAAATGGTTGCAGTTTTTTTTTTCCCTACAGGTGATATTTTAAAAACTTACAGTGGCATTTACATTATTACAGTAGGTGCATATGTTATACATGGAAGACTAGAATAGTCCAAGCAAAACAGCATCCATTCAATTGACAAGAATTTAATGCAACACATTTCTGTTAGTTAAAGCAAGAAAGAGAATTATTCTGTTTTCATCTCATGGACAATTAGTACACAAGAAAAATTATCGAATACCAGAGATAGATAAACAGAGTAAATAGGGTGTTCTAACATAGGCTAGCGCACAAAGGAAGTTATTACTTATATATGAAGGAAGTCGCGTTATTTAGACGTGTTGTGATGAAGAGCAAAGCTGGAATATACTGTAACAACAGGAAAGGCTGAAGAAAAAGTAATAACGTAGCTAGTAATACTAGCTAGTTTAACATCGCGGACTAAGAAGAAAGAAAAAAAAAGTTAACAAGAAAGTTAATAAACATCGGTGGAGGAGCTCATTCACATATATTCGTGATGCTAGAGTCTGGAGGGGGCCAGAGATTGGAAGTGATCACTACCTTCTTACAATCAAAAGAACAACAGAAAGAGTTGCTCAGCCTAGGAACTGCCCAACATCACGCAAGAAACCAAGTAAACAAACGGGAGAAATGAGCATTAAGACCTACAAGCTGAGAGAGCCAGAAATTAAGACCAGATATCAGGGGCTTATTGCTACAGCGGTGCGAAACACAGAAGAACTACCTGATGACTTGGAAACCCTCTGGCTTAAATTCAAGGACATCATAAAGACAGCTGCTGCAGAAGCATGTGGTGAAGTTCGACTTGGGAACAAGAGAAAGAGGACCCCTTGGTGGACAGAGGAAGTCAAAGAGAAAATAAGAGAGAAGAAAATGGCATGGAAATAATACTTAGGAGCTAAAAACACAGCAGGACAAATAGAGAAATATAGAGAATATGCGATACTCAGAACAGAAGCAAAGAACAAGGTGCTAGCAGCAAAACAGAAGTCCTGGGAAGAATTTGGAGAAAAGCTAGAAAAAGATGCGCAAGAAAACCAGAAATTGTTCTATAAGACCCTAAAGAACATGAGGAAGGAAAAACAATGCCCTTTCAAATTTATAAAGGACAAGCAAGGCAAATTGCTTACTGCCCCGAGGGAAGTAATGGAAAGATGGAAAGAATATTTCTCAGAATTCCTTGATGGTGAGCGAAGTCAAGCATCAGAAATGATAACCACTAGCACAGAAGAGGAAACCAATGGTGATGAAGATGACATAAAGATGGAAGAACTGAAGGCAGCACTGGAGAAAATCAAGATGGGCAAAGCAGCAGGGCATGATGGTATAACACCAAAAATAGTTAAGTACATGGGAGCATCAAGTGACATATTACTCTTAAGGGTCCTACAGGGAGCGTGGTGCAACAAGACTATATCAAAGGATAGGAAGATTGCCATCTGTCGTAGATTTGTGATAGGGGAATTAAGACATAGATAGGTCCCTTCTGAATAGCAATAGAACAGGTGATAGCTCAGGGAGATAATATAAGAAATAGATTTTCACGAGTGAGATGGGGGAAACTAGGTAATTCTGTCCCTGAGACTCGAGGAGATCCTCTCGCTCAGCCTATCTCTACAACAGAAAATATTTGTCAGACAGATTACTCAGGTATATAGATGTACTATATATCAACCACTCACCGACACACACACATAAGTGACGACAGTTAGACGCACAGACGTGAAAACTATAACAATGGAATATAGATATTTTGGGACGAGCTGACCGATACACTTGAATAAGTTTATGTAAATTGTCGTGGTTGAGTTTGAGTGTAGAGTATTTGTCGAGTTGGACAACAGTAGTGAAATCGACAAGGGATAGTGGACTGACAGAGTTATAGATTACACTTTAGATAAGGTGTAAATAGGAGATGGACTTGAGACAACCTGGAAGAAGATTTATTCAAAGGATCTCTCTCTCCAGGCCTCAACTCACTTTTACTGTCTAAGCATCTCCGGCTCTCACTCTTTTCTCTTATCATACATAGAGATTCTAGTAAAGAGCTAAAAATACAAATATGGATGGAAAGGTCGTGAACAGCGTATTAATAAAGGTGTAAACTTTATTAAAGAAGAAAAAGCATGGAATTAATGCATATCATCACAACAACATAAAATTACATCAATAATCAACTAATCATCAATAGTCATCAATAATCATATACACCAACAACCACACACACAGATCACCATTCATAAAACCTGTAGAACACAGAGAGATGAAATAACTGAGTGTCAGCCCGTCCGTTTTCGGGACCATATGAAATAGCTCCAGTAAGTGGTTTTTTTTTCGTATATATCCTCCATCGGTGATGGAATTAACCTGAATAAAATCACTGTATAGGCGCTATCATTGGTGATTCCTCCCTACTGGCGCGAGGTGGGCTGGAAGACTCTATTTACCTTCTGTTTACCAAAATGAATAAACTGCGTGGCAGTCCGTCCGTTTTCGGGGACCAGATGAAATAGTCCAGACAGTGTGTTACTTGTAGATCCTTCGTGAGGGACTATGCCTACAAAACTGTCCTTGTTGGTACTATCATTGGTGACTCCCCCCTACTGGCGCAAGGTGGGCTGGGGGACGCTGTTTATCTCCTGCAGACCAACTGAATGAACTTAGCGACAGCCTGTCCGCTTTCGGGGACCAAGGGGAATAGCTCCAGTAAGTGGTTTTTTCGTATATATCCGCCATCGGTGATGGAATTAACCTGAATAAAATCACTGTATAGGCGCTATCGTTGGGGACCGCTACTCGCGAGAGGGGGCTGGAACTCTGTCCATAGATGGCTGCTCATACGTGCGAGGTTTTAAGTATCCAGAAAATACACCAGAAGAAGTCACTTGAGGACAAAAAAAGTCCCAGGCGCGCTTATCCGGCGCAAGGCTCCGCTTGGCTGTAAATCCTGTTTAAACTGGTTTGGCTGTGGTTTGCTGAGTGCCCCGCTTAGGCACAAAAAAGGCGGGTGATATGGAATTCTGCTATAGGCATGCTGAGCGGGTTTGATATTCTGGAAGCCGCAATGCTCTGGCTGGTAATCCAATAGGCGAGTAGAGAGCTACTACTGCATTTGGCGATTCCAGATTTTGCGTTGGCTCCGTTGCACTGCGTGAGCTTAACTTGGCGTTGACAAAAAGGGGTTTTGATTCAGGAACGGGGTTGACGATTCGTGACGCTAGCGGTATTCAGAGACCCTCTGGATCGAAGAGAATATTTCGTTCTTCGCCTGACTGGAATCTGCTCTAGCGATTCGGTCTCCCTGAAAACTGAGACCCAAAAAAAACACCTTTTACCTCAAGCAAATAATAAATCACACTAACTTTATACAGAAAGTTTTGCTCCACTATGGGATTAAATTTATTGTAGTTATTGCTATGATAGTTTAGGGCTGTCTTTAACCATGTCTCCTGTTCCTTAAAAATATCAATTATCACCACGCGCCCGCATAGGCTTAATATCTTTTGTACACCCATGTAACTGTCATTAAATGTTCTGACAGCAAAATCTCCTCCTCTTCTCCCAATCTAAACATACAGGAAACCTAACCTGTAGTTACAGTTAAAAGAATATGCTTATTCATCTTACAACATTAAATGAATTTACATAAACAGATTACAGCATTTGACATTACACAAATAAATCGTATGTCCCCTTTGGAAAATATATTAGCATTCCACAAAATGAGTACAAAGAAAATGCAATGTTCTTGCTATAATAATACAGTTGTGGCTAAATCATAAGATATAATTATATCTATGCCTGGTGACTGCTTTCAGTGAAAGTTATAGACTAATGCCTAGCCACACAAGTAAGCATAAAATGATCCTCCCTTGCCACTAGAAATATCTATCAAAAGGAATAAGTGACTATCTCCTATAATCCAGAGTTATTACCTGCATCTCACTATTCAGTTTTAAAGTGAACAATCCACACCTGACATTATCTTACAGAAATGATAGTTAATTTTTGCTGACTCTTAACCCAATGGTAAGCATTCGTGGACTGATTCTACGGCTAATATCTGTTATTGTAAGTTTAACATTTAACCCATGATAAACCGTAACAGTTTAAGCACCACTTAATAGGCCGTAGACAGCGCTACCTTATCACTGAATAAATTACTAGGAGAAGTCCTCAGAAATAAATTCACTTCCCTAACAGATATATATAAAAGCTAACATGAATCTAATATTATAATTATAAGATATGTCAACTCACCCCGAAAATGACTAGAACATAGGCAAACACATTCTAGTACTGTGTTAAAGTTTGCCTTATCTCATGATGGTCATCTACGGGCCAGGAAAATTTACGAATGTCTTTGTCTATTAAAACCAGTCTACTCTTATAGATCACAAGGGACGCTACCCCCCCCCCCCCCTCCCCCCCGGACACCTGGCCTGCATATTTCTACAGAAGTTCGGCGAAAGACGTAATCTAGAGTAAGACAAAAGAAATCGTGCGAAAGTTCCCCCAGGTAGAGAAATGCATAACATTATGCTCTATCTTGTCTAAGGGAAAAACCCAAAGACTGACCGCGGGTTTGTCTCCCCCTGTTTCCAGGATGCATAATATTATGATCCGAAGCAGCGTTCTGGAAGCCAAACACAGGGACCCTTTCGCTCGTGATCAAAGGCTTTAAACGTAAGAGATATTCCCCTGGTCAAACCAGGTGCGGCTTAGATAATATTATCGTTCGCTGACCGCTACAGGCCGGAACGTAACCAAACCTCGGGTGGGGTTTGAGAAGGTGAAAAAGTTTGGCCACGAAGGTAGAAAATGAAAGAAAAAGAAAATACAAAATGACGAGGAAAACCAGGACATTTAAAAAGTAATCAAATTATGGACAAGATGGTAAAATAGATTATCGGTCACGTGACATAAATTTTATTTATCATAAGAAAATTCACCATAAACATAAATTTAGAATATCAATCACATATAAATATACACACACATAAGTTAATGAATTATTAAAAGAATAGACCCATAGGTGTAATCCTTTCCCCCTCTGTTGAGCCCACGATCCCGTTAGCAGAAAAGTTATAGCCTCCAAAGAGTCACAGATTTATACGTTACGGTCTAGGATTTCCCTCTATAGTTAAGAATAGAGTTGATATATTAATCTATTGTAAGAGGAAACAGCATTAGAAATAATTGCAAAACAAAAATACAAAGTGGGTGTCAAAATTATACAATGAAAGAATCACTCGTTCCTGCTTTCTTTCTACTCATTCAACAGTAGCCACTGGCTTTCGTTCTTACCTACAAACTGGACTTTTCACCTTCTGGCGCAATCATAGGACACACACTCACAGCACATCCAGTGTTCTGTTAGCAAAGACAACCCCAGCTCTACGGTGACCGGTTAATTCCAAGATTCCGGGGAGCGTGGTCTTCACTGTTTATATTTTAGGATTACTGTTTATGTCGCTAGAAATCAGTTCAGGTAAGAGATGCCACAGGACTCACAGTGTCAGACTTCTTGAAATTTCCAGTACTTCGGAAATGTCAGGTTGGTAACTTCTCTCAGTATAAACTTCTGGGATACACCACAAATGATCAAACCGTCGGAAATGTTAATGTTTGTAAATTGCCATATAGGCTGAAATGTAAATGAGATTTAGGAAAGAAATATAATCTGGCTCGATAGGCCCAGTTACAGCATTTAGTATTAATGTCTTTTAGGTCGGTACTCTGTCTCCTTCTGGTTGCACACACAATGCCAGACAGGTTTACCTTGAAAACCCAACGATTAAGTACAAATGTTCTTTACTATGGTTATTCTCATACGCTCATGGAAAACCGCTGGTAGGTTTATGGTTTGACCCAGATACTGTATAAAGAAGAGAAAAACATAAATACTCAACCCTAATAGTATACACAATCCTACGCATAAATAGAATATGTTCACTTCGGTCATTTAATCTAAATTATAAACTACAAGCTTATGACTTGTCTTATCGTTTAAACTCCCGTGAAATAAATTCTAGTCATTAAAAGAAATCAATCATCATGAATTAGAAATAAATACATATTTTGTCAACACTCATGATGTATCAGTGCATTACTTAGATGGTTAAATTATTCTCTGACTGGTTACTAGCAGTGAATAAATTTTATATTATAGTTTAGCTAGAAATTATTATTATTCCGCTATCCACTGTTAAACTTAGAGAATTATCTGACTGACCTAACTGGCAAAACACTCTGCACAAAAAAATCTAGTGAAGATATAATTCGAACTAACACTTCTATCACTCGACAATACTAGTCAATATATTACCTCCAAAATGAACTTCTTAAGACTATTCTCCAACGCAAACTGAGATTTTACTTAATAAAGTAATCTAGAAACGCCGCTAGATATGTCTAGAGAGACTGCGGAGTCTGAATGAATGAAGTCTAAACTGCTGGGGTTTAAATATTAACAGATGAAAGAAGATAGTAAATTAACCCTCCAAAACCAGACCTCTCACCTACGGGGAATTTCTACGTTCAGTTTTCGGCTTATGCGTAATTCAAAGCCGAAAACCCAGGATCTACGTTCACGCTTAGACCAGACCTCGGCAGTGCGCTAATACGTGTGAGTTACCTTCGTCTTTCTGCTCGTATTTATTTTATTTTATTTTTTTCATACTCCTCATGGACGATGTTATCAAGGCGTGTAAGGAGAGAACAAGAAAGTATTCAGTGGGGTAATGGAAGATGAGACAGGTATGTATTTCAGAGCTGGCATTTGCTGATGATGTTGCCCTGATTGCTAAATCAGAGGCACATCTCCAATCCAACCTGCAAGTATGGAAGGAAGAGCTGGAGAAGAGAGGGATGGTCATAAGCAGCTCTAAAGCAAAATCCATGGTGATATCACGAGAAGAAAGAAGACATCAGATTAAGCTGGGAGAACGGGTCCTGGAGCAGGTCGACCACTTTAAATATCTCGGAGCTATTATAGACCGAAAGGGAAGCATCATAGAAGAGTTGGCCACTCGAAAAGCAGCAGCTGGGAGACTTTTTCAGGCCATAAATCGAGGATTCCTCAGCAAGAGAGAAGTTGGTAAGAAAACGAAGATGGCTGTATATCGCTCCACCTATGTCCCAGTCTTGACATATGGATGCGAATCATGGGCAATGACTACAGCCCACAAAAGCCAGATCCAAACCTCAGAAATTAGGTATCTGAGGAAGGTGGTTGAAGTAACAAGAAGAGACATGGTCCGCAACCAGACGATACGTCAAGGCCTAAAATCACACACCCTGCAGACCCAAGTAGAACAGTCCCAACTAAGATGGTTTGGCCATGTCTGCAGAATGGGAGAAGATCGGCTACCACGACAAGCATGGGAAACAAAGAGCCAGGGATCCAGACCTCCAGGACGACCCAGAGTTCGCTGGGAGGACAACAGTAGACAATCTTTGAAGAATGGACTAGAATAAAACCAGGCCAGGAGGAAGACAGCCGATAGGATAGTCTGGCACTCTCTCTTCCAAACCTCTACACCTACGGTAGAAGGGGAACGACTAAGTAAGTAAGTAAGGGGACAAGGAGTTGTGAGAGACATGATCACCCATGGTAGCTGGCAAGGTGCTTGAAGAGGACTCCTCCAGACGATTATAAGCAGTCTTTTTATCTGTGTCACAGTTACATTCGTCGGCAGTTCCTATTTGTTTATTTCTTGAGCAAATGACTTATCAGACTGCTGTTGCCGTGGGAAATCTAATAAATGTTATGTGTTTTCTTTTGTTGAACTGGCAATAGGTAACGGTACCGTTTTTATTGATATCAGGATGCTCTGTCACAAATGCTGCTGCGTCTGCTCTTGATAAATCTCTTGACCCCTTCATATGTTGCACGTGCACTGGCGTGGCACCGTACTCATTTATCAGTCTGTTCCTTTACAGGAATATTGACAGATATACTTCTACGTGGGTGAGCAGTGAGGTAGCGGTTAAAGATTTATAAAGACAGAGAGCTGAATTGAAAGTGTCGGATAAGGTTTCAGAACGGGTAAACATGGCAGCTGTAAACGTTAGTGAATTTAGAGTGTTGGTGGTGTAACAATGAATGAGTGGAAAGACATTTCGGCAAGCTATTCGGTTACGTCTCGTGTGAGACGAGAAAATGTTGTTCCAGAACATTTACTTGGTCTGTACATTAGAACAAGCACTTTTGTATTATCGATCTTATTAAAAATATTTAACTCACACTATCTCATCAGTGTTCGGAGTTATTCAGGTTAATTCGATCCTATAAATACATTCCTTTTTCACATCTCATTTCTGTACATTTTCTACTTGCACAGCTTAATGGTTTGTGTGCCTTCTTCCATTTTAGGACAAAGAAAAAACATAAAAACAAGAACACACTCAGACAGAATTTGACAATTTTCATTTACTCTATTCACTATAACTTGACAGGCAAGATAATGTCAAACGCAAATATTGGTAATTAAACACATTATTATATATCCTGATTATAACCCACCAGAAAATATATCCAGTTGAAAATGTATCCGATGGAGAAGAATTGAGTAAATTATGTGAAAACTGGACAAACTACCAGCAAATCATCATCAGCATTGGCAGGGAGTACAGAGCTTGGAGCAGTGGAAAAGATGAGATGGAAATTAACGAACTGCTACATGATAATCTGGGAAATGATGATGTCATTGTGTACATCAATGGGTCTGTACTCTGTGGTGAGAAATCAGGCTGGGGCTTCTCGGCTAGAGTAAAGGGTAGGATTGTCGCTCCATGGAACGAAGTATTTATCTTCCTAAATAAAAATGGCAGACAAAATTAACTTTTCACCGATCAGTTAAAGGGACACAATTCAACGACCTTTTATACAGCAAGAACTGAACAAAAGTAAATAGTGGTGCTAGTCTACTGAGGTCCGGGAAAGATGACGGTGTATACTTTTGATTCAGTATTAACAAATATGTTTGCTTATTCAAGTGTAAACTACTTTAAAAGAAGATGACAGATTCATCCAGTAATTGAAATCTGAAATCAAGAATGTCATCTTTAGAAGTTAGTGTATGCGATCAGTGGGAAGAATTTATGTGCGCCTCCGGTCGACTGGTTGCCAAAATGTTTCAAGGAGCTATGGTCATTGCCAATGTGAGTATGCTGTCTTTTCCCCGAATTGGGTTAATGCACAGAAAGAGCAGGTGATATCCGTACGCAGCTAAACATGAATATTTGTATGTGAGTACCGTGTGCCATGGTGCACCATAATGGTAGCATCCAGTGAATAAAAATGTAACAAGAAATAGCAAAAGAAGAATTTCAGTGGTGAGTAGGCTATAATAATAACAACTGGAAAGACCCTAGAACCAGATAATACAACAGTAGAGGAAATTGAGGCTTCACAAAATTTGGAGTAGAAATTCTTCTTCGTCCTCCACAGCTGTTTGCGAGCGATCTTTTAGTTTTTTTTTTCCTTGCGTCTGATTATTTGGCTGTGATACCCTGTTCAACCAAAACCCATTGAAGGGTTATAAATGGTTATATTGGGGTATATAGGGTGTTATCGTCTTCGCTGGTATCTCGTTCGTAGTCCTGGAGGTGATTGGTCCTGAAAAGGACCACTAGCTGGCTGTCTGGATGCCTCTTTGTCCGTTTGTGGTGCCGTGTCGCGTTCATGGTGTTTTTTATGTCCTGCTTCACTATCTGGCTTGTTTGGTTTTGTGCGTTTCTACGCTCCTAGTTTCTGTTGCTTTTGTCTTCTTGCTCTCTTGTATCTGTGACAGTGCTTTTTCAATTATCGATGGTATTAGCTGTTCTAGATTTTCTTCGATGATTTCCTATACTGTTTGGTTGTTCGTTTTAGTTTCTCGCGTGCCGTTTGATGATATTTCCTCAATGGCTATTCTTTCTGCTTCTATTCTTTTGAGTATTTTTGTGTTTTCTTCTGTCAGCTTCTTGACATCTGTTTCTACTTGCTGTTGGATTCTTTTCATTTCTTCCATCATGTGTTTTATGTTCTGCATATCTATTGCATCTTCTCACTGTCGATTGGTTCTTTGGGGGCCTGCTTGCTTCTGTTTTCGATCTGCAGTTTCATTTTCAATTGTTTGACTTCAGCGGTCACCTGGTGTAACTGATGTCTGTCAATCGTGCGTTGTTTTTCTGCAACATCCGCAGCCAATCTGTGTTTTGCCTCCTTGAAGGGGATGATTTTGGAAACCGCTTCCTTCAGGATGCTCTTTGTTTCCTGGAACCTCGGGCAGCCTCGGTATCTAGCCCCGTGGTTTCCGAGGCAGTTTGCACAGGTGCGGTTTGAGTTTACTGCTTTGTAGTTGTGGTCCTCCTTCGCCTTGAGACAGTCGCGATATAGGTGGCCACCTGCACAATATCAACAGACTGCATCTCTCCTGCACGTTTTCTTTGTGTGTGAGAATTGCTGGCAGTTGGAACACTGCATCACCGGAGGGATATATGCCTCTGTCCTCTTTGATGTCTCTTTGAGTGTCAGTCTTTCAGGTCTTGTCTCTCCTTCAATAGTAACTACCACCAGATTGGTATCTTTTCCATTCCATGTCCTTAACCTCTCGACCTGTATGACCTGGGCACCTGTGTTTTTGGACTGTAGGCAACCCTGGACTTCGCTAGCGGACCATTTTGTGTCCACCCCTCTTAGCACCAATTTCTTTGTTGTCTTGTTGGTCTCCATCATTACTTTTATCTGGTGAGGCAGCATGAATTCTTTCGGTCCGGCCTCCAGTTCTGTCATCAGTGAAGTTGTCTTATCAGTGTTGTTGAGCGAAAG